>OZ024916.1:68850429-69085429 GCA_964017125.1 Flabesymbios commensalis
CTGACAATCCTTTTTCGATATGGAGTACCTCTTCTATCCAGAATTGAATAATTGTTTTTTTCACAGATAGCGTGACTAGAAATATGTTATATTCCAAGATGGCCGCTATTTAGCCAAAGTTAAACATTACATTGACATAACTGAGGACACAATAGAAAAAGATTCTTTATGCTGGTTGTCATGTATGCCTTAGGATAAATTTGTTGGTATCTTATTCCCAGCTCACTCTTATCGGAGGGATGTACGTGATATTTATTGAGCAGTGGTTGAGAGTTTTCCCCATGAGACAGCTCTACTTTGTTCACCATGAAACCTACAGTAAAAGCCGTGTGAGAGAGCTGGATGCTATATTTGATTTCTTAGGAATTAGTAAGTGTTTTTATAAGCGTTTAAATCTCGAATAAGTTTATATATATATCATGGATACTAAAGGGCTATTATCTTTAAAACATCATAAATGACTGACTTAGGTTTGCAATCTTCCAGAGAATAGTAAACATTTTGGAAACATTTTGAAATGCTGCACGCAGATGTTTTAAAACTTAAATTTGATGGGCCTAGGCAATATCCATAAAACATTTGTTCTAATGCTAGACAAAACCCTTCATTAAAAATGTTTCAGAAACAAGTGTGTAATGTTATATATATTTTTCAACATTATTTATAACGTTATAGAAACGTTGTTTATATGTTTTTTGTAATGGTGTAATGTTTTTGTCTAACATAAAAAGCATATTTTTTTTCGATATTTCCAAACCCTAAAAAGTAATGTTATGCTGATGTTTCGTCAAACATTCTCCGATATTTACAAAATGTTTACAAAGTGTTTTGTGTTACTTGGTTTAGGAACAAACGTATAGTTTTTCTCGAGAGACTAACATGGATGACATAATTGAATATTAGAAACCAACAATTCAGCTTGTCAAGCCTGAATTCACCATAGTCATCTTCATGTACTACAAACCGTGAATTGCTGTCGCAATTCTCGGCTTGTAATTGATGAAGATGATTAGATGTGGTTTAAAAATTAAAGAGAATTGCCATGTGTTGATAATCCAGTTTCAGGGAAATATTCATTCTAAAACCCTTGGCTGTAGGAAAATTAGGTCTGTTTTTAGGGTTTCAAAATGATGCTTCAATGCATCGTGGGGGCTTAAAGGGTATTAATATCACTTATCACTTTGGTTTTGTAGAATCTTTACCACAGAACATCAGATATGACCTGATGAGGAAAAAAACAAAAAATTCCAGGAAATCAGCCTTTGTAGGTGAAGGGGACATGTTGTCAGAGACACGGCAGATACTGGACAATTTCTACGAGCCATTTAACAAAAACCTGAGCCTGTTACTCAGAGATAACAGATTCCTCTGGGGATCTGACACTGAAACATGAACCTGTTACTCAGAGATAACAGATTCTTCTGGGATTTGACACTGAAAGCTGGACCTGTTACTCAGAGATAACAGAATCCTCTGGGATCTGACACTAAAACATGAACCTGCTACTCAGAGACAACAGATTCCTCTGGGATCTGCTACTGAAACCTGGACCTGTTACTTAGAGACAAGAGATTCCTCTGAGATCTGACACTGAAACCTGAACATGTTACTCAGAGACAAGAGATTCCTCTGGGATCTGACACTGAAACCTAGACCTGTTACTCAGAGACAAGAGATTCCTCTGGGATCTAACACTGAAACCTGTTACTCAGAGACGACAGATTCCTTTGGGATCTGACACTGAAACCTGTTACTCAGAGACGACAGATTCCTCTGGGATCTGACACTGAAACCTGTTACTCAGAGACGACAGATTCCTTTGGGATCTGACACTGAAACCTGTTACTCAGAGACGACAGATTCCTCTGGGATCTGACACTGAAACCTGAACATGTTACTCAGAGACGACAGATTCCTCTGGGATCTGACACTGAAACCTGTTACTCAGAGACGACAGATTCCTTTGGGATCTGACACGGAAACCTGTTACTCAGAGACGACAGATTCCTCTGGGATCTGACACTGAAACCTGTTACTCAGAGACGACAGATTCCTTTGGGATCTGACACTGAAACCTGTTACTCAGAGACGACAGATTCCTTTGGGATCTGACACTAAAACCTGTTACTCAGAGACGACAGATTCCTTTGGGATCTGACACTGAAACCTGTTACTCAGAGACGACAGATTCCTCTGGGATCTGACACTGAAACCTGAACATGTTACTCAGAGATGACAGATTCCTCTGGGATCTGACACTTCATAATGTGCCACCTGTTATACTACACTCTAAACATTATAGGTTATTCAAAAAGAACCCGTCAAGTAATATTACCATGCAACCCCAGGAGAACCCTGCAAGGGTTCTACAGGGGTTGCATGGTAATAGTACTGAAAAGTTCCTTCTAAAGAACCTATAATATTTAGAGTGATATACATGTAGAACGGTGAAGGATTGTCCAAAATAAAACTTTTCGTTGTTTACGCAATCAATTCTCGAGCGATTTTCAAGAAAACACCGTTATCTGGTCACTGGACATGTATCCTGAAAATGTCCCGGACAAACATTGTGTAATTCGAAAGCTACACCATTTGACATGTGGTAAATGTCTAAATATGACAACCCTTTATAAACCCATTAACTTCATTCCGGTTTATTCTCTGGACTGTGCCACATGTAAAATGGAATAACTTTTGAAATACTCGAATTTCCCGAGCATTTCAAGGTTGTTGCTAAATGATTAGGAAAGAAAGGTTGAACAACTACGTAAAAATCGCCTGAGAATTGACTGAGTAATCAACGAAAAGCTAAATTTCATTTTCGACCATCCTCCACCGTCGGGCAGACTTAGTAATATTATTTCTGTATTGAATGTCGTAGCAGTTTTCATGCTGCTAAGCTCAGTTACATATTAGTTATTCTACATACAGGGTACTTGGCTACGGTATAGGAGATTGGATCTGCTGGTCCTGAAAAAAAGGTTATTTAGCAAGTTTTCAATCGCATTTCATACATGTCGAATGTGCTTGGTATATTCGGATCTACAACTCTATCGAACTTCGTTCTTCCTCCAAGAAGTAAAGCTGTATTTTCGATTCCGTTTTGTTGTCTATGATATTCTGTAGAATAAATAAAGTTAAAAGTATTGTGTTTTTTAAACTATTACAATATTTTTGGATGTAGGCCTACTGTTAAGAAAAGGCAAATTGTAACTCAAAAACGTCGCCATAGAGCTTCTAAAATAACGCGTATTTCAGAACTTATATAACTGCTGTCTGTGAGGTATATATCTTATTGAGTGCCTGTAATTTGTAGGGTGGAAGTGCAACGAAGAATGAACCCTTTAACCTTTAAGCCTGAGTTTACCATTGTCATCTTCATCCACCACAAGCCGCGAATTGCTGTCGCAATTCTCGACTTGTAGTGGATGAAGATGACTTGAAGTGGGCTACAAATGAAAAAAAGATATCGTTCTTATTAAAACACTTTCATGAAAATTTTCGTTCTAAAACCCATATGTGTAAGAAATTAAGTCATTTTGCAGAGATACAAAATGATGCTTTGATGCATCGTGAGGGTTTGAATGGTTAATATCTTATTATATTATAGCATAGATAGATAGATAATGCGGTCAGCTTATCCCAAACAAACGTGACACGTTGACCAAACGCTGTTTTAATGTTGGGCCAGAGTCTCTGACGTTGGCCCAGCATTAAAACAATGTTGATGAACCCTTTCATCGCGGGGACCGTCTTTATACATCAGAATCTGACGTCTGTAGATGTCAGTTTCTGACGTATAGAGACGGTCTCAGCACTGAAAGAATTGAAATATTTCTAACGGCCGTAGCCACAGGTATTCAAATGGCGCGGAAAGAGATAACTAAGCTATGTATGATGATTTCAAATTAAAATACCATGTACCTATTTCGTGCTGTTTTTTATTTAATGATTTCCTACTCACAAGGTGACGCTTTAGTCAATATAACAGTGGCAGTGTCTCATGCGTTATTCACCAGGTGGGGCTACATATAACAACCACAGTGCTTCCATATAGTCCATGGGCCAGATATGAACCCCCCCCCCCTGGGGATTTTTTAAAGACAGTGATTTTTGGACACCATTTTATATGACTATTCAATATCTGCTTGTTTGCACCCAAAATATTGGGGCATAAAAAAATACTGGGTCATTAAACATATGCACCCCCCTGAATTTTAAGCGGTAAATTTAATTTTAAAAAAATCATGTTGTGTATATTTTTTTAACTGCAGGTATTTATTCTTATAATTAAACACTAGTTATGTTACAAGAAGATGCTATGTGAGACGAAAATAATAATAAAAAAAAATATGGGGTTCATAATTATATGTAATAACCCTTTAAATTCCAGATATCGTTTGCTACGTTTTCATGATAATCTAATCTGAAAACCCTCTCCACCCCCCTCCTCAAGGGCGAGATATTTGAAAACAATAATTGTAAGACAGCTTATTCAATATCCAATAAATATCTGCTTGTTTGAACTCAAAATATTGCGACAGGAAAAAATACTGGGTCATCAAACATATGTACCCCCTTGAATTTTAGGCGGTAAATATAATTTACTGAAAGGCATGTTGTATACATTTTTTTCAACTACAGGTATTTATTCTAATAATTAAACACTGGTTATGTTATAAGAATATGCTATGTGAGACGAAAATGAAGAAAATAAAATAATATGGGGTATATATATGTAATAACCCTTTAAATTCCAAATTCCAGATATTGCTTGCAACGTTTACATGAAAATCTAATCTGAAAACCCTGAAAACCCTCTTCACCCCCCTCCTCAAGGGCGAGATATTTAAAAGCAATAATTTTAAGATAGCTTATTCGATATCCATTCATTATCTGCTTGTTTGCACTCAAAATATTGCGACAGGAAAAAATACTGGGTCATCAAACATATGTACCCCCTTGAATTTTAGGCGGTAAATATAATTTACTGAAAGGCATGTTGTATATATATTTTCAACTACAGATATTTATTCTAATAATTAAACACTAGTTATGTTACAAGAATATGCTATGTGAGACGAAAATGAGAAAAATAAAAAGATATGGGGTTTATCAATATATGTAATAACCATTTAAATCCCAAATTCCAGATATTGCTTGCTACGTTTACATAAAAATCTAAAATGAAAACCCTCTCTACCCCCTCCTCCGGGGCGAGGTATTTGGAGACGATATTATTTAGACACCTTATTCAATATCCATTCAATATCTGCTTGTTTGCACTCAAAATATTGCGACAGGAAGAAATATTGGGTCACCAAACATAATGTACCCCCTTGAATTTTAAGCGGTAAATTTAATTTACTAAAAGGCATGTTGTATATATTTTCTCAACTACAGGTAGTTAATCCAAGAATTAAACACTAGTATTGTTACAAGATGTTATGTGAAACTAAAATAAAAAACAAAACAAATATGGGGTTTATTAATACATGTAATAACCCTATAAATCCCAAATTGCACGCCCTCTATGCTACGTGTATATGAAAACCAGATAAACAAACCCCTCTCCACCCCCTCCTCCTGGGCGGGATTTTTTAGGACAACAATTTTTTAGACACCTTATTGTTTATCTGCTCTATATCTGCTTGTTTGCACTCAAAATATTGGGGCTGGAATAAATAGCGGGTCATCAAACATATGTACCCCCTAAATTATAAGCGGTAAATTTAATTTCCTAGAAGACATGCTGTGATTGTTTTTTTAACTCCAGGTATGTGTTCCATTGAATAAACACTAGTTATGTTACTAGAAGATGTTAAGTAACAAGAAAATAAAATAGATTAACAAATATGGGGTTCATTATAATATATAATGACTTTTAAAATCCCAAATTACACGTCTTTCGTGCTATGTGTATATGAAAACCAGCAATGAAAAACATCCCCTACCCCCTCACCATGGCTGGGATTTCTAAAGACAATAACTTTTAGACACCTTATTATTTATCTATAAAATATCTGCTCGTTTGCACTCAAAATATTGGGGCTGTAAAAAATATCGGTTCATCAAACATATGTACCCCCTGAATTTTAGGTGGTAAATCTAATTTCCTAGAAGACATGTTGTGATTGTTTTTTAACTCCAGGTATGTGTTCCACGGAATAAACACTGGTTATGTTACTAGAAGATGTTACGTGAAGTGAAAATATGAAAAAAATAACAAATATGGGGTTCATTACAATATATAATGACCCTTTAAATCTCAAGGTACACGTCTTCCGTGCTATGTGTATATGAAAACCATACATAAAAAACATCCCCTACCCCTCCCAATGGGCGGGATTTTTAAAGACAATAATATATAGACAACTTATTATATATTTATTTAATATTTGCTAGTATGCACTGAAGATATTAGGACAAGAACAATTAATGGGTCATTTTACACAGTAAATTTAATATCAGAAAAGACTGGTTGTATCTATTTGTTCAACTCTAGTTATTTATCCCAAGGATTACACATTAAAATCACCCTAGTTATGTCAGTAAAAGATGTTATGTAAATAAAAAAAATAACTTAAATGAGAAAATATTTGTTTATTATTACATCATACATGTGATAACCAATTAACTCCTATATTACAGGTCAGTTATATTTAACCAAGGTGTGATAAAATAATAGTTTCATCATGTCAGTGGCATTTAGAAGGTATGGGCATAAAAGAATCTCAGAAATCACGAAGGGCTTAAAAAAATGATAGTCTTTTTGATGACTTTTGAGTTCATGTGACTCAAACCCAAAGCATGTCTGGACATTTATCACTGATTAATAATTAGCAGGTGCAACGCTGGGTGCTGATAAATAGGTCTAAACATTATTTTTCTTTTATTAATATTCTAGATAACTTGTTACTACCAGCTAGTATGCATAGTGTACGTAACCTTTCTGATAACTATGCAAACCCATGTTCATAATAAGGCTTTTGTCTGAAAAAACCAACGCCATAGTTTTCTGGCAATCAGAAGGTGCACGATATGTTCGAGCGATGTGTTTATTTTTAATTTCCGATGTCCCTAATAAACATGTTGATATCCCTAATATTCATATTTTGATGCTTGGTAACTAGCTTAGCAGGATATGTGGGCAGCCTTTCATCAACATTAGGTTCTAAATTAACGTTTACATATTATTTGAACTATAATTAAGAAGCCGACACTTCTGAATCGGCACCAGAATTAAATAAAAAAATGCTACAGGCACATGCTTATTTTATTGGTCACTTTATGTATGTATTATCGGACAATCATGTAACTATAGGTTAAGGTACCATGCTGGAAACCATACAAAATTCAAAGTAAGGTGTCTTTTTAATTATAGGTAATTTCCACGAGATACGGGTTTTAGGGTTACCCTAATATAGTAAAGAAAACAAAGTAAGGTCTACTGCTGTATTAAAAGATCAAAATATGAAAAATAAACGTTTAAACTGGTCGTGGGTATTAGCTGAGAGGTCAAGGGGCTTAGTGAGAGGTCGTGTGTGGCGATAATACGTCTTTGAGTTTTGTCTTTTTACACGAAGTTCTATTTCACAACGCCTTAACTACATGTGTGTACACAATTACCAGTTGAAATGTTATATATAACATGTAATGTGGACATTTCGGAGCTCTTGAAATGTTTTCAGATGAGAGGTTGACCACAAAAATGGGATTGTAGATATTTTATGTTTTACTCTATGGTTGTTTGGTCTTTGATATAAGCCCATATTGTTTGAAACCTGATTTTCTATATTACTTATTATTAACTAATTTGCATATTTCATGCTAATATGTTTTCATGATGTTGATAACATATATTTTATTGCAATCTCTGTCCATAAAAACCATAGGGTAGACATTTTTTCAAGATTCTAACTTGATTAGTTTCTGAGATATTGCTTGGCTTTTGCGTAATGGCTGCCTAATTTGCATATTTTATGTTAATTTATCAATCTGATCCTAATTGAGATATTTTATTGCATTCGTTGACCATGAAAACCGTATGATAGACACTGTTTTTAGGATTCTAACTTGGTTAGTTGCTGAGATATTGCTTGAAACTGGATTTTCGGTAATGGCTGCCTAATTTGCATATTTTATGCTAATTTATTATTCTGATCCTAATTAGATATATTTTATTGCATTCGTTGACCATGAAAACCGTATGATAGACACTGTTTTTAGGATTCTAACTTGATTAGTTTCTGAGATATTGCTTGAAACTGGATTTTGCGTAATGGCTGCCTAATTTGCATATTTTATGCTAATTTTTTATTTGGATCCTAATTAGATATATTTTATAGCATTCGTTGACCATGAAAACCGTATGATAGACACTGTTTTTAGGATTCTAACTTGATTAGTTGCTGAGATAATGCTTGAATCTGGATTTTCGGTAATAGCTGCCTAATTTGCTTATTTTAGCATATTTAGCCCCAACAGCTTAAATGCAAACAACCGGATTTCAATAGGTCGATATTCAGAGGCTTCAAAAATAACCACCGTGAAAAATCCCCAGGGGGGGGGGGTGGGGTTTTACGGGTGGACCACGGTCTAATAGTATCACCAGAAGCAGCTGCTCAACAAACACAAGAATTTGCCCACTGTTGATTTAATGTTTGGCCAACCTTGTAGACAATGAAACAACATTGTACCAGCATTGGTTGAATGTCTATTTTTTGTTACAACACACAAAATTAAAATGTACAAGTGCAACATGTCAAGTATCAATAATATATTACGATATGATGTATTGGGAATATATGCGACACGGGGGTGATTCAGGTAATTGTTTCGATCGTATCGACTAGTTCAAAGTGACCCGTAAAGATTTATACTGAGAATGACAATTGAGAATGACATTTGTCTCATTCTTTTACTATTTATTTTTTCAGCAGGTATATACACCTGAAAGCAAATGTCAGATTTAACGTTCACTTACGAATCTACTTTTTTGCAAAAATGTGTGCATTTTATCAACTGGAGAATATTATCACCGCAATTCCCGCCTCACAGTGAATGGGAATGAACTAAATGTATAAAATAACCCAGTCTAAAAATTATGACTGAAAAAAAAAATAATAATAATAAAATAATAAACTAAAATTACATAATTGGTACCGGCAGTTAACGGGTTAAAGTATGACAGTACAATCGTCTGTACATGGTTAACCGTGACAAATTAAACTTGATTTCCGTATTTTCACCCGGCTGATTTTCCAAGTGAGCATAATTTGGATGAATCCCAATTTCCGTGTTTTTATAGATATTTACCCATGATAGCATTGAATAATATTATTTCTGTGTTTAAATCTCAGCGATATAGATTTCCTGGTGAACATAATAACTTGGTGAATCATGATTTACGTGTTTCAAACCAATAAGGCCCCAGTGTCGCATAGACACATCATTTATCATTTTGGCGCATATGTGCATACATGTATATGCATCATATCATAGAGAATATTGTCGCATAGATGTACCATAAATTATGTATTCATTAATATTCTGATGTATATACGGCTATAATATATCCACTGTTTTGTTACAACATAAAAGTCTAGATTAGATTTTGCAATTAGCGGCCTACATCTGCTTTTTAGGGGGAAGGGAAATTTGCTTTTGAAATTAATAACTGGAAATGTTATAACTATAAATGAATAAATGTATCTAGCATTTTACAAATAATCGGGTTTATTGAGAGGGTTTTTTAAAAAAAAAAAGAATAATTGAAATAACTGTTAATGCCATAGGCATTGATATTGGAAGCTATATATAGGCCTTGCTCGAAAAATCTAATAATATTTTGTTCGTTATAATCTTTCTTTGGTCCTGCTAGGCCCTTGTGCCGAGGTTATGTTTTGCTTGTCAGACCCTTATGAACCAAATCTAGAATTATACGCCCCGACCAATCAGAGAGTGGTTCAGCCTGTCACATGTCGAGATCAGCCAATCACCGCCGTCATTCAGTTGTTATTTAAATCAGGGGGTAGACTATTATATTTGGACCGGACTTGTTTATATTCTCATTTTACCCATTTTATCTTTGAGAGCCCAACTCACCCCCCCCCCCCCCCCCCTGTATCCAGTACCAGTTACTGACTGTCACCAGGTCACGAGACATCATCGTCACGGTCACCGTCACACTCATCACCTAACACAATACGCTCACCCACTGGCGGTGTGATGTTGGGCCAGCGTCGCAGCCGTTGGCCAAACAATTAAGTCCGCATCTATTATGGCGTTTGATCGCTACGAACCGTGACCGGAATACGAAACGTTCTCCCAATGTTGGTTTAATATTTGGCCAGCGTCGCAGACGGTGAAACAAAATTAACCCTTAGCCCTTACAGTGCGGGAATCAAATTTAGTCGACAGAATCTGACGTCTATAAACGTCAGATTCTGACGACTAAAGTTGATCCCCGCACTGTAAGAGTAAATATATTTCTAATGGACGTATACCCATAACATAGGTATTCAAATGGATCGGAATGAGCTGAGTAAGGCATTTATAATGATATCAAATTGAAAAAAACTTTGGTTATGATGTTTTTTTACAAATTATTTCAGCGCTTTAAGGGTTAAAGCGCTGAAATATTTTTACATAAACCATGGGAACCAAGGTTTTTTTTCAAATTAAAATAATCATAGATGTCTTCATTATCTCTTTCTGATTCATTTCCATACCTATATGTTATTGGTCTACGGCCATTATAACTATTTGTCTCTTACCGTGCCGGGATTAACATTAAATGTCAGTACCCGACATCTACAGACGAGCCCCGCGCTGTGAGGGTTAATGCAATTGGATGAACGTTTTGTGTTTGTTGGAATTTAAACCGTCACCATCACTAGTAAACACGTGACGTACACCCAAATTCGTATCAACATTGGGTGAACATCTTGTGCTTGTGGGTCATCACCACTAAACGTCTGTCCAATGTTGGTTTAATGCTGGCCCACAGTCTACAAGACTGGCCCAAGATTGAACCAGCATTGGGTCAACTTCTCGTGTTATCTGGGTTAACATGTCTATCATCCGCCTTGCTATGTAAGGTCAACAATGATACTGTTAGGTGCAGGTAATTTAGGCCCGTGGCAACTGAACCATGGATTGTGAGGTCACACAAACAGCAAAATGAAAGACTGAATGGATTTCTGCCACATATGTGCACATAATGATAGGCTAAATTGGACCAGGAGTAGCCCCTGAGGATGGTGCGATGACTGACGAATGAGATGCATGAGATAACACTGCCCTCCAGACACAATATTAGAAATTCGATTCCTGTGTCTGGAGGGCAGCGTCATCTCGCAAACGAGATCACGGAGTTTGTTGATTAAAAAAAATATATATTAGTGTTCGGTGTAACAATTAAATCCAAGTAGCGCTGGATAGTGCACCACTGCATTATTTGAGTGTAGTGTTCTAAATGCACTTAAGTCTTTCAAATGAAAGCTAGTTTTAACACTTTTAAGCACTTAAAACGACTATTGTCGTATTTCATCCATGGTATTGGCCGGTTAAATTAGTTATTGGAAACGAGATGCGTGTCTAAAAATCAATATTTGCAAATATTCGCTTTCAAATTCAACAAATTTGAGTGAGTTTCACTACAAGTGGTGAAAATGTAAATAAGATAACTAGGGTTAAGTTTTAAAGGTGATCTATCACCCCTTATATGGTATGAATAATTATGTCCTTATATGGGATGATTGGCTATCATGTGACCCTCTGAGAGGGTCACATGATAGCCAATCACCCCATATATGAGGGTGACTATCATGTGACCCTCTCAGAGGGTCACATGATAGCCAATCACCCCATATAAGGAAACACTTGTGCCCCATCTTGTGGCAACTTTGATTTATTTGTCACAAATTTATTCATACTATATAAGGGTGATAGATCACCTTTAAAATGGGACCCAATACAATGATAAACCATTGCTTTATTGAGCTCAGCATAACTGTTCGACGGTTCTTAAATGGGTCGCACTTAACCGGCAATTATATTTACAATAATAACGGAAATCAACAAGGCAAAGCGAATAAAACCATATATATTTATTACTGACAGAGCATTGTGAAAGACAACTGGCAGATGATAGAAAGAGGCACATGACTCTCATTATACAACATATATGACATAATCAGACGTATGGGGTTTTATCGCCACTAGGTAACAAATACAGTATTCATTAAGCAACGAATACAGTATTCATTAAGTAACGAATACAGTACTCACTAAGTATCGAATACAATATTCACCAAGTAACGAATACAGCATTCACTAAGTAATAAATACAGTATTCACTAAATAATAAATACAGTATTCACTAAGTACAGAATACAGTATTCACTAAGTATCGAATAGAGTATCGAATAGAGTATTCATTAGTATCGAATACAGTATTCACCAAATAGCGAATACAGTATTCACTAAGTACCGAATACAGTATTCACTAAGTTAACGAATACAGTATTTACTAAATACCGAATACAGTATTCATTAAGTACCGAATACAGTATTCACCAAGTTAGCGAATACAGTATTTACTAAGTACCGAACACAGTATTCACCAAGTTAACGAATACGGTATTCATCAAGTAGCGATTACAGTATCCACCAAGTAGCGAATACAGTACTCAACAAGTACCGAATACAGTATTTACCAAGTACCGAATACAGTATTTACCAAGTAACGAATACAGTATTCACCATGTAACGACTACAGTATTTACCAAGTTGGGAATACAGTATTCACCAAGTAGCAAATACAGTATTCACTAAGTACCGAATACAGTACGCACCAAGTAGCGAATACAGTATTCACCTAGTAGCGAATACAGTATTCACCAAGTAACGAATACAGTATTCACCAAGTAACGACTACAGTATTTACCAAGTTGCGAATACAGTATTCACCAAGTAGAAAATACAGTATTCACCAAGTAGCAAATACAGTATTCACCAAGTAGCAAATACAGTATTCACCAAGTAGCGAATACAGTATTTACCAAGTAGAAAATACAGTATTTACTAAGTAGCAAATACAGTATTCACCAAGTACCGAATACAGTATTTACCAAGTAGCAAATACAGTATTCACCAAGTAGCGAATACAGTATTCACCTGGTAGCGAATACAGTATTTACTAAGTGGCGAATACAGTATTCACCGAGTAGCGAATACAGTATTTACTAAGTAGCGAGTACAGTATTCACCAAGTAGCGAATACAGTATTCACCAAGTAACAAATACAGCATTCACCAAGTACTGAATACAGTATTCACCAAGTATCGAATAAATATGCACTAAGTAATGAATAAAATATTCACTAAGAATAGAGTACAGTAAATTACACCTGGTTTATCAATGAAATTTAACAAAATTAATGGACATTAAATATTGAATAACGCTGTTTTATCAATGTTGAAATCATGACATTACCAACTTAAGACTCGTCAAATACAACAGACGAACAAGGGGATGTGATCCCCTTGGATATGACAGGGTGTATTTGCCACTTGACAGAGTTTCACATGCACCCTTTCATACGAATTAAGTGTTCCATTTTATGTCTATGTATGTGCCATTTTCTATATTTTTTGCATACTTCATGTGTCATTTCCTCTGTTTATTTTATACGTGATTTGATGAAATGAATGTTACCCTTCTGAATGAATCTTAATAAATAATATAGCTATTTCACTCCACAAACATTACATATATTTACAATATCAAACGGTTTAGAAAATATACCCAGTTGAAAAGATATGTGGCACTCTCAATTGTGAATGATTTGACAATGTAAGATTCTGCCTGGATAAGGCACATTATCAACCCCTTCATCGCGGGGACCGTCTTTATACGCAGAATCTGACGTCATTAGACGTCAGATTCTGACGTATAAAGACGGTCCCCGCACGGTAAGAGTGAAAATATTTATAATGGCCATAGACCCATGAAATAGGTATTGAAATGAAGCAGAACGAGCTAGCTAAATCATATATAATGATTTCGAAATGAAATAAACCCTTTGGTCTCCATGGTTTATGCAAAAATAATCCCATAGGCAGGAAAATATACACGATGCATATATGGTGTATATATATACCATGTTGCATATATATGTACACATTGTTGCATATGAATGGCACATAGTGCACATAAGCAAAATGTGGCATATATGCATAATGGGACATACATACAACACGTGGCATATATGTATAATGTTGCATATATGTACGATGTTACATATATATGCTCTATGTGGCCTATATGCACAATGTGGCATATATGTATAATGTGGCATATATATAGTGCATGATATGATATGATAGTGCACGATATTTTGAGCTTTTTTTATGTATTGTAATAATTATCAGATACAATAAAGTGACACTGTTTATCAAACCTCACACTGCGGGGGATCGACTTTAAACGTCAGAATCTGACGTCTGCAGACGTCAGATTCTGACGTCTAACGTCTATCCCGCACTGAAAGAATTAATATATTTATAATGGCCTTAGACCCACAACATAGGTATTCAAATGAATCCGAAAGAGCTAACTAAGACAACAATGGTGATTTTAATTTGAAAAAACCCTTTCTTCTCCATGGTTTATAAAAATATATTTAGCGCTCTAAGGGTTAATCCCCGTGAGAACGACAAGCAGCTCCGCAAAAACGAGACCCGATGTTGGTTTAATGTTGGGCCAACGTCGAAGACGGTGGGCCAACATTAAACCAACATCGGGTCAACGTCGCGTGTTTGATGAGAAATGCTCTTATTTATCAACAGTTTGTGATAAGCTTAGAATATTTCCTAATTTAGCCGGCTATATATTACATTGCGTGTTACTTAGACATGTTAACAAGTTACAAAAAGTATGGGAAAATATTACTGAAATTTTGTGTTTTAGCAACATGTTACAAAAAATCGAAACAGTCCTATTTTACAATTATTACGTAATACGTTCCTTAACGCCAGTATAGCTTATTGGTAGCGTGGTTGACTCAGAGTCTGGGGGTACCGGGTTCGAATCCCGCTGCGGCCGATATCTTTCCTTTGTACACACACATGCAGGGGCGGGGGCCCTAGGGTAGTGGTTAGCACCGCTGCCTTTCACACCAGAGTTCGGGGTTCGGTTCCCGGTCCCGGCGGTTTGAAAGAAACAAAAATGTTTCTTCCCCATCCACGTGTGAAAGTCAGTATTGTGGGGAGCCTCCGTGACCGAGTGGTAGCGTCCTCGGCCTCAGACCGCCGAATTTAGAATTCTGTGTCTGCAGGATAGTGTCATCTCAATCATCTCACCATCCTCAGGAGGTTCTCCTGGCCCAGTTTAGCCTATATGTGCACAAAGGTGGCCTAAAGCCCGATTCATTTCATTTTCACACACATGCAGTGACCTAAACTGTTTAAATTCGTGTGATAATAATGACGACCGAACGCATAACCGATTCGCGCCGCTAAAAAAAGTACACAAAAAATAAAGAAATAAAAATGACCGATATGTCAAAGTTGACATGTAAACAGTCAATAAAACATTTTTAATAGTGTATGGAAAACACGCAAAACTGTTACGAAAAACGATTGTTGAGCAACATATTACGATGTGTATAGCCGGCTTTAACAGTATGATGCAGTCTTCATACGTCAGAATGTGACGTCTATAGACGTCACATTCTGACGTAACAAGTCGATTCCTTCACTGAAAGAGTAAAACATTTATAATGGCAATGACATATGTATTCAAATGAAGCGGAAAGCGCTAACTGAGATATATATGATGATTTCAAATTAAAAAACAAACATTCAGACTCCATGCCTTATGTAAAATATGTCAGCGTCATAAGGGTTAATGATTACCAAGGTTACTGTTCCACTCATCCTTGTAAACTGACAGAGGATTGTCAAATCCTATGGTTCATTATTTCAGCTACTGTTAAATCATCTCATTTGTCAACTGTTTTGTGACGAAAATCACGAAATGAGATGAAGTCATCACATGGATTAGGTCCAAACACCGGCCTGGGTTAGAAGCTCTGACGCTGCCACTTGACAGTGACACTGCCATGTTGTCAGTGTTGTGTCATGATGATGACACTGTTAAACCGTCCCACGTAGATGCCATCGTCATCATGTGATGATGATATTGTCAAACTGTCAATCGTCGATGACATTCTGTTTTTAGATTCCCTATATAACTGCCACACATTGACGACAAAGTATGTTTTTCACCACATCTCAACACATACTCAACAACATAGTTTTTTCACAAGCGACACTGAGGAATATCAAAATCCACAAGTTACGTATCTGCTTTTGTGACACCATTTATATCCGGTGTGTCAGTTTCTGTCAAGACTAAGCAGCAACGTCGTTTCAACGCCGGAGCACTGTATCCTACGATCAAGTTGAAACGGTGTTGCGTAGCGACAAGGTCGAGTTGACGTTGAAACGGCGTTTGAAAGGCAGATCCCGAGGTGAAGAAACGCTGGGTCCGTTAGGGATGCCACCCTATTATGTTGGGATGTCACCCTATGATGATAATAACAATTGTTAATTAATTAATTTATTGTTAATTGTTTGGCTTAATATATTCCTTTAAGCGCGGGGACCGTCTTTATACGTCAGAATCTGACGTCTGTAGACGTCAGATTCTGACGTATAAAAATTTATAAAATTGCTTAATTTTTATCGTTGCCGCACTTCATATATAAAGGTGAATAGAATTCATATGAAACACTTAGGTGTCGGGAGTGGTTTATTTTAAATTGTCTGAGATTAACGCGCCTCCAACAAATTAACTGAAGATGTTCTTCGTCTCAGTTAATGTTAATTTTGTGTGTGAATTAAAAAGCGATGACCATGTTGTGTGTCGAATAAGGAATGCTTATTCAGTCATTGAAACACGATCCAATCCCCCAGCCTCCAGGATACGCCGTTGCTTTTCGTGACGTCCTATGCCAATGTATTTGCCTTCAGACTTGCATGACGGCTATAAAAGTGAAGACGAAGCCAACCAGAGCTCCCAGCCCCGTGAGAGCCCAGAGTGTGGTGGCTTCAGCTGACGTCCTGAAGGCGCGAAGAACGTCATTCTGAAAACACAGAAGAAACACATGATGTATAAAAATAGATATACGATAAACGCAAGCCATTATTGGTTGATACTGAATTCCCAGTAAACACGAAACATTTGTATGACATTTATACAATGTGGGCCGGGTTTTTGAAAATGTTATACAAATGTGTTGTATTTACTGGGAACAGAGCAGGAGATTGATTTTTAACTTTTATTTTCAACACCACCATACTGGTGTCGTATTTTCATAAGTTTTATTTTCGTTAATATTTCCAGATTCTGTCATAAAGTAGATCCCCGCACTGTAATAATTAAATATTAATGGTCGTAGAGCTATGACATAGGTATTCAAAGGAAGCGGCAAGAGCTAACTATGTTGATTTGATTTTTCAAAACGTATAGTGTTTGTTAGGGTGGTTATTTGGACGTACATAATGGGTGGGACGAATTGTGAAGTCTACATGACAACGCCCAGGTTTACATGGTACATGCGTGGGTGGAAACCTTATGTGACCAGAAACAGAGTTTTGTTGAGAAGACAAACAACAAACATCAGCCGAGTGTGGTTTTAATGCTGGAACAAAATCTCAAACGTTGGCTAAACATTAACTACTCAGCAAATACAAGAAGATGAAATAATGTTTGCCTCACCCTTTCAGCGCGGGGGTCGACGTTAGACGTCAGAACCTGACGTCGATAGACGTCAGATTCTGACGTCTAAAGTCGACCCCCGCGATGTAAGAGTAAACATATTAATATTAACCGTAGACCCATAATCATGATAATATATACGTATTCAAATGACTCGGAAACCGCTAAAACAAACTTTGGTTTCCATGGTTTGTACAAAAATATTTTAGCTTTATAAGGGTTAAACTAGTGAACAAGATGTTTGTCGAATAAACATATGCTTCATATGTTCAGAGAGGGCCGGCCCCGATGGCTCATTCGGGTTGCTGTGGCTCGAATCTCTGAGGTACTGGGCTCGAATCCAGGGCTGATTTGTTGTTTGTCATTGGGGTTGTGCATATACAGTGCTGCTAGATGTTCAAATGCCTGGAGTCTTCAGTACTGTCTACAGCACTGTGCATAAAGAGCCTTTGAAGTCATTCGATAAGAGTAGGACATTAGCCATATGTTGAGACTCGTATACCATGCCGTTATCGACCACCAATGAATAACGATTTTTCACATCATGTGCTTTGTGGGGTTAAAATTGCTAATTAACAGCAATCAGTTTTTTTGTGATATATACGGCATTTGGATCACACACACATACGGTGCCTGGGGCGCTGTATAGGCCTACATCATTACACATACTATATCCTTGTGTGCCAGTATAACGATATACTAATCATCTAGGGGTGTCATTAAATTACTTCACATGACTACACGCTATAATAAGCATACGTTTGTTTGCATCAGTTTATATACTATGATAGTCATGTATACTTTCAGTAGGTCTCTTTATTAGTAACAGGATATATATCTATTGTATTTCAAAATAGGCCTAGGCCTACACATGTAACGACAGTCTATTGTTAAAACTGTCGATATCCAAATAAACGCTTGACCAGCGTCCAACTAGCACTTGGGTCGAGTGTCGGTAGGAATTGAGCATTTTGTGTGTATTATAAGTCGCAAAAATAACTCAATTTTGACAATATTGTGGGGAGCCTTCGTGACAGGGAGGTAGCAGACAGATAGACAGACAGACAGATATTTTATTGACAGGAGAAAAAGTCATTACAGACTTATTTGTCATAGAAATGAAAGAGATATATGTACAAGTATGTACAAGATTGTTAATTTATTAAAATCATATGACAATATACATGGTATGACATACACAACTAAAATCATGTTAAATGGCATTGCCAAAATAAAAACTGGGTATTTCGATAATATAAATGACTACTACTTAAAATAAATTAAAAAGCATGGCCAAGATAACATAGAGGTCTATCATTTTGTTTCCCGCACCAAAACCAGAGATAAAATAGCTACTATGTATGATATACTAATTATATATAGTAGCAAAAAAGACACTCTGGAAAGCGTAGAAACCTAAAATATTTACAAGTGCATAATTATGCTACAGTAACTGGAGTTTGCAATAAGACAATGGTAGAAATTATATGGTATTTTTTTAAATTAAATATAATATCACGCAAGTACCATAAATGTGGCATAAACAGGTAGCTCCGAGCCATGTGACCATGCAAGCACAGTCGCTATGAGCGCGGAGATTCCCTGATATTGACTAGTGGTGTAAACTTACCGACGTAATAACAGTAGTAATGGCGGTTAAAAATTATTTCTGCAATTCACTCAGAAACACTGAAATATTTTTTTACTAATGCATATGTGCGCAGCTTACTCGAGCTCTCAAGGTAGCGTGTTCGGATTCAGACCACCAGGGCTTAAAATCATGTGTCTGGAGGGCATTGTCATCTCATTCATCTCACCATCTTCAGGAGATTCTCCTGACACAGTATAGCCTATATGTGCACAAAGCCCTACTCATTTCATTTCTCATTAACCCTTGGACTTCCAGGCCGGGGTGCATGCCAGGATCCAGATATACTGGTGTAGGAGTTCTATTTTTCGTCATTTGAAGCTGGAATTGCTAACGCAATTTCCAGCTTCAAATGACGAAAAATACATAAATGTGGTATATATTTGACGAAAATTTGTGTCATTTTATGGTTACGTTCATTGACGAATGACGACGGAAATTTCCGTCATGTATGGTAGTGAAAAGGTTAACATATCTCCTCCGTGACCGAGAGGAAAGGTGCTAGGCGTAAAAGAGCAATCATCAGGAGGTTATCCTGACCCAGGTTAGCCTATATGTGCACAAATGTGGCCTAAAACCCCCTTCATTTCATTTCTTAACATACCTCGCACTTTAGGCATCACATGAGATGTGGTGGTCCTGGTATGAGGGTAAACACTATATAGGCCTATAGTTTATGATGTTTAAGTTCGTGGCTCGGGTTCATAATTCATTGTTGTAGTGGTTAACGCTGTCACCTATCACGCCGGGGTTATGAGTTTCGCTCACACCCTCGGTATTAAGGTTTCGCAGAAACAAAGTGAGTCTTCTGCGTTCACGTATACATATATAATAATGTGTGGGAATCTCAGTGACCGAGGGGTAGCGTACTCGCCCTCAGACCACCAAGGCTCAAATGTGGAGTCCTGTTATCTGATTCATCTCACCGCTCTCCTCTCCCAGTTTAGCCTGCGTATGCATAAAAATAGCTCCATACATTCATGCATTCACACATTTAGCCAACTTTCTTTAATGTGGTTATTGCATGAAAAACTACCTTTCATAATTTTCAAGGTCCGTTATTTGGAACGAAATATTAGCATGGTTCAAAAGGACTATTATTCCTATCGAGCCCTGGACAATACAATTCATGAAACATAGCCTACTTACTGCTACATATATATATCATACCAATTATCTGTCACATCACATGACTGCAGGCCCTAGCATGTATGTTTTTTGTCTGTACTTTATGTATACTAGTATCAACTCAGCTCTCATACAATGTGTGACTATATGTCGGTTTACGTGTCATAATGTATATATATTGTTAACCAGCAAATGGCTAATCATACACATCCAAAACCGTTAGACATCCAAAACCGTTTTTGAGCAATTGCTATCCACTTGAAGTTGTGTGTCGCGTCACTGAGGCACAACTTCAAGTCAGTGAAAATTCCAACTAAATCACTAGGAATATAAAGGGTAATTTAACACGAGACTGAGTGTATTGTGCGTTTAACCCTTGAAGCGCTAAAATATTTTGCATAACCCATGAAAATCAAAGGGTTTTTTCAATTTGAAATCATCATGAATGGCTTAATTAGCTCTTTCTGATTCATTTGAATACCTATGTTATGGGTCTACGGCCATTACAAATATTTTGATTCTTGCAGTTCGGGGATCGACTTTAGGCGTCAGAATTTGACGTCTTTAGACGTGAGATTCTGACGATTAAAGTCGGTCCCCGCACTGGGAGTGTTAAGTCAGGACAGACATTATGCTCATATGAGGGTTAAAACAGCGACCGTCTTTATACGTCAGAATATGACGTCTGTAGACGTCATATTCTGACGTATAAAGACGGTCCCCGCACTGGAAAAACTCAAATATTTATAATGGCCGTAGGCCAATAACATTGGATCAGTCCACGTCAAATCAACGAAAATATGGGAGGCCCCACGCACTTCGTCTTAGATTTTCTATAAATTTTTACAGGTGATTCCAAAACTATTCAGATGAACAAATGTGAAGTTTGAGTTCTATTGTCCAAATAATTTTTGAGAAATGATCATTTATCATGCTTGGTATTGGTCGATTTTACTCAAAATATGGTGGACGTCAATTCTGGAGCCATGTTCACAGTAGAATATATCAGCAAATAATAGGCTTAGAGGTCTGAAATATTCGTACCAGTTCTTAGTAACATATATGATTGGACTATAGCAAAATAACATACATTTACACACAATTCTGCAGTTCAGGGATGGTCATGCTGGCTATGGAATGTGACAATATGGAAACTTTTAAGTGATTGGCTATGATGGGAGGGATCCCTAAAGTTTGAAAAAAACGTTTTATGACAAATTTTTAATTATGGAAAAAATAATGTGGGCAGTAAATAAAAGTCTGGAAACCAACTGCATTTGGAAGCTTATGAAATGTAGTATATTCGCTAAAAAAAATCTTACATTTTATGCAAATCCTTCCTGGTTATTTTTAACATTTATTTCTGGTGATTTTTGCACTCGCGAGGCCTTATAGACATATTTGAGACCCTGCAACATACCATTCCATTGGAAGGAGTATCTTAATTTTTTGTCTCCTATATAACAACTAAACTGGATGTAAAATAATAGCAATATGGCAACTCTGGGGTGATGGACTATGGTGGAATAAGTTCCGACAGTTTGAAAAAAAAAGGTTTTTTGAAAAACGTTTAATGATGGGAAGCCTCAAGTGGACAGTTAACAAAAGTCTTCAAACTACATGAAGTTTATTATTTTTTTTTAAATCTTCCTTTTTATGCAGCTCCTTCCTAGTTATTTTTAACATTCATTTTTGGTAATTTTTTCACTCGTGAGGCCATATAGACATATTATACCAACCATTATGACTATTAAATAATATCAATATGGCTATCAACTCTGGTGATGGACTATGATGGGATAGGCTCCCAAAATTTGAAAAAATACTGTTTTACTAATAATTTTAAGTGATCGGAAACATCATGTTGCAGTACATAAAAGTTGTGACACTAACTGTATTTTCAAGTACATGTTTATTTATAAAAAAAGATTTCTTTATGCAACTCTATCTTGGTGTTTAATAAGTTTTAACATTTTTTTTAGGTTGACATTTTGCACTTGTGAGATTATTTATAAATGTATAATATCGCTAAACATTATATTATTTGCGAATACCTACTAATACGGATTGTATTACAGTTGGGTAAGATTTGCTAATATTCACTCTTTTTTTAATTTGATATGTATTGTCTACCATTGCTTGTACAGGGGGTGGGCTGACACAAGTGAAATGATACTTTGTTAACCATACATTTGGTTCCATCTTGGTGGCAGTACATCATGTACAATGCAGCCGTTATCTTGTCTCAGTCCACCCCCTGTTGTACAGGGCCTGTACAACAAAAGCTAAAAAACAATACAACCTGGCAAAATGTTTATTTACAAGACTTAGGTAGCTGACTGTAAATACCTCGAAAAAGTATAATTATATCTTCAAGTATTTATAATATAATCAGCAATAAGGTATACGATACCTTTGAAAAGGACCTTACGAGTCCAAAAGAATCACCATAAATGAATGTTAAAATTAACCAGGATGGATTTGCATAAAGAAGATGATTTTTATCATAAATAGACTACATGTGATTAACTTCCAAATGCATTGGGTTTGTTGAATTTTCTAGTTGGCAACATGAGGTTTCTCCTCCCTTTAAATCCACTTAAAATCAGTAACGAAACTTTTTTTCAATATTTGGGAGCCTCTCCCACCATAGTCCATCACCCCAAAGTTGCCATATTACTATTATTTCATAACCAGTATGGTTGGTATATAGGAGACAAAAAATTGGGAAACTCCTTTCAATAGAATGGTATGTTTCAGGGTCTCAAATATGTCCATATGGCCTGGCGAGTGCAAAAATCACCAGAAATAAATGCTAAAAATAAACAGGAAGGATTTGCATAAAATGTAAGATTCTTTTAGCAAGTATACTACATTTCATAAGCTTCCAAATGCACTTGGTTTGAAGAATTTTATTAACTGCCCACATGAGGTTTTTCATCATTGAAAATTTTCATAAAGCGTTTTTTTCAAACTTTGAAGATCCCTCCCATCATAGTCAATCACTTTAAAGTTTCCATATTGTCACTTTCCATAGCCAGTATGTTTGGTATGTAGGAGACAATATTGGGAGGCTCCTGTAAATGAAATGGCATGATTAAGGGTCTCAAATATGTCTGCTCGTTAAGGACATTTAAATATTTTCCTTAATTTGACAATCCCTGAACTGCATAATTTTATGTAAATGTATGTTATCATGCTTGCTGAGAAATGGTACAAAAAATTTCAGACCTCTAACCCCATTATTTGCTAGGATATTCTACTGTGAACATGGCTCCAGAATTGACGTTCACCATATTTTAGGCAAAATTACCCGACACCAGGCATGCTGAAATGGCCATATCTCAAAAAATATTTGGACTTCAGGACCTAAACGTCACATTAGTTGAATAGTTGTGGAATAACCTGTGAAAATTAAAAAAAAAAATTGAAACAAAGTGCGTGGGGCCTTCGTTGAATTGACATAGACTGACCCCATAGGCATTGAAATGAACCGGATAGAGCTGACTATGAGACATTTATGGTGATTTCAAATTGAAAAAAACCTTTAGGCTCCATGGTTTAACATGTTCAAACAAAAATAATTCAGTGTGTAAGAGTCAATGTAGCAAGAGCCTGAGTGTAAAAGACAAAGTGTTAGTTTAACCCTTTCAAGCCTGAGTTTACCATTGCCATCTTCATCCACTACAAGCCGTGAATTGCTGTCGCAATTCTCGACTTGTAGTGGATGAAGATGATTTGAAGAGGGTGAAAAAGTAAAGAAAATTGCCATGTATTGGTAAACCAGTTTAATGGACATTTTCATTCTAAAACCCCAGTTGTAGGAAAATTAAGTCTGTTTTCAGGGATGTAAAATGCTGTTTTAATGCATCGTGAGGACATAAAGGGTTAAGTGTGGACAGACATTAAGCTCGTATGAGGTCTGATTTGTGAAGGTAAAGGGTACAGGGTTATAACCTGATATCAAGTCCGACAATTTTACATTTTACTTCCTGGTCACTAGATATGTTCATTCCTGTGCCATTTCAACTCCACAGAGAGCACACAGTCCTGCAACCATTTCGGCTCATTGAACGTACACATATCTGTGTACCAGGTACGTATAATGAAGTGAAGTATGTGACAGTAAAGTGCCTTCCCCAAAGACACAACATCGAAACAATTTCCCAACATTGATAGGAGAAAGCATGATATTTCTCTGAAAATCCTGTACCAAGCGGGGTTTGAACCCGCACGGCAGCGATAACGGTAAAGCGCCGCGGTCTAACCATTGTGTCACGCCCATCTATCTTGTGAAATTTTAGTCCCAACAGAGATGAAATTGAAAACAACGAAAATTTATCTCTCTACGCAAAATAAAATCAAGAGCATCAAATCAACATACTGCCATTCACTTGGACGCCTTACTGGGGTGATTTGATCATATCACCCCAGTGCGGCTTACAGTGTCCTTTAATTAACACATTAACCGACCAAACACACGCTATCACTATTATTACAATGTAGCTTTTTAAAACACAGCCATTCACAACATATATTTTTTACCAGAGCTTGTATAATGTATAATAACATGTATAGTGACAGGGCGTAAATGTTTGTTTACGCTCTGCTGCTGCTCGTTTACGGCCTGCTCGTGTATGTGAATATTCGGCAGTACCCTATAGATTGATAAGTAATAGTGACTATTTAACCTTTAGCCGCCAAATTATTCAATCTGAATTTTCACCCACTTAAAGTTGTGTCTCGCTGACGCGATCCACAACTTCAAGTGAGTGAAAATCATTCAGATTTGACAAAATGGAGGTCAACTGTTTTCAAATAATGTTGATTGACGGAAGGCACATTTTATCTTTAACATGTTTAAAAGGTGGTACTTAATGTGCTAATAAAAAATGAAAACCCGAATATATGCGGCACCGGTGGGTAAAGGGTTGAAGCGCTGACAAATTTTGCATAAACCTTGGAGACCAAAGGGTTTTTTTCAAATTGAAATCACCATAAATTTCTTACTTAGCTCTTTCCGATTCATTTGAAGACCTATGTTATGGGTCTACGGCCATTAGAAATATGTTTACTCTTACAGTGCGGGGATCGATTCTGACGCCGGATGTGAAAGAGTTGAGCTGGATCACGTACTGTATGTTGTGTTATCAGGTTATGTCTATACAACATCACATCGTTTTTACATAGTTCATCCCTCACACTGTGTTCAGAACGTGCACATGGGAAATAACGCATTATTGCTTCTATTCATCTCGGACAATGTGATGGCAATGCTAGCCGCTGTAACCTGTCATTGTGTGCCTTATATATAGACATGAATGCCGGTGTAATCAGGCTAAGCGAGAACACAATAGAGGCCACATAGCACAATAACATACCAGAAGGATCAAAGAATGGCACACAATAACCTACGATTGATCCGCGTTGATTGAGGCATTTTACTAGTGACTTCACGTTAAACATATGATTCCATATACATGTGCACGAAACGCGGTTTGCCACATGTGGCATGCAGAATGTCACATGCCACATGCCACATGTCACATGCAAAATGCAGAATGCTGTGAGAATGTGAATCCCAGCTTAAATCTGGGTTATCGTTTTGCCCTTATATTATGCTGCCGGAACTGTATACACATGATATATGCGTTTTTCAAACAAATTTCAGACCAGCTAAATTAAACTCAAGTTGTTATAATGTTTTGTGGTAGTTGCTTAGTTAAACTGATAATTACATTTTGAGTAGTAGGCCTATATTTGTGTAAATATAATTATTTTTCGTCATTTGGAACTATTTTTTTTTATTTTTTTGTTTAATTTAGCAATTGAAAAATTTGAAAAAATTGAAACATTTAGCAATTGCAGCTTCAAATGAGCGAAAAATAGTTCTAAACAATTCGGCAGCTTAAGGGTTAAATGCCTTATTTCCATCAGAACGATGGCACTCTCATCAGAATTTGTGATAAATGCACTGGGTGTAATATCTTAATTTCGACAAATTTCATGCAATTTGTTTTCGTTTCCAAGAAAGATTTAGAATGCCTTATTTCCATCAGAACGATGGCACTCTCATCAGAATTTGTGATAAATGCACTGGGTGTAATATATTAATTTTGACAAATTTCATGCAATTTGTTTTCGTTTCCAAGAAAGATTTAGAATACACTTAAAAGATGCCTGCACTGCAGTCTGTTTCAGCATATCCTCCAGGGGAGTAGCCTTTTTCAATTTTCTCAGTCGCTATTAGGAATTTTTGTGTGAAATTTTTTTTGTGTCATTTTTTCATCTTCCACCAGCTTCACTGAAAATTTGGTCGAATTTTGTTGTATATTTTTTAAGTTAGACCATTTGTTTCGCGTTAATGGTGAAATGAGAGCTGCCATTTTGAAATGTCATTGCAAATGGTGTAGCTTCGATAATACACAGAAAAACTCCACCAAATTTTCAGTGATGTTAGGCGAAGATAAAACAATGATCCAAGAAATACTGACCGAACAGTGACCGAACAATTTGAAAAAAGGCTACACCCAGGATCTGGTGAAACAGACTGTAGCCAGATAGATATGAATAAATAAATACCGATACGTTATGAATTTGGTGTTAGCGTAAAGGCTCGCCAGAGTTATTTTTATATCGCACTCGAATAATTACAGTTTGCACATCATTATTAACCCTTGAAGTGCTACATAATAAAAAATATGTTTTACTCACCTGAAGTTGTGTCTCGCTACCGCGACTCACAACATCAAGTGGGTGGAAATAACTAACAGTTAAAGGGTTAACCATAACAGTGCGGGGATCGACTTTAGGCGCCAGAATCTGACGTCTGTAGACGTCAGATTCCGACGACTGAAGTCGATCCCCGCACTGTAAGAATTAGGATATTTATAATGGCCTTAGTACCAGAACAGAGGTATTCACATGAATCAGAAAGAGCTAACTAAGACATTTATGATGATTTCAAATTGAAAAAAACACTTTGGTCTCCATGCTTTATAAGAAAGTATTTCAGCGCTTTGGGGGTTAAGGGGTCTTGTCAAAATAAAATAAATCAAAAAATCTGTGACAAACTCGGATTGGCCAGATACCACCCACCCACCCCCTATTTATTTTTATATTTTTTGTAAACATGTACAACAAAAAACAACATAAAAAACACCAAAAACACCAAATTAAAAAAAAAATCCGAGTTGAGGCTTGACCCACCCACCCAGCCACTTCCGAGTTTTTTTAGGATTTTTTTTTCACTTGACCAAACCCCTAAGCTCGTCTGTTTTATTATCACTCACCCAGCCTCCTTGTCGCGCTATCCAATGTGACAGATGTTTAGCTGTGATTTTACCGAATGTCTCCACGACAACTTCCACAAAGTCTGCGTGTCCCTGTTGCACACAATCCACGGCGAACCCGCCCGCGATGGCGAACATGGCGACGACACGCCCCCATGTGACTGAGCCGCTTTTAAACATGTGGTCAGCTAGGGACATATAGGTGTCTCTAACCACGGCCTCAGAGCTCATAGTGTGGTTCAGCTGCCGGGACACACTCTGGTATAAATGCGGGTACATCTTCTCCAGCTCGGCTCCTATCACCTGCAGCTCCTGGGACACTATGGACGGCTTGGCGCCAGATGCTGCCAGCTGGGACTCCACTTTGGCGCTCATTAGGCCGTGGCGCCTTAATCTGCTGTAGACATAGTCACGGCACAGCACCTTGCCTTGGCTTGTCACGTCCTTAGTTGACATTAGGGACTGCATCTTCGCTCCTAGAATGACAAGAAAACATGTGGTGTACAAATACAAAAATATAGAAGGTGTAAATAAAAGTGTAACTTGTAATGGTGCCACTCATCACGCTTGTCGTTGACATTAACGACTGAATATTTGCTCCTGGAATATAGGGCGTAAACAGACAGCAATAAGTCTGAGCATACAAACATATACACACAGACAATCCCAGCTTTAACCCTTTCGGTGCGGGGACCGGCTTTAGACGTCAGAATATGACGTCTATCCATAGACGTCAGATTCTGACGTCTAAAGTAAATCCCCGCTCTGAAACAGTATGATGCGCGTAGACCAATAACATAGATATTCAAATGAAACTGAAAGAGCTAACTAAGACGTTTATGATGATTACAAATAACAAAAAACTTCGTCTCCAGGTTTATACAAAAATATTTCAGCGCGAAAAACAGGAAATATTCAGCACAACAAAGATGAAAATCAAGTGTTTCTACCTGTTGTTATTATCAGTGATTATAATGAGATGTCCAGCCTGGCAGTCAGCATCCAGAATGCCGTGTCAGGCGGGATGCGGTGATATGTATCATACACAGCCTCATCTCAGTCACGATTTGAAAGTTCACACTCATTTAAATTCCCTGACATTTCGCTAAAGGTCACTGTAGCGGTCCAGTCCGCGATGACCACGTGGACAACCACACCTAGAACTGACAGTGACAATGCCGTGGCAGTGTCAACAAAGTCAAGCGTGATCCCGGGGCCTGTTTTACTAAGGAGCGAGCTCGTATATTTATGAGAATCCTCGTGACCTTTGCCAGCCGCTTACCAGAATGAAAACAACTCGTTAACTTTCCTCTAATGCCTCCCTCTTTAATCTTTTCAGCATGGAGACCGTCTGTGCACGTCAGGGACCGTATTCTCGTACAAGTTACGATATATCGTAGGCTTCTAATTGGTCGAGATGGCCATCTCGACCAATCAGAATCTTACGATATATCGTAACTTGTACGAGAATACGGGCCCAGAATCAGACGTCTGTAGACGCCAGTTTCCAACGTATAAAGACGGTCCCGCGCTAAAAGAAATAAAATATTTATAATGGTCGTGGACCCATAACATAGGTATTCAAATGAAGCGGAAAGAGCTTACTAAGACATTTATGATGATTTCAAATTGAAAAGACCCTTTGGTCTCCATGACTTATACAAACCTATGTCAGCGCTCTAAGGGTTAAACTATACATGCAGCCAACAAGCGATACAGCAACACGTATAATCGCTGACAATTCTCAGAAATATAACGCGCTATTGTTTTTATTTTATTTACCTTTTGACCAATACATATATTGAAAAACAGATAAAAAAATATACACATTATACTTTTAAAATATTATATATAACATTGGTCATGCTGCGCTAGAACAGGCTTATATAAACCTATGTAAGCTAGGCAGCAACTATATTCACATAGTTCATCATATGTACAAAAAGTACAAGCATAAAAGTATAAAAAATAATATACATAATATATGTTTCCCGCGCCAAAACCAGAGATAAAATAACTACATATTATTGTAGTCATGAGAAGTGCACTACTCAGCAAACACGAGACATTAGCCCAATGTTGGCTTAATGTTGGGCCAGCGTCGCAGATGGAAATGAAATGTGCGCTTTAACATCAAGATTTGCAAATATTTATTCACAAATTAAGCAAAGAAGAGTAATCTTCAACCACGTGAAGAGATTTGGCAATCGAGTTTTTGCAATCGCTGCACCACGGCTGTAGAACTCTCTCCCCACATCCACGAGCCCAACATTTTCAAGCGCTCCTTAAGCACACATTTGTTTCCAGAAGCATATCATGATCTGATGGTGTAACGCATATCAGTGATACACTTTTGGTGCGGGAAGCAGACATATCATGACAGTGCTGTTCAATTGTATTTTAATTTGCTATGATGCATATTTTAACTACCCTTTAATTGTTTTAGTATGTAATATCATTTGGTTTTAAGCTTACACATAATGCATATATTAATTTTCATGTGATTTTATGGAACCTGTTGTATATAGCGAGTACATATATATTTTATACTGTTTATTTTTATTGACGCATAAATCTGCATAGACTTCTTGTCGTCAAATAAAATATCTATCTATCATTTGTTTTTCTTTGCGCCCATGAATCACATGAGATATGTGGCGGGTTATTTTTTTTTTTTTTTTTTTTTTTTTTTTTTTATTGATTAAAATGTACAATACAAATACAAATTATGTATTATCAGTAAATAAATTGTTCATTTAAAAGCACATTCATTGAAGCCGTTGCCGACTCATTGTAAAAGAACAAAGAATCGACATCGGCCCAATGCGAGTTACTGACACAGTCATGTTCACAGAAAAAAAAAACTAGTACTCAGTGAATGCGAGACACTGCCACAATACCATATCAATGTCGGGCCATAAACGCTGGCCCGGCACAGAGCTAACACCATGCCAGCGTCTCCCGTTTTCTGGCTATGTGGTATGGTATCATAGTTGACAATACATGACCCACCAGACACAAGGCGGTGAAAGCAACGCCGGTTCAACGCCGGTCCACTATCGACGACACCGAACCAACGCCAAAGCGACACCGATTCAACACCCTGCGCCTGACGGGGAAAGAAGATAATTTTTCTGTTGGTTCAGCGTTGGTCGACACTCGACGACGCTGAACCAACGCTAAAGTAACACCTATTCAACACCCTGCGCCTGCTGTTGGTATAATGTCTGGCTACTGCCGGAAAGATGTCCAGCCACCAAATCAGGACATGGTCAACCGTCGTGCGTTTTGCCCAGCATACACAACACGCCAAAAAAGGATGCGGGGTCAGTGCTGGGCCAGCGTTTGCAGCGCTGGCCAAACACCGACCCAACAAATGGCTCGAGTCTTGTGTATGCCGTGCCACCAGTATATTATTTATTATTGTAACGCTGAATATTATGCTTGTAAAATATTGTTATTACATAATTCAAATATAATAGGGTTCAGTTGTGTATGCCTCTCTGGTCTTGAGAGCCAAGATCAAGCGTTCTAGATCTTGACCCTCGAGGCCAGCTGCCGTGACCTCACCAATATTATGGTGATATGGTGAGGTCACAATAATATTATGGTGAGGTCACAACATTTAAAAGACACAACAACACAGCATATTACCACTCACATGCACGGATATAAAAAAAGTATATCACCTGATCACGGCATGCATGTGTGTTGGAATATATAGTTATAGCTGCAGACAGATATATGTGGCGGGTTATGCTTTAATACTCAATACCTAATATCTATAGAACATAACTTTAACTCACCAGAAGTTGTGTCTCGCTCCCGCGACCTACCACTTCTAGCGAGTAAAAACTACATACATGTGTATAATCTGAACACAAACATATGTCAATCAAACAAATTAGGTGTTAATGCCTCTTTCAGGTATTGTTGTTAGAATGAGACATAAACAACTGAGAACCGCTATTCTCTGAAACGCAGTGACGTCACTCGGTGAAAACAAGGTTATATAGCACCCCCTCCCCCATACTTCATTCTGTGGAACGCAGTGACGTCACTCGGTGAAAACAAGGTTATATAAGAGCCCTCCCCCGTACTCCATTGTATTAGCCAGCTCGGTGAAAAACAAAGGAGGTCGAGGTCATCGAGTTTCACAGAATTGACGTAATTAGCACTTTAACCGCCTAATTATTCAATTTGAATTTTTCACTCACTTGAAGTTGTGTCTCGCTGACGCGATCCACAACTTCAAGTGAGTGAAAATTATTCAGATCTGACAAAATGGAGGTGGAGGTATTATTTGCAAATCTCGCTGATTGATATCACGTTTTATTTTCAACATGTTTAAAACCTGATAGGCAATGTAATGTGCTAATAAAAAATGTTAAAAAACGAATATAATCAGTACCGGCGCTTTAAGGAATAATGATTATTACATATCTAGCGAAATCAACTCACTGCTATGTCCACTAGTAGTCCTACGTGTCACCATCTCGCCTCGTGACAATGTCATCAGGGTCTGTCCTAGTCCTAGACTCGGATACTGATCTGTGCACTGATGTAGCTGCCGTGACAATGTCATCAGAGTCTACACTAGTCCTGGTCACCAGCTTTGAAAACTGCGTGATAATTCATTCTCAGGTATAACTTGTAACGCTCTGTAGTCACACAAATAACACCAGATAAATGATCATAAGACCCAGGTATAAACACAGATCTATGCACTGATGTCACACCATGTAGCTGCCGTGACAGTGTCATTAGAGTCTACACTAGTCCTGGTCACCAGCTTTGAAAACTGCGTGATAATTCATTCTCAGATATAACGTGTAGCGCTCTGTGGTCACACAAATAACACCAGATAGATGATAATAAGACCCAGGTATAAACACAGATCTATGCACTGATGTCACACCATGTAGCTGCCGTGACAGTGTCATTAGAGTCTACACTAGTCCTGGTCACCAGCTTTGAAAACTGCGTGATAATTCATTCTCAGGTATAACTTGTAACGCTCTGTGGTCACACAAATAACACCAGATAGATGATAATAAGACCCAGGTATAAACACAGATCTATGCACTGATGTCACACCATGTAGCTGCCGTGACAGTGTCATTAGAGTCTACACTAGTCCTGGTCACCAGCTTTAAATGCTGCGTGATAATACATTCTCAAGTACAGCTCGTAACGCTCTGTGGTCACACAAATAACACCAGATAGATGATAATAAGACCAAGGTATTAACACAGATCTATGCACTGATGTCACACCATGTAGCTGCCGTGACAATGTCATCAGAGTCTACACTAGTCCTGGTCACCAGCTTTGAAAACTGCGTGATAATTCATTCTCAGGTATAACTTGTAACGCTCTGTAGTCACACAAATAACACCAGATAAATGATCATAAGACCCAGGTATAAACACAGATCTATGCACTGATGTCACACCATGTAGCTGCCGTGACAGTGTCATTAGAGTCTACACTAGTCCTGGTCACCAGCTTTGAAAACTGCGTGATAATTCATTCTCAGATATAACGTGTAGCGCTCTGTGGTCACACAAATAACACCAGATAGATGATAATAAGACCCAGGTATAAACACAGATCTATGCACTGATGTCACACCATGTAGCTGCCGTGACAGTGTCATTAGAGTCTACACTAGTCCTGGTCACCAGCTTTGAAAACTGCGTGATAATTCATTCTCAGATATAACGTGTAGCGCTCTATGGTCACACAAATTACACCAGATAGATGATAATAAAACCCAGACACAGATCTGTGCACTGATGTCACACCAGGTAGCTGCCGTGAGAGTGTCATTGGAGTCTGCACTAGTCCTGGTCACCAGCTTTAAATGCTGCGTGATAATACATTCTCAAGTACAGCTCGTAACGCTCTGTGGTCACACAAATAACACCAGATAGATGATAATAAGACCAAGGTATTAACACAGATCTGTGCACTGATGTTACACCATGGATATAGCTGTCGTGGCAGTGTCACTGAGTGTGACAACGACACAGTGTGTCATTACGGCATGACACACAGCGTGATGGCGACAAGAGAAGTACCCTAGAAAGCACGTGACATTGCGCCAGTATACGACCAACGTCTACGACTTTCGACCAACATTAAATCAGCATCGGTCAGAATCGTGTTTGATTCGGTCATCACACCATAACGTAAATCAACATATTTTCACTTGTCTATTAACATTATCGCGAAAATATAAAATCACGCAGATTTACAGATTAGACATTTATTCATATCAAGTATCCTTGTTCATATTGATCATTTACACACGTTTAAAAAATATTCGCATTTTCGAATGATTGTGATTTGTCGTTAAAACACAGTATCAGGGACACTGTCAATTTACAGCAATTGCCTGTGCTGTTATGTGTCACAAATACTGATACTCGTGGCTGTATACGTGTGACCTGGACTGGAAGGGCTCCAATAGGGAGGTATGCTAACAAAAACAATAGTTTTCTGTATACATAGTGAGTGAGTCAGTGAATATTGCTTTACGTCGCTTTCTGCACAATCATGGAATTATCGCGACAGAAGAAAGACCGAAGTCACGACTGTGCCCTACTCTTGTCGAATGACTTCACTGGTTCTTTATAGTGCACAGTACCATAGACAACACTGCACCCTCCAGGCATTTGAACAGCTTGGAGCACTGTAGGTTAAATAGGGGTATTATGAGCACCTTAACTTTAATTACCAATTTTTGGCAAATAAATGCAGTGAAAAAAATCAAACTTGATCTGATCGAATGTTTGTACATTTATGCAGTAATTCATAATAATAAATACGTTAATTTCAATATATTTAAATAATTAATTCAAAAACCATAATTTTGAAAACTTGCTCATATTACCCATGGGTGTGCTAAATATGAGCATGTGTTGTGGGGAATATGAACATGCGTAATTAATTACCATTTGCCAATAGGGTAATATGAGCACTTTGCTATAAAAAAGGACATTTTCCAAAATGTTTATTTTATGAGTAGCTTACCAAATAGAAGTGTCACTCGTACCCTGACATGACCCAAATGTCATTAAAGCAGAGATAACGTTTTTTTCATTAAATATAAGTGGTTGGAATGGTTTCCTCTTATTTCACTATATAATATGTTTAGAGTATTATGAGCATACTATTTTTTCCAATAGATATCTTGTAATGGGGGTATTATGAGCACCATGCTCATAATAGATTGAGACGGGACGCTCATATTACCCCAGAAGTAGGGGGATGGCAACCAGCCCAATTGGGTCCAGAACATGCTAAAACAATTTATTATCGTCCATTATCTTGCTAAGAACCGCTATGGTTAGCACTCACCCAAATCACTTTTATGCTACTTAGTGATTTGTGGACGTACGAACAAATCAAATGTGAATAATTTTTTTTAATTAAACAGCCCAAAAACTTCATTTTGTCATAATTGGACTACTTTTAAAAAAAAAACTTCCTAAAAATTGAGCGAGTTAATGTCCGTGTCATGAATGTATTGCAAACCAAATTTTATTCAATTTCCATTGTTATTGAGAATTTTACAGCCAGTGCTCATATTACCTACTATGCGCATATTACCCCCATCTCACCCTATATGCACAACCTCGATGACAAACATCCGACCCGACCGGGATTCAAACTCAGTACCTCGGAGTTTCGAAGCACAACCGGATTGAATGAGTCATTGAGCCCGCCAGGCTGCTAGGAGCTGAAAGGGATAATAATATTATTCTTATATTGACTTTAGTCTCTCTGGTTTAATTGGCACTTTAAGCGCAGGTTATGCAGTTTGAATTTTTCACTCACATGAAGTTGGGTCTCGCTGTCGCGATACACAACTTCAAGTGAGCGATAATTATTCAGATTTGACAAAATGGAGGTAGGGGTATTATTTGCAAATCTTGCTGATTGATATCACGTTTTATTTTCAACATGTTCAAAACCTGATAGGCAATGTAATTTGCTAAGATTTGCATTTGTCGGGAATTTGCCACTGTGAGCAGAAAGCAACGAAAACAGTTTTAGTTCACGATGCTCACCGTACTCAATGCCGCACGAATGCATTGTATATATTGTGTATTGTTACAACGCAACATAAAATTACCTAAATGTTTCTCCTTTTTTGAGCTTACTTTAACACTGCGATACTTACCCAGCGTCATATGGAATTTATTCCAAATCCAGCTGATCAATATAAAGATAGGACCAAGAGCTTTATGGTAGGTCCCTCCATCGTGTCCCCTGGTCAGGCCTATACTACACATGCCGCCACAAGCACAAGTCAACTGTATACATTATGTTCCACTTGGCTGCAAATGAGTTATGCACAAAGTGGATATTTTATTGTAAACACACTGTATATTCAGGCTATAATTCTCCTTCACTTGGTCAACTGGCCAACACATAACGTTGATTCAATGCTGATTTAATGTTGGGCAAGCGTCGCAAACCTCAAACATATTGGATCGACGTATTTTGTTTACTGAGCTGAATGGCAATGTAGGACAATGTTTAGGTTTTATTAATAGTCAGCAGCAAAATCAGCCAGATTCACAGAAAATAATACACGTGGATCGACGCTGGACCAACATTGGGCCAGCACTGCATGGTTCAACGACCAATGCTCGCAACCCAGCAACAACATTGCCCCAGCGCAGGAATAATGTTGGCCAACATCGCAAACGGTGGACCAACATTAGTCCAACACTGGCACTATATCTCGTGTCTCGTGCCGAGAAACAACAAGTCAGAACCCAACAGACAGGAAACATTGGCCCAATGTTGGCCCAACATCAAACCAACATTGGGCCAATATAATACTAGTAATCTTGTTTACTGGGTTGCAAGAATAGAAGCCTGCTAATGCCCAGCACATACAATACGTTGAATCAATGTTGGTTTAACGCTGGTCCAACGTCTTAGTGTTACTCCATGCTTGGTTGGCGTTTTAGACATTGCCCCAGGATTGGCCCAACATTGAACTATATTGAACCAGCATTTGGACAATTAGTTTTGTTTACTGTTGACTCAGCCAAATCCGGGTTTGGCGTGCAGTAGGCCTAAGTATAAACCCGTGATGTTTTATTATTTGAATACATGTTCAGTTCATAATAAGCATTATTCGCAGCTATTAATAAAGTACACTCCTTCAGCAGTGTCATCTGTCCATGTGTAGACTTGAGCTGAGTGGCAGGGCTGTCTTTCACTGATGCTTGCCGAGCTGTGAATTCACTCGCAACCCAGAAACAACATTGCCGCAGCGTTGAGATAATGTTGGCCCAGCGTTACAAACCGTAGGCTGGGTTGCAAGAAGCCTTCTATTGCCCAGCAGACACAATACGTTGAAACAATGTTGGTTTAACGTTGGTCCAACGTCGTAGTGTTACTCCATGCTCGGTTAGCTTTTTATACATTGCCGCAGCATTGGCCCAGCATTAAAATATATTGAACCAGCATTTGGACAATTAGTTTTGTTTACTGTTGACTCAGCCAAATCCGGGTTCGCGTGCAGTTGGCCTAGTATAAACAGTGATAAACACTTGATGTTTTATTATTTTAATACATGTTCAGCTCATAACAAATGAAATGAATCGGGTTTCAGGCCACCTTTGTGCACATATAGGCTAAACTGGGCCAGGAGAACATCGTGAGGATGGTGAAATGAATGAGATAACACTGTCCTCCAGGCACAGGATTCGAAATTCGAGCCCTGTCAGTCTGAGGCCGAGCACGCTACTTCTCGTTTACGGGGGCTCCCCACAATACTGACTTTCACACGTGGATGGGGAGGAAACATTTTGGGTTTCTTTCAAGCCGCCGAGACCGGGAACCGAACCCCGAACTCTGGCGTGAAAGGCAGCGGTGCTAACCATTACCCTAGGGCCCCCGCCTTTCGCGTGCAGTAGGCCTACGTATGAACCCTTGATGTTTTATTATTTGAATACATGTTCAGTTCATAATAAGTATTTTAAGCAGCTATTTATAAAGAGCATCTCTCCAAACATGAATTTATGCCCACTTCACCCCTTTAAGCCCCTCGTCACATGTATGCACCCTTTAAGCCCCGTGTCTCACTATCATGTGTATGTACCTCATGTGATAGTTTGCACAATATATTCATTGTATAAAAAATCAAATAGTCTATTACAATAAGGACGTCCCGACCTTTAATTTGAGATATCATCATCTTTTATGTCCTGGGTGGCAGTGTAGTCATATCCTGGAGACGCCATTACATCTTGTTTGTAACATTTATCCTAGCAATACCACTTAACATGATTTAAATTTTGTATATGAAACGATGTATATTACCATCTGATTTTACTAAACTAACCTCCTAGTATATAAATGTATATATATCATTTATATGACAAAGAAGTCTATATTGACTTTAATTTATGTCAATAAAATGTTTGTCTCTCTGTCATACGCTATAATAAAATTTTATAACATTTGATGTTTTATTTCAATTACCATGATTAATGTTTACTGAACAGATAGCTTAATAACAAGGCATATGTTATTATGAAACAACATCCCCCAAAACAGGTATTTTCGTTCTCTTTCAGCTGTTGAAGCAGACATGACACGCAGTAACGTATAATATCAAAGTGGCTACACGGAAGTAACATTAGCTGGATGAGGATGTTATATCAAATATATCAGTCGACTCTAACAACACCAGAACATGTACACAGCTCTGTACACACACGTTTCACAGACATAATTAAAAATAATTACTGAATTATTTGTCATAGATATGTCTTTAATGTGAATCTATTTCAGCGTGAACGCGAGCGCGAGCGCGATTATGCACGCGACGAGTAACGCGACGACAGGTGAGAAAATCGCGTGACTGTCCACACATCACCGACTAATGTGAATACTAACGCGACATGTGAGGCGCAAAAACCGGCGCGACAACGCGGCGGAGCAACGCGGCGGAGCAACGCGGCGTGACAACGCGGCGACAAAGCGGCGGGACAACGCGGCGCGAAAATGCGGCGACAACGCGGCGCGGTAACGCGGCGACAACCCTGCGACAACGCGGCGCGACAACAACATGAAAATATACATTATATTATAAATATAGTGAAATGAAGCTGAATGACATTGTCATGATATCTTGGTATAAGTTATTTTGAAAATATCCACAATAATTATTTAATCAAATTAAACGGTATTGCAACTCAATAGGGCTCAGCAAACACGATACGGGTGGCCATCATGATGGTCACGTAGGCCATATAGCCTCTTAGTACAGTAAAGTTGTGCCAAATAATGGCATAACCTCACACAAATTGCAACAGAATGTCCGACAGTGTTTTCTTACTCGATAATAAGTGTTCTTTAACCAAGAGCGAAAATATTATTCAGCGAAGGGTTATCTCGTAGCAAATAATATAAGTTATTTGAAAGATTCTTCTGTGATGCTGCTATTCTATCGAATAGGTTCTATGTAAAAAGAAGGCTGTGAACGCCCACATTAGTAGAGGGAGCGCGCGATATTATGCACTAGTTCTGTTATAAACCTTATACAATACTGACTTTCACACGTGGATGGGGAAGAAACATTTTGGGTTTCTTTCAAACCGCCGAGACCGGGAACCGAACCCCGATCTCTGGCGTGAAAGGCAGCGGTGCTAACCATTACCCTAGGGCCCCCGCCTTTCGCGTGCAGTAGGCCTACGTATGAACCCTTGATGTTTTATTATTTGAATACATGTTCAGTTCATAATAAGTATTTTAAGCAGCTATTAATAAAGAGCATCTCTCCAAACATGAATTTATGCCCACTTCACCCCTTTAAGCCCCTCGTCACATGTATGCACCCTTTAAGCCCCGTGTCTCACTATCATGTGTATGCACCCCATGTGATAGTTTGCACAATATATTCATTGTATAAAAAATCAAATAGTCTATTACAATAAGGACGTCCCGACCTTTAATTTGAGATATCATCATCTTTTATGTCCTGGGTGGCAGTGTAGTCATATCCTGGAGACGCCATTACATCTTGTTTTAACATTTATCATAGCAATACCACTTAACATGATTTGAATTTTGTATATAAAACGATGTATATTTCCATCTGATTTACTAAACTAACCTTCTAGAATATACATGTATATATATCATTTATATGACAAAGAAGGCTATATTGACTTTAATTTATGTCAATAAAATGTTTGTCTCTCTGTCATACGCTATAATAAAATTTTATAACATTTGATGTTTTATTTCAATTAACATGATTAATGTTTACTGAACAGATAGCTTAATAACAAGGCAAATGTTATTATGAAACAACATCCACCAAAACAGGTATTTTCGTTCTCTTTCAGCTGTTGAAGCAGACATGACACGCAGTAACGTATAATATCAAAGTGGCTACATCTCCGTCATATTATATATCACGGAAGTAACATTAGCTGTGGGGGAGGGGGGGGGGAAGGGGTGGTAATATTACCTGGATGAGGATGTTATATCAAATATATCAGTCGACTCTAACAACACCAGAACATGTACACAGCTCTGTACACACACGTTTTACTGACATAATTAAAAATAATACTGAATTATTTGTTACAGATATGTATTTAATGTGAATCTATTTCAGCGTGAACGCGAGCGCGATTATGCACGCGACGAGTAACGCGACGACAGATGAGAAAATCGCGTGACTCTCCACACATCACCGACTAATGTGAATACTAACGCGACATGTGAGGCGCAAAAACCGGCGCGACAACGCGGCGGGACAACGCGGCGTGACAACGCCGCGACAACGCGGCGCGGCAACGCGGCGACAACGCGGCGGGACAACGCGGCGCGACAACGTGGCGACAACGCGGCGCGGCAACGCGACGATAACGCGGCGCGACAACTCCAGAACATGTACACAGCTCTGTACACACACGTTTTACTGACATAATTAAAAATAATTACTGAATTATTTGTCACAGATATGTATTTAATGTGAATCTATTTCAGCGTGAACGCGAGCGCGATTATGCACGCGACGAGTAACGCGACGACAGATGAGAAAATCGCGTGACTCTCCACACATCACCGACTAATGTGAATACTAACGCGACATGTGAGGCGCAAAAACCGGCGCGACAACGCGGCGGAACAACGCGGCGCGACAACGCGGCGACAACGCGGCGACAACGCGGCGGGACAACGCGGCGCGAAAATGCGGCGACAACGCGGAGCGGTAACGCGGCGACAACCCTGCGACAACGCGGCGAGACAACGCGGCGCGACAACGCGGCGACAACGCGGCGACAACGCGGCGACAACGCGGCGCGACAACGCGGCGAGACAACGCGGCGAGACAACGCGGCGAGACAACGCGGCGCGACAACGTGGCGACAACGCGGCGCGACAACGCGACGATAACGCGGCGCGACAACTCCAGAACATGTACACAGCTCTGTACACACACGTTTTACTGACATAATTAAAAATAATTACTGAATTATTTGTCACAGATATGTATTTAATGTGAATCTATTTCAGCGTGAACGCGAGCGCGATTATGCACGCGACGAGTAACGCGACGACAGATGAGAAAATCGCGTGACTCTCCACACATCACCGACTAATGTGAATACTAACGCGACATGTGAGGCGCAAAAACCGGCGCGACAACGCGGCGGAACAACGCGGCGCGACAACGCGGCGACAACGCGGCGACAACGCGGCGGGACAACGCGGCGCGAAAATGCGGCGACAACGCGGCGCGGTAACGCGGCGACAACCCTGCGACAACGCGGCGCGACAACGCGGCGACAACGCAGCGCGACAACGCGGCGCGACAACGCGGCGACAACGCGGCGCGACAACGCGGCGACAACGCGGCGCGACAACGCGGCGACAACGCGTCGACAACGCGGCGCGACAACGCGGCGCGACAACGCGACGCCACAACGCGGCGAGACAACGCGGCGAGACAACGCGGCGAGACAACGCGGCGAGATAACGTGGCGACAACGCGGCGCGACAACGCGACGACAACGCGGCGCGACAACGCGGCGCGACAACGCGGCGCGACAACGCGGCGCGAAAGCGCGGCGCGACAGCGCGGCGCGACACGGCGCGAAAACGCGGCGCGAAAACGCGGCGCGACAACGCGGCGACAACGCGGCGCGACAACACGGCGCGACAACGCTGCAAGAAAACGCGAAGAAATTAACGGTTTTGAAAATTATCGCGTTGCCTATCGCGCTCGATTACGTCGTCGCGATGGTATGTTTTGGAAAAGATCAAACACAAGGTTTGATAACCAGCGAGAAATCGCGCGCGCGACACGATTTTGCGTTGGTGTGTTTTACGCTTCAGTTTTGTATAATAACATGAAAATATACATTATATTATAAATATAGTGAAATGAAGCTGAATGACATTGTCATGATATCTTGGTATAAGTTATTTTGAAAATATCCACAATAATTATTTAATCAAATTAAACGGTATTGCAACTCAATAGGGCTCAGCAAACACGATACGGGTGGCCATCATGATGGTCACGTAGGCCATAGGCCTCTTAGTACAGTAAAGTTGTGCCAAATAATGGCATAACCTCACACAAATTGCAACAGAACTTCCGACAGTGTTTTTTTACTCAATAATAAGTGTTCTTTAACCAAGAGCGAAAATATTGTTCAGCGAAGGGTTATCTCGTAGCAAATAATATAAGTTATTTGAAAGTTTCTTCTGTGATGCTGCTATTCTATCGAATAGGTTCTATGTAAAAAGAAGGCTGTGAACGCCCACATTAGTAGAGGGAGCGCGCGATATTATGCACTAGTTCTGTTATAAACCTTATAGTGCCTCTCTCTTTTCTCCAGGTGAGGTAGGTGATTGTACAAAACATTGAAGACAAAGAACCAGGGTTGCTGAACCATGTAGAAACAACCGTTTGAGCGACCAGCCACCAGAAGAAAGGGCAAGGACAAACCTTTTCGAGATGTGCTCAGATTTCTGAGCAGTGTGTTTGAAACCACCATCGTTGAACTGCCATCTTTAGCCAACCATCCGTGTCCGCCGTGCCATCACCCATGCTAGCAATGTAATGATAAAGAATTCATTGCTTTAAGCCCAACTCCGCCTCCTGCATTGGTATGATATAGAGCTAATTGTCCGATATGTCACACAAAACGGCTCCTCTCAGAGCCCCTGTTCTCTGTGGGAGCAGGAGTTCAACCGTTGTCCGTCAACCTTGTTTAAGCGTCAGCCTGGATTGCAACCAGCAATTGATCCAGAATTGTATTTGAGCCCGATCGTTTTTGAAAGCCCACATTATCAAAGATGATGTCATTTTATATTCAAATAGTATATATTCAAAATATGTCATGAGGTGAACTAATTAATTGATTTTGACTTCACTAAGAATTCCTGGAGGGAATTAAGCTAAGAAGCAATGCCAAATATCTGATGTATGCTAACAGACTGTATCAATCACCACCACGTAGCGTGTATGTCATGGTATGCATTCCTACTAATTGGCATAATTATAGTAATCATATTAATTGTATTCATAATGGTATATAATGCAATTTGTCTAATCATGTTGCCAACACTATTACAGTATTTATAATGTCGTGTCATGAAAAATATCTCCAAATCGATATATTGCTTAGTGAAATCCACGTGGTATTTGTATTAAGTTCGATATTTGAAAGCCACTCGCAGAAATCCGCTTTACGAAATCCCGTAACGATTCTACGTAACTCAACGTCATGCAGTAGGCCCTACATGACATATTTGGCGTAATGGGTGACTCGATATTATAATAATCAGATTTGCCACATCACTCGCTGAATTGACCATTACATTAGACATTAGACATTACATTAGACGTATCATTTTATTTGCAAATATTCCGACACGATTATTTAAGGAACACGAAGATACAATGATTATTATAATTCAAACATTTCTACGTCTCGATAAGTCATACTATTACATGCATTCCTAGTTAAATAGTAGGCCGATCATTGTGTTAACTCTTACAGCGCGGGGATCGACTTTAGACGTCAGGATCAGACGTCTGTAGACGTCAGTTCTGATGTCTAAAGTCGATCCCGCACTGAAAGAATACAAATATTCATAACGGCCGCAGATCCATAACATACGTATTCAAATGAAGCGGACAGAACTAACTAAGACATTTATGATGCTCAAAATAATATTATAAAATTCGTCTCCATGGTTTGTACAAGAATAACAAAGGCTAATTATGCTAGAGCTCATAATCAATCTTACATTATAATCATGTATGGAATGTAATTTGATTTGTCGTGTATGCAGTGATAATTATGCGTCATTAATATGTTTTGCTGAATATTAGGTGGAAATAGAAAGTATAGCCATGTTATGTATTACAACAAATATTTTAGCGTACCGAATAATATGTATCATTTATATCTGATGTATTCATATTATGTGTGCAAACATCTATTTTGTAAATTAAATGAATGAAATGGGGTTTTAGGCTACCTTTGTGGACATGTAGGCTAAACCGGGTCAGGATAATCTCCTGAGGATGGGAGATGAAAAAGATGACACTGCCCTCCAGACACAAGATTCAAAGTTCGAACCTTGGCGGTCTGAAGCTCAGCACGCTACCTCTCGGTCACGGAGGCTCCCCACATTAGGGGATGTTTACGAGTGAGCGGGGAAGAAACAGTTTTGTTTCTTTGACACTTGAACCCACGATCTCCGACTTTCCAAGCAGGCAGCTTTAACAACTGCACCAGGGCCCCGCTTCGTCATTTAGTTTAAAGCAGATCCTTGGGATGACACCAATTTTCGTTTTAAATTCCGTACTGAAGTAGTTATTCAACGAATCATGTTTTTATTTTTTCAGAATTTTTATATTTTTACAAATATTTTTAATCAAAATTTCTATGAATCCAGAAGTAACCCAAACAAACTATTTGTATACCTAAAGGACGATTGAATGTTCTCACATCATTGGGCCACATTCTGATGGCATCGGCCCAGCGTTGGGTAGACAATCAGTGCTGCAGGTGTGTCCTCCCGTGTCCTGACTACAAGACACCAATCAGCGGCGACTGCTTTGATATTACCGTCTGATAAGTGGGAATATGTGATGTAAAGTGCTGAATATTGCTGACTTGTTTTGTTTACATGGAAATATACGACTTGGAAATACAGCAATTTCACTCTTTTTCGGTGCTTTAAAACTGTTTTTTGACTTTTTCGTATTTTTAGTTAGGATCAGTAGGCTATATAGCTTCATATAAATTAATTTTTCAAAATTGACAATATTGAAAATGTCTCATCCCAAGGGGTCCATTTAATATGAGTGCGCTATTGGAAAATACAGCACTCTGCCAGCCAATGTATAAGGTTTGAGCCTTTAGGCGAACACCTTATTCCTGGGGCGTGTGTTGTAATTTCCACACCGCACTCAAATGAAAACCATTGGCATTTTCTCACACGATCAAATACGTAGGTCAACAAAACTGTCATTGAATGTAATTTGAACAACATCTCAGCGAGAAGGAAATCCCTGTAAAGGAGATTCTGGTATAAGTTGATACCGATTTACAACTTCACAGAGAGTGAGAAATAATGACTTTATTCTTATACTTACATTGTTTAGTCATGATGACAGTAACTCTATCCTGTCCACCGCCATGGGCTGTGCAGCCTTAGTGAGGAAGTCATATGATATTCATAACAGGACAACACCCATGCCACATGCACTTGTATCAATAAACCACCTAACAATCCAGCTTTGTGTTAATGCTGTATCAGAATCTCGCACGTCGGCCGGCATTGAGCCAGAGCTGGGCCAACGTTACTGCTCAGTTGGGAAGCACCACCCTCTATGTAAACCGGGGTGGAGCGGCAGACGGCTTATAAGGCTAGTCTTTGTTAACCCTTGTAGGGCTAAGGGTGAATTATTAACCTTTTAACCCTTAAAGCGCTGATATAATTTTGTGTAAACCATGAACAACAAAGGTTTCATCATAAATGTCTTAGTTAGCTCTTTCCGCTTCATTTGAATACCTATGGTATGGGTCTACGGCCATTATAAATATATTATTTTTTTAGTGCGGGAACCGACTTTAGACGTCTGAATCTGACGTCTACAGACGTCAGATTCTGACGTCTAAAGTCGATCCACACACTGCGAGGGTTAAACCCTGTTAAAATATCTAAAATTCATACATGAGAAAATATTATGTAAATTTCTCATTTACCAGGGACACCATAGAAAAACAATAAGTAAATAATAAAGACGAGGCCTACTGTTAAACATAGGTCAAGTCAGTATGCCCAGTGTAAATACTAGGTCAACTCATTGTGACCAGTGTAAATAATAGGTCAGGTCAGTGTAACCATGCAGTAACATAATATGATTGCTTCCACCGAGCACAATATGTTCACGTCTATATGTTTCATTGGCAGACACCCTTTGATCTCAAAGGGGAAGATATAGACCTATTTGATTATACTGTTATTGTAAAATGTCAAATTAAAATAAAGTTGGCTCAATGTTGGACCAGCGCCGCAGACGATGGTCCAACATTGCGCCAATATTGGGTAGGTGTATCGTGTTGACGAGTATAAATTCAAATTAAAGTTCCTAATGTCGCGGTTTCGAAATGAAATGAAGGGGGTTTTAGGCCACTTTTGTGCACATATAGCCTCAAAGGCTTAAGTGGGCCAGGATAGCCTCCTGAGGATGGTGAGATGAATGAAATGACACTGCCCTCCAGACACAGAATTCAAAATCCGAGCCCTGGCGGTGTGAGGCCGAGCACTCTACCTCTCGGTCACGGAGGCTCAATACAATATTGATTATTTACGGGTGAGCAGGTAAAAAAACATTTTGTTTCTTTGAAACTAGAAGGTCAAAGTGGGGTTCGAAAACCGTGCTCTCCGACTTCCCAAGCAGGCAGCTTTAACCAATGTACCAGAGCCCCCGCCCGGTCGTGATTAGGTATTGGTATATTATATTTAAAAAAGGACATATGTACCAGTAGTAGGTGAATGGTTAAATATCAAGTGCAAATAACAAATAGGCCTATGTTCAGAAAGAAATATCGACTGAAACGTACCGTATCAAATAGTGGCAAATATTGTGTAGCCCTCAACACCCAGCTAATGACTGAAGATGCTGTGAGGTCATGTGGTGGTAAATTGGCCAATCAACAGCTGTTATTTGTTTTTGTTGTCGAGTAGAATAGTTGGACACAAAATCGCAAATAAATTGTAAATTAAACCACATCTAATTTTCGACACGTATATTTCCAATTTTGTTTGAAGCAGGTATAATAGCAGTGTCAACTTCAGCTGAATGAAACTGAATTAACAAGATAAAAGGTTGAAAGGCTCTATAATGTTCTCGTCATATTGCTCACAACAGGAAGTTTATATTTCCCCACGAAGTACCACGTTAGATATTGAAAAATTCTTACACTTTTTATTTTTCACTTTAAGTTGCATCAATCTGATATATATGCAACAGTACTGTGGAAAATATTCAACAGAGAGACCACATAACAATAATTAGAATGTCATTTTGTGATGAATGTTACAGCTATGTCAACAACGTGAGTGTGCTGTGAGTACGCTGTGAGGCCAAGTAATATGAATAATTAAACAAGTGATCAATGTAATCTATTAACCCTCGGGGCACTGATGTCAACTATTATGACGTTTCTGAGGTTTTATTCGCATTAACCCTTTCACCGCTAAACCCGACTATAGTTGTTTTAGATATGTTTTATTAGCAGCTTAAATTACAGTTGTTTAACATGAAATGAGTGTTTAAACATCAAGATTTGCACATGTTTGGTCACGAAGTATTTTAAATATGAGTAATTATCACCCGCCTGTAGTTGTGGGTCGCGGTAGCGAGACACAACTACAGGTGGGTGAAAGAATATGATTTAATGTAGTGTTTCAAGAGGTAATGTTGCTAGTTCCTAGAAGTGAAAAATGTTTCAAATCTAAGAAAATGATACACAATATAACCTGATTTTACCAATCCGAATCATTTTTAGTCACGTATCGGGTACCCGCGCAGGTTAAAGCTTTTACCAATGGAAACAGGTCCTTAATTTCTTCACGGGTAGCAGTGTTGTTTATACTTTCGCAGACATATAGTTCTTGATCATATCATTCTCAACAAACGGGAAAACTACACCCAATATTGATTTATTGTAGGTGGTAATACTGGCCGGCCAGCTCCGGGTCAGCCTACGGTGTCTCTAGCCGTGTCGTCCTCTCAGAAGCCGTGGATTGATGTATTTGCTGTACCCCAAAAATTCAACATGGCGGTGACTGAGAGCGATCTCGACCCCAAGATCCGAAAAATATCCATAAATTTTTAATGACTGTACAGGCTGTGAGCTGAGCATGCGGGCATATCATTGCAATGTTACTGATTCTAAAAAAACTTTTTTCGACCTGATTATTCGAAGGCAAGTCTCAGATATGACCGTCCAAAAAAATGTCCCATGATTTTGTACGGGGTCAATCTGTGGCTGAAACCTGTTGCAGCCACTGGGGCTATCGCATTTAGTGTTGGCTGTGTTCAGCTTACCTTGCTCACAGCCCGTAATAAAGCCTACATTATAGGTTATTGGAAATACATTATTCATGTATTCCGCATGTATGCGCAATACTTGAATAATTTATTGTCCTTTCCAAACTGATGTCTGTGATTAATTTGGTGAATCGCTTATCACTTAATCAAATTAATTTCGCTATCAGTTTCATATCGGTTTGCAAAGTATCTGTGTGCATAAAGGAAATCAGTATACCAATAAAGAAAAACTGTGACGTCGGTCTGTTGTCAAAACGGTATATTCAGATCGACGAATTTAACTCTTATAGTGCGGAGATCGACTTTAGTCGACAGAATCTGACGTCTGTAGACGTCAGATTCTGACGACTAAAGTCGATCCCCGCACTGGAGAAGTAAAAATATTTCTCATGGCCGTAGACCCATAACATGGGTATTCAAATGAATCAGAAAGAGCTGACTAAGACAGTTATGCTGATTTCAGATTGAAAAAGAAAACTTTGTTCTCCAAGATGTATGCAATAATATTTTAGCGTTGTAATGGTTAACTATTTTCCTGCTAAGTTAATTTATTCAAATTTTTCACCCATTTGAAGTTGTGTCTCGCGACCGCGACCCACAACTTCAAATAGCTAAAAATTACTCATATTTGTTTAATTTTTGCACAACTATTTGCAAATCTCGATGTTTAAAAAAACATTTCATTCACAATAACAGCGATTTGGTCGACTGATAAAACAGATGAAAGACGATAATAGTCGTGATCAGCAGGCAAAGGGTTAAGTGAAGACGATGTCTATCAAGTCATACAATGAGTAATTGCAGAATGTCAAGGGACAATATTATAGGCTATCACTGATGACATTATACTCCTCACGCCACAAAGACAAGTCTGGGCACAATGGTTTTTCATGATCATGCTGATGGCTCGTGTATACTGAATGAATATGTCGACAAAAATAACGTAAATTGTAGGTCTTATTTAGAAAATAATTATTTTCCATTCAAATCATCAAAACATCCATTGACCTAAGAAGTTTCCATCGATCGTTTCCACCATCACATCTCAAAGCATGATGTTTAACCAAGACAAAAAACAATTGTGTACGGAAATTCACTGGTCCAACTGTGTTCTATATTAAATAAATACAATTATTTTTCTGTCATATTGACAACCATCACTCCGAGGAGAGCAGTGTTATTAAATTCCAGGTCAGCAGTTCCACTTTATATGGCAGGTGGCTCCACTGTACTTGTGGTCTGACTGACATATATCAATGGCAGGGGATCATTAGACAAAGGATATATTGGTTAATGGATATTCATTAACTGTATATCAATGTTGCAAATACAATAGAACAAAATATCACACAGTCCACAAGTGCATGAGTAGGCTACAACTGGAAAGTATATCTAGTACACCTACTTCCAGCACTGTGCGCTACTTGGTGAGGAAGTGTACTTATATTTCCGTGTATTTCCTAGGATTTTTTCTGTCTTTGTCCAGAATGAATAAATGAATGAATGAATGCATGAATGAATGAATGAATGAATGAATGAATGAATGAATGAATGAATGAATGAATAAATGAATGAATGAATGAATAAATGAATGAATGAATGAATGAATGAATGAATGAATGAATGAATGAATGAATGAATGAATGAATGAATGAATGAATGAATGAATGAATGAATGAATGAATGAATAAATGAATGAATGAATGAATGAATGAATGAATGAATGAATTAATGAATGAATGAATGAATGAATGAATGAATAAATGAATGAATGAATGAATGAATAAATAAATGAATGAATGAATGAATGAATGAATGAATGAATGAATGAATGAATGAATGAATGAATGAATGAATGAATGAATGAATGAATGAATTAATGAATGAATGATTGAATGAATGAATGAATGAATGAATGAATAAATGAATGAATGAATGAATGAATGAATGAATGAATTAATGAATGAATGAATGAATGAATGAATGAATAAATGAATGAATGAATGAATGAATAAATGAATGAATGAATGAATGAATGAATGAATGAATGAATGAATGAATGAATGAATGAATGAATGAATAAATGAATGAATGAATGAATGAATGAATGAATGAATGAATGAATGAATGAATGAATGAATTAGGGCAATCATGTGCACATGCAGCTTAAACTGGGCTGCGACAGAACCGCTTTATGATGTTTATTCTTGAGACGACAATGACACTGCCCTCCACAAACAAGTTCCGGCTAGCCTGACAAGTCTGAGGCAGACAGCGCAGAATTACCACACAATACACTGTTTGCACGATTTTGCGCATAAGCAGGACTCCCAACTAAATAGTTCAGTTTTAATCACTGTGTGGCTTGTTGTAATAGAAAAGAGTGTGACAGGACTCCCAACTAAATAGTTCAGCTTTTAGTCACTGTGTGGCGTGTTGCTATTGGGAAAGGTGTATATTGAATCTGCACGAGTCAGCGAAGAAGAAATATTTTGTTTTTAAAAGTGGGTGAAATTGCTTCACGTCGCTTCCTGCGCAATCATGGCAATATCGCCAAAAAAGGAAGCCCGAGGCTGGGACTATGCCCTACTCTTATTTCAAATGACTTGTTTTTAAAACTTGCATACCAAGAGTGGGGAAACAACCCGCTGCATCGAGGTCTAAATGAAAAATAAATAAATTAAAAACTAGTTGTCAGGTGCAATGTTTGACTCAGAAGCAAACAAAAAAGTTCACTCAACGTTGATTTAATATTGGTCCATCGTCCACGATGCTGACCCAACATTAAACCAACATTATGTCGTGCTTGCTGAAGCTGTAGGCTCTATTTCTTGCCTTTTCTAACAAAATGTGCAAAGATGTTCCATGGTAGCATGATTCCCGTTATTATTTTCAATGGTCCAAGAGAGGCTCTTCACAAAGTCAGCGGGAAAGAAACAATATTTGGCATAAAATGAATGCCGAGATCGGGGAACGAACCCTGGAAATTAAATAACTGCAATAATAACTAAATTATTAAAGCAAAATAATTCGACCCAATGTTGTCTTAATGTTAGTCCATCGTCTATGACGCTGACCCACAGTAACCCAACATTGACTGAGCATGCTACATGAGCTGCAGGCTCTATTTCCATCTAATCCTTTTCTATCCTAAGTTTCCATGGATGTATCATTCTCTTTGTATTGCCCATCGCGTGAGTCGTTGTCTTTGTTCTGTCTCATAATAAGGCTAATCTCTGATCATTATTAGAGCAAACGTTTACCCTTGCAGTGCGGGGATCGACTTTAGACGTCAGAATCTGACGTCAGACGTCAGATTCTGACGTCTACAGTCGATCCCCGCACTGTAAGACTCATAACATAGTTATTCAAATGAAGCGGAAAGAGCTAACTAAGACATTTAAAATGATTTCAAATAGAGATAAACCCTATAGTCTCCATGGTCTATACAAAAATAATTCAGCGCTGTAAGGGTTAACCCTTACAGCGCTAGGACCGCATATACATAGTTTCAGACAAGCTTCCGATCAAATTAAATGACACTGAAATCCATAAAATAGCTTGTGGTAGATGCTCAGTTAGGCAAATAATTCAATATTAGAGATGATTATTTTTCATAAATACCAATATTTGTCGTCATTTGAAGCTGGAATTTGCGTTAGCAATTACGTCTTTAAATGACGAAAAAAATAAACAAACACTTCAAGAGCATTCGGGGGGGGGGGGGTGGTAAATCAAAGTTGTATGCGTGTTGGCCAGACGTCGTAGATTATGGACCGACATTTATACATCATTTGCTCAACGTCTCCTGTTTATGTGGACATCTTTATACCAACAAACACTGGACGTCGAATGATGGGCAAGCGTCGTAGGTGGTGGCCAAACACGTGTTCCACATTGATTTAGCGAATATTGTTTTCTGTGGTCAACATTATCACAGCAAATGCTGGCTCGTCGTCTGCAACGCTGGCCCAACATTAAACCAGCATCGTTTCAGGTTGCCCAGTTGGCTGTGATCACCACCATATTATAGAGCTGTTCTGGGATAAAAACTGACAAAATGTCAAATGGTGTTCCCTTTGACTTTATATCGACGATCAGCGCCACGCCTAAACTGCATAGCCATGAAATATGTAATACAGGACTTATACTAAACCCTACCTGGCATGTGCGCTTGGGAAAAATCAATTAATTTGGGTAATTATTACTAACGTTTATGTTTTTAAAATATCACCCACATACTGTTCGTGCCGTCAATCTTCCCCTACCGTTAATCTTCCCCCTACCCTTACAATGTTACTGTAATTATGTTTGATATATAGATATTGTAGATCTAGTAATATTCGCAAGGTTATAATTTTCGCGAATTTCGCGAGGAGGACAAATCTGGCAAAAAATATTATTATAAGTGCTACCTATCATCAAAATCGATCATTCGCGTATTCTAGACTTCGTAAAAAGTACCAAAATCATTAATTAGCAAAAATTTAAACACGCGAAAATTACCAGCTTTACAGTATAAATATATATTTAATTCGCACAATTCAAAGTCATTAGTGGCTTATTTGCCATCAATATATATATACATTTATATACAACAGGGCTAGCTCTGCAAATCGCATTATAATATACATATGTAACAATGTATACATTTAAAATTTAAAATATGCATCATAACTAGATACTTTTTCCATCTCTGACAAGCTCAAGGATGAGGAGAGTTTTTTTCAGATGGAGAGACAGAGACAAATAAAAACGCTAAAAACGGCTATAAACGTGATTAGCACTTTGAGGGGTAATGCTTTTTTTGTTTCAACCCTCTAACCGCCAAATTATTTAATTGCAATTTTCACAAACTTGAAGTTGCGTCACGCTGACGCGATCCACAACTGCAAGTGAGTGAAAATTATTTGACAAAATTGAGGTCGATTATTTTCAAATTTTGCTGATTGATGTCACGTTTAATCGTTAACAAATTTGAAAGCGGATATGTAATGTGCTAATAAACAATTGTAAAATAACGAATAGAGTCGGGACCGGCGGCTAAAGAGTAAACCCCTGTGCTGCTAGGAACGTATATTTATATTTTTTTTCAGGGCGGAGGCCCTGAGGTAGTGGTTAGCACCGCTGCCTTTCACGCAAGAGTTCGGGGCTCGCTTATCGGTCTCGGCGGTTTGAATGAAACAAAATGTTTCTTCCCCATGCAATCGTAAAAGCCTCCGTGACCGAGAGGTAGCGTGATCGGCCTCAGACCTCCAGGGTTTGGATTTCGAATCCTGTATCTGGAGGGCAGTGTCATCTCACTCATCTCACCATCCTCAGGAGGTTCTCCTGGCCCAATTTAGCCTGTATGTGCCCCATTCATTTCATTTGTATAGACTTTTTAAGCTAGCTTCAAACCGAATTAAATACCACTAACAGTTGAAAAATACTTAGTGATCAGTTCACCAAATACATTTAATTCAAGCTGGTCTGTAAAAACAATTGTAATATGTATCGTCATTAGAAGCTGGGAATTGCGTTGGCAATTAAAGCTAGAAATGACGGAAAAATAGTAACAAACAATTCAGGAACAGAAGGGTTATTGTTTGTCATGCATTGTATAATCAATTGGGTTAACCCTTTCACGGCGGGGATTGACTTTAGACGTCATAATCTGACATCCATAGACGTCAGAATCTGACGTGTATGGATGTCAGATTCCGACATCAAAAATTGATCCCCACCGTGAAAGATTAAAACATTTATAATGGCCGTAGACCCATAACATAGATATTCAAAGCGGAAAGAACTGACTAAGACATTTATGATTATTTCAAATTGAGAAATGCGTTGGTTCCCATGGTTTATGTACAATTATTTCCGCGTTATAACTAGCAGACACAAGACGTTGAATCAATGTTGGTTTAGCGTTGGTCCATCGGCTACTACGCTGGACGAACGCTAAACCAACATTGATTCAACGTCTTGTGTCTGCTGGAGAGGGTTAGCTTGCTCACCTGTGAATATAAGTCGTGAGTTTCTGGTGAGCCATCGTGAGTACCTGTGGCAGTACACGCGGCAGCGGTCTGTCAGGCGGGGACCTCGCCGTCGGCTTTTTCTGGCAATCCTGCAGATTGGTTTCTTCTCCTCCTCTCCCTCCAGTAGCAGGCTGAGGAACGCGGGGCGTGACACCCTCATGTTGACTCCGGGAAGAAACGGAATGCTCCCCACCAGCGTCATTCACGCCGTGTATCAATCACCAGGTGACCCTACCGTAGTAAGGGAAAATATAAATGAGATTTGAAATATTTTTTCTTTGGCTGAAGTGTAAATTAGTTGTGTTACAAACTCATTTTTTCGGCATGCTATATAGTATGCGTTTGTCTCTTAAAGACTGTATCTGTTGTTTCTAATTTGATAAACACTTTTCAAGGGCACATACGCCAGACTGTGTTTTGTCCTCAATGTCACTTGATATATTGTGACACTTTGACAGGACCGTAAACAAATCCAGAGTATAATGAAGTCCATTAATTAATGAAAAATTTTGCATCAGTGAAAAATTAATGAAAAAATAAAAACAAACACAATTTCTTGTAAAAACAAAATAAAAATATCACACGGATTGTTTTAATTCGTTTTTCTTTTTGTCGGGGGGGGGGGGGGGAGGCAATTTTCCGTTCAAATATCGAGCTATTTTATATTACGAAATACATTTTTGCGGCGTTTTTGTTTAGATCACAATGGTAGATGCGGAATAAGATGAAATGTATACATTATTTTTGTTTAAACAAAACCAGTGCAATTTCATTGTATTGATAATTGAAGTCACAATAAAGTGACTTTGACATATATTGCGATGTAAATTTAACACATAATTTGAATTTTAAATTTAGGAGATAAGATCTTGCATTTTAAATATCAATCACGATAGACATAATGTGATTATTCATCATTGTCCAGAATCTTGTATTGCTATCAAACTCAAGAGCAGATACTGTTTTTTTACCTTGCACAATAGAGAATAGGGGGCTGTATGCCAATCAATAATTACTTCTAAAAGTTATCGTTATTGTAAATAAACAGAATTATCATGATTATAATAATGATAATTATTATCATTATGCAATCATTGTGGAGTTTGTAGCTAATGTTTTTTTTTACTCAAGGTATTTAGCGCGGCATCAAGGCGCCATTATGTTTAGCCTCAACAAACACATACATTGACCTATATTAGTGTAACCCATTCCGCGCGGGGACCGTCTTTATACGTCAGAATGTGACGTCTGTAGACGTCACATTCTGACGTATAAAAGAATTACAATATTTCTAATGGCCGTAGACTCATAAAATAGATATTCAAATGAACCACAAAGAGCTAACCAAGACATTTATGATAGTTTCAAATTAAAAAAAAAAACTTTAGTCTTCATGATTTATACAAAATAATTCAGCACTGTAAGGGTTAATGTTGAACCGGCATCTTGGGAAGGTGTCTCAGCATCAAACAGTTAAACCAATATAGGTCAAAGTACTGTATCTGCCAAGATCAATTATAATCATTTCAGCTTTTTCTATACTATCATAAAACCCCGCTAGAGTCGATGACATATAATAAATAAACATAGAGTATCAAAATGTAGCTATTTTATTTCTGGTGTTTTATTTCTGCTTGTTTAAATGTACAAATAACAAGCCTGATTTTAAGTGTCCATATCATGTCGTTTTCCATGTGACTTTACAGCTCTAACCCTGTTGCACATACTGTGTATATACATATAAATATTTTATGACAAATAAGTCAGTACTGACTTTTAATTGTGTCAATAAAACATCTATCACCTATCTATCTATAGATAATGTGTAAACTCACCAGTCAATCGCTAGATAACTCTCCTGAGGTGATGAAGCTATATCATAGCAATTTCAACACATGACAAGATTAGAAAACAGTCTCCTCTCTGTATTCCTGTAATTTCTTGTGAATGTTCCTAATGCTAGGTATATAAATCTTCTGGGGATTTTGTAATAAACACATATAGTGACGAGGCTGGCTAGACTTTAATCTCATACGTTAAATCCACATAATAGTTCCAGTAAGTTACTTATCCCGCGTATCGCACATTTCTTCAAGATGCTTGTTACGTGCGTACAGTTTGTCTGATGTGCCGCGGGTTTGTCTTCCGGGAAAGTATCCACTTGTGCTGTTTATCGGCACACGTCAGGTTCTAGGATGTGTATGTCTGCTTGATTATTTATGTGAGACCAACAGCTGGAATCTGAAAAAATACAACAAATATATAAGATAGTACTAAATTGTTACTAACTTTGGAACAAGTTATGACTTTTCGACTTGTTTCGACAAGCCTTGATCACATCCTGATGTCCTGGCGGTGAAATGGCTCAGACATCGGCGGAATTATCTTGTCGTAAATGTGTGGTAGCTGGTAGCGGACAGACAGACAGACAGATATTTTATTTTATTGGTAGCTGGCAGCCTTGGTCACTGACGAGATCATGTACAAAAAACTATTTAAAAAAAATCCCTCCAAAAACATCTGAGTTGGGCTTGACTCACACACCCACTTTGGAGTTTTTCTCGGATTTTTTTAACTTTTTTTAACTTGACAAAACCCCTAAAGTGTTACATATAATTCACGTTTCAACATGATACTCGTAAGTGTGTTTTATCATCTGAGTCAGACAGGAGACCCTTCACATGTTGTACTTCCTTCTGGACAGAGTCGTCACCCTGTGTTGATTCAATGCTGAGCCAGCATCGCAGAAGAAGGCGTAAAAACAGGATCACGACTCGTAGAATTTCTGGATCGTGCTTGTTGAGCTAACAATATCCCGGTTGTAAATATATCAAGCTGGTGATGACAGCTAAGGATTGCTCCATTATTCTGGCATGCTAAGCCAAAAGGCAGTATCTGCTTACTTTATAAGTAAGCAGATACTGCCTTTTGGCTTTGTGGAGCTGTATTGTGTGACTGTTTTCACGTGTTGATATTATACCGTAACATGCCTAAGTTGTTGAGGATTCATAGTAATCTTTCTGGAGTCACTATATCTGACCCTTGACCCAGTCTGACCTAGATTACTTAACACTCTGTGCTTCCCTATCGCATTACCCAGCGAACACAAGGTGGTCACCCAATGTTGGTTTGATGCTGGGCCAGCGTCGAAGACGATGGACCAACATCAAACCTACATAAAGCGAATGCCGGGAGTTGCCGTGCATGAAATGTCTTCAATAAAATTAGTTGTATATATTGTTCTTAGGTATTTTTGTGATGAAATAGGGACATGTCCATTCATGTGTTATAAATACCAGTACCACAAGACAAATGGATTTATATTCTCCCAAGGGAGTAGAAATGGTACATAGATGAACGGGTCTCATGAAAGTAGGCTGATGAGTCCCCATCACTCACATACAGTATATATATACCCAAAGTCACATTAGCTTGTAGCGCATGCTCATCGCCGATTTCTCAGTCAATTCTCAACCGATTTTCATGAAATTGTCCCTTAGATTTTGCCGTCTAAAGACGATGCCCACACTGAAAGATTAGACATATTTCTTATGTCCGTAGACATGATAGACCCATAACATAGGTATTCAAATTAAGCAGAAAGAACTAACTAAGATACTTGTGGTGATTTCATATTGAAAAAACCCTTTGGTCCCCATAGTTTATACAAAAATATTTTCCGCGTTGTAAGGGTTCAGAGTTCACTATGGGGGTAGTGTGGCAACCATATATATACCTGGAGCCGTCAAGTAAGAAGATTATCTATGCTGTATGGATGAGAGGTCGGTCAGCAGAAAATGCGTGTCATATCAAGACAATATTACTGACATGCAAATAAATGTCTTTGTAGAAGACATAGAATATCTGTGCAACAGCACACTGCCACTTTGCCCTGTCATTGAATCTCCAAATGTGTCACTGTAGTGCTGGACAATTTGCTTCCTGTTTGATAATCTCCACATGTAATCAATTGATGATGTCAACAAATGAGGTACCGTAGTACGCCACTATCATGTCGTTGATTTTTTAACTTCGGGTATACCTTGAAAAATCGAGATTAATTATTTAGTTAAATTAAGAATAGCTGCATGATAATTTCAAGAAATGTTTCACAATAATATTTTCCTCGTAGTAAAAATTAAAAGCATTAGTGCGAGAACATATATTATAATTTATGTTCTCGCACTCATGCTTTTAATGTTCACTACGAGACGTATAATGAGATCAGCCCATTTCGCGCTCTTTCCTATTCGCTTCACTGCCCAGTTTAATTTTGACGTTTGAGATCGTTATTCGTTCGAGAAAATACATACTGCATCGTTGGGTACGTCGGGACGAGCTCATCTCAGCACTCATCACCACATCAAACCCCCGCCTATAGGCTCGGGTTTGATGTAGTGACTTGTGCATCTCGCCTTCGCAAAGATGCCGCTTGCATATGCGTAATCATGATTATTGACACAATTTAAATGGTTATACAGTCATATAGATTGTCAAAAAGAAACATATAAAATCTTCACATCTTGAATGAATATAAAAAATATTACCGATTGACACTCATAAAACAGATAAAGTCCATCAATGGAGAACAATTATTTCGACACCTCAAATTTTAATGCACTTGAGAATTATCATATTATAGCGACCATTGTTATGATACGCAGCACTGAGATAATAAAATCAGGCCTATCTGTTCATTTCAAAATATATGTTTTCAATACCAAATTCTACATAATCTAGCTTAATAAAGGCCGATTTTAAAACTTAAATATCCGATTTACTGTAAAAGAATTATAACAAACCTTTAATATTTTGTGAACCTAATTCCATGAAAGCAGGCAGTGAAGACACCTTCTAGATTTATCCTGTTTATACCATGCATGAGAAAATAAAATGAATGAAATTGTAAGCAACCTCTGTGCACATGTAGACTAAACTGGGCCAGCCATGCATGAAAAGTACTGTGAACAAATGCTACTGTTTGCAAATGTCACTAATGCCAGTAGTTACTGCTGGTTAATATATATCTAACCACCCACAACACAGTTCACTGATGTCTACACTTATTAGTGTGGGCGCTAGCACAATTTTTTAGTTACAGTCTGAATAACTGTGGTCTGACATGCACACTGAACCAACGGGTATAATTAGTGATGGTATAACTACATAACATGTGTCTAATATAAGTGACGATCATAATGAAGTTATCCCTTCACCCACTATGTCATCTTATGTAACCCTTTGGGCCCTCACGATGCATTAAAGCATCATTTTACATCCCTGAAAACACACTTGATTTTTCTACAACTAGGGGTTTTAAAATGAAAATTTCCATGGTTTACTGATACATGGCAATTTTCTTAAATTTTTCACCCACTTCAAATCATCTTCATCCACTACAAGTCGGGAATTGCGACAGCAATTCGCGGCTTGTAGTGGATGAAGATGACTACGGTAAATTCAGGATTGAAAAAATTGAAAATTTTGAAAAGGATTAAAAAAATTGAAAAAAACTTCAAGCTGTGTCATTTACATTTTTTAAATATGCAGTGTTTTATTATGGCAATGCCGCATAAGATTTTAATTTTGTATGTGATTTTACCAAACTAGCCATTTTGTAGTATCTGCATGTACATAATATATTTACTATGACAAATAAGTATGTAATGACTTGTATTTATGTCAATAAAATATATGTCTGTCTGCGACTCACAACTTCAAGTGGGTGAAAATTACTCATATTTATTTAATTTAAAACCTCACATTTGCAAATATTGAACTTTAAACACTCATATCATTCTTAATAACTGTTATTTACCCTGCGAATGAAACCTATTTAATACTGTGTGTTCGAGCCTAGCGTTTACATGGTTAACAAGGTGGTTGCACCTATAATAGCATAAGTACCGTGATTGCATGTTATACAAAATAATATTTCTTCCAGAGAACTAATGAATCAACAGCGAACACCCCCGTGTTTCTTACTCAACCCTTTGCAATAAACTGTAGCCCTATAATTATGTTACAGGTCACAGTAAGTTTATCCAGTGCGATATGGCAAATCTGCGCAAATTGTACCTCGCCACAAATAAATTATCTTTCAATCCTTTCGGACCAATGTCGTATTCAACACAACGTGGAATATTTGAATATAAAAATGATGAAATCCATCACAATAAATACTTTAACTCTTGCAACGCTAACAGTTGTATAAAACATGTAGACAAAAGGGTTTATTTCACTTTGAAATCATCATAAATGTCTCAGTTAGCTGTTTCTGGTTCTTTTGAATACATATGTTATCACTGGTTTGTAGTCATTATAAATATTGTAGTCTTTCAGCTCGGGGATCAACTTTATAAACGTCAAAATCTGCCGAATAATGAAATGTACAGAACATTAATTTTGTTAAGGAAAAAAGGAATGTGCAGAAAATTATTCAGAGGTACAAATCAAACACAAATTTTTTTTCTAAAAAAATAGGTAACATAATTTTTTTTTGGACCACGAATTTTTTGTATGTTTCTATTTCACTGCAAATACACAGAACGGAGAGATAGAGACTCTCAGCAATCACAAGACTCAATGCTGGTTCAATGTTGGCCCACCGTCTACGACGCTGGTTCAACATTGATCCAACATTCGGGCCAATCATCGTGCTTGCTTGGCTGGTCGGCAATTTATGAACATGAGAATAATACACTGTCATGTTCCCTAACCCTTTCAAGCCTGGGTTAATAGCCTTTAAAGCACTAACCGCGACCATAGTCGCTTTTATTCTGTTTTATTATCAGGTTAAATTAAAGCTATTGTGAATGAAATAAGTGTTTGAACATCAAGATTTGCAAATGTGTTTGATCTTAAATCTATCAAATATGAGGAACTTTCACACACTTGAAGTTGTGGGTGGCGGTAGCGAGACACAACTTCAAGTGGATGAAAAGTAAAATGAAATATCGCTTTAAATGTCAATTAAGTGGCTATTGGTACTATACGACATGTTGGAGCTTAAATAGCAACTCCGTATACAGTCAATAAGCAGATGACATCCCGTAATATATAAACAGCACTGAACAAGACGTGATACACGTGAAGTACAGTAATAAACGCCCTCTTGTTCAGTAATAAACGCCCACTTGTTCAGCTTATTACCTTAATTCGCGGATATTTACTAAAGGTCAAACTCAACCTCTGCCATTGAGGACTTAATAGTCCTTCATCAGGTGATAAATTAGGTCAGCAAGTGGTCTGATAATTATATGTCTACTGTATTGACTGCACAATTGGCTTATGGTCATATGCAGAAGCATGGAGATAGTAAAGCTACTATCTCAACAGTAGAAATCAAATGAAATGAATGAGGTTCTAATCCACCTCTGTGCACATTTAGGCTAAACTGGGTCAAAAGAACCTCTTAAGGATGGTGAGATAAAAGAGGTGACACTGCCCTCCAGACACAGGATTTCTGGCCTAGTTTAGCCTATATGTGCACAAAGGTGGCCTAAAGCCCAATTCATTTCATCTCATTTTCCCTGTACCTCCATGGTAGAAAGTTGGTTGGCAGTTATTCGGTTGTGGACTCTCAACCTGGATTTCCCGAGCTAAAACCCACGTTCAGCCGGATGTTCGTCACCGTGGCATATAATGTTCCGAATTGTTTGTAGAACTGGTCTATAGTAAATGCACAATACAGAATAATCGATAGATGTTCACAAATTAGTGCTCTGGCTGTCTTAATAATATTGTAACCATGGGTGAAATGTCAACATGTCACCCCTTACAACGCTGAAATATTTTGCATGGAGACCAAAATGTTGCTTTAATTTGAAATCATCACAAATATCTCATATATTTAGGTATTTCCGCTTCGGTTGAATGCCTATGTACCATTATAAATATTTTTAATCTTTCATCGTGGGGACAGACAGTCTTTATACATCAGAATCTGACGTCTACACACGCCAGATTCTGACGTATAAAGACGGTCCCCGCTATGTAAGAGTTAAAGCGCTGAAATATTTCTGTATAAACCAAAAGGTTTTTTTCAATTTAAATCGTCATAAATGTCTTAGTTAGCTTTTTCCACTTCATATGAATATCTATCTTGTGGATGTACGACCATTATAAATATTTTCACTCTTTCAGCGCGGGCACCGTCTTTATACGTCAGAGTCTGACGTATACAGACGTCAGACTCTGATCATAAAGACGGTCCCCGCATTGAAATGGTTATGACACACCTTATTCTCTGTTTTCTCGCTGCTAATCCTTTAAGTACTAAGCACATCTAGGATCGTTTTCAATATTTTGTTATCATGTCAAATACCAGTTTGTTGAGATACAAATTTATCTTCAGTAATTAGTAATCAGACAAATATGAGTAATTTTCACTCACTTGAAGTTGTGGATCGCGGTAGCGAGACACAACTTCAAGTGATTGAAAAATTAAATAAAGTAACATAGCAGGATAATAGGTTAATCGATATTCACAAACAGCTTCTCCCGGCAAACATGACACATTGAAACAATGTTGGTTTAATGTTGGGCCAGCGTCGCAGACGGTGGCCCACTGCGACGGTGGCCCAACATTAAACCAACATTGTTTCAATGTGTCATGTTTGATGGGTAGTGGGTAGAGAGTTAAAACATTTAAGTACTTGAAATTTATTTTCTCGATGATGACATTTTTATACTGGTAATTTAAGACGTGTTCCAGCATCTGTGTCACATTAAAACATTTAGCACTTGAAGCTTGTTTTTCCTGTGATTTATTTTCCAGACTGAATAATTGCCATAACTTCAGTGATGACGTCATCCGATGTTAGTAGCACTTTGTGGATACAGCAACCTTTTTAAATCCACATTTCATCAGATTTTCACCCATTTCGCCTTGAAATTGTGTCTCGCTGTCGCGATCAACAACTTCAAGTGGATGAAAAAATTCAAATGTGTCAAAATAAAGGGCAATCTGTTTTCATTTTGTTAATTAAAGGCATCGCTTAACCCATTTAACCCTTAGCGTTTCCCGCTATGTTATCGTGTTTAAATTTTCACCCACTTGAAGCTGTGTCCCGTTGCCGCGTCCTACAACTTCAAGTCATATTTGTTTTATTTGAGGTCAAACAATAACAAATACTGATGTTCTCAACACCAATTTTATTCCCACTAACAGTAACTTAATCGGCTAATAAAACGGATTAGAACCAGTATAGTCGTGACAAGCGGTGGAAATGTTGATCCTTCAAAATAAGCACTTTGTGGGTTTTTATTTTAAGATATTAAACTTGCGTATTTTAAAAAATGCGTCCATTCTCTTCACTTTGAGTCAGTGGACAGCGAATCAAGATAAATGCCCTCATTTGACTTACGGATATGAAAGGGTGTATCTTCCACTTTAAAGTTACACAATTTTAATCTAATGGGAGATATTATTGTCTGTGGATTGATAATACATAATAAATTCCATACAAAAAACATCTGGCATTTTTAAAATAGTTCGTACTACTGCGCTGTTGAAATGAAAAATGAAATGAAATGAATCGGGCTTTAGGCCACCTTTGTGCACATATAGGCTAAACTGGGCCAGGAGAACCTCCTGAGGATGGTGAGATGATTGAGATGACACTGTCCTCCAGACACAGGATTCGAAATTCGATCCCTGGCGGTCTGAGGCCGAGCACGCTACCTCTCGGTCACGGAGGCTCCCCACAATACTAACTGCGCTGTTGATCGGTTTTCTAACACTATCTAACACCTCCCAGCTAAGAACAGGGGATGACTCAATGTTGGTTGAATGTTGGGCCAGAGTCGCAGACGATGGCCCAACATTAAACCAAGACTGCGTCAATGTCTTTTGTTTACTGGCATGTCCGATACGCAATCAGTGGAGGCCGAAATAGCCGTTTAACCTAAACAGCCGAGGGCCGTGGAGATCGCACTCGTCGACCGAGAGGGATGCTTTTTGCAAGGACTTAAAAACGCACAGATAATTGAGCAATCTTGGCAGAAATCTCATTTTCTGTGTAGTTTTGTGAGCACTGACATGTGAGGTGATTGAGGATGCTACAGGCCAAAATACCTAGATTGTCTTGGCTGACGTCCTATGCGACGAAACAACGTTTGTTTATCGCTGGGGAAACGTCGTACACGTACGCCCAACATAAGGTCAGCGTTGGCACAGCATATAGTGTAGATCTTGTAATATTTGCGAGGTTTTAATTTTCGCAAATTTCGCGAGGAGGATAAATTTGCGAATTTAGGAATCTCGCGAAAATTATTATTATAATAGCGCTACTAAACAAAATGAAAATTCTTGAATTCTAAACTGCGTGAAAAGTCCCAAAATAAGAAATTCGCGACAATTTTAACAAGCGAAAATTACAAGATCTACAGTATTTTGTGGATGTCACAACCGCCACTGAAAACATGAGATGTTGAGTCAATGCTGGATTAAGGTTGGTGCAGCGTCCATGACGCTGGACCAACCTTAATCCGGCATTGGATCAACATCTCGTGTTTGCTGGTATGGTCAAACTGCACGGCTCCCCAATTGTAACTTTCCAGTTATACAGTTCCTTTCATCAGTTGTTGTCGACCTCTTAGACTATCATTCACACGGCTCGAGGTCAAACTTAATTGAGGTTGAAGGTCAGAAGGTGAAGGTCAGAGGAAGGTGACACTAAACATAAGAAGACCTGAACGACCATTCTTACGGCTCTGATGAGAGAAACAATGTGTTCTGTAAGGTCGGACTCAAACCTATATTGTTAAAATTGTAAAAAAGCACACATACATGATTGTTGTTTGCATATGATAGGCCTACACTGTATACAAGACGGGGATAGAACTGATAACCGGCATGCTAGGCAACAAGAGGCCTATTTAGGAAACGGTATTGTGGGGAGCTTCTGTGAACGAGAGGTAGCGTGCTCCGCCTCAGACCACCAGGGCTCAAATTTCGAATCCCATGTCTGGAGGGCAGTATTATCTGATTCGTCTCACCATCCACAAGAAGCTCTCAAGTTTAGACTGTACTCGCACAAAATTATCCTGGAGTTACAGTCATTATAGGTTTTTACATTCACTACTAAATATCTGAACCCTTTCACCGCTGAGCGAGACTATTGTCGTTTTTAATCCGTTTTATTTTTGAAATCCAATTCATTCCCAATAACTGTGCTTAACCTGCTAATAAAACAGATTTCCTCTTAAACCATTCAATTAAATCATTTAAATTTCCACCCACTTCAAGTTGTGTTTTGCTACCGGGACCCACAACTTCAAGTTGAGGAAAGTACTCTTGTTTGTTTAATTTGAGACTAAACTTTTGGCAATATTTATGTTTAAACGCACATTTCGTTCCCAATGATCGTGATTTGACTATAGCGGTTTAAGGGTTAAAACGATTATGGTCGTGCTTAGCGCTTAAAGTGTCAACCCTTTCAGAGCGGGGACCGTCTGTAGACGTCAGAATCTGACGTCTGTAGACGTCAGATTCTGACGTATACAGACGGTCCCGGCAATGTAAAAGTGAACACATCTATAATGGCTGTATACCCGTAAGAGGTATTCAAATGAAACAGAAAGAGCTAACTAAGACATTTATGATCATGTCAAATTGAAAATAACGGTTGTATTTATGGTTTATACAACAATATTCCAGGGTTAATCAAACACAAAGGAGCGTATTCTGTGAAACGCAGTGACATCACTCGGTGAAAACAAGGTTATATAAGAACCCACCCCCATACTTCATTGTATTAGCAATCTCGGTGAAAACAAAGGAGGTCGAGGTCATTGAGTTTCACAGAATTTTACAGCGCTCTGCTTTTCACGACCATTCCCAGAACCCCTCACACTTCCTGCAGACCTGGATCAGACAGATAACACAGACTCCAGCTGAGCCGCGCAGAGAGGGATAACAGATCAGGGGGAGATAAAATAACAGTTTACAAGAGATCTAATAACAATTAACTTACAGAGAAAGAGACGCTAATGCTACGTTATAGCCTGACGTCATAGGCAACATGGGATCAACAACTGACGTCAACCGTTAAGCACAAAACACACGAATGCGTTCACAAGCTAGAACGTAAACGCGAGATTTATCAAACACACCATTTTATCATTTCAAAAACTCACCAACGCGAATACGAATGCGGGCGAAAACTAAAACATTTTTTATCTTCTCTTGTAATGATCCGTACACATCTATACGTCAGCCACACCATGTATTAAAGTTATGTGTTTATATATACCATGAACAGTATGTTATGTATTTTATTTCAGATATTATTTTTGTGATGTACTGCGATTATGTATATGTAAAAAGAGTGTAGAAGATCCGATACACTTTATCCTACATTGTGAAAGATATAAAGATTATAGAGATTTATTTATAAAAAATATGACAAATCTGAACATGAAAATTGAAAAGAACTATCCTAATAAAATTATACAACTATTGTTCAATTTTGAAGTGAACGCTGAGGTTTCGCGGCACTGTATACATTTTGTCAAAGATATTTATGCATCACGAAGTGAGGTGTAAGAATTACGGTTTTACAGTTAATAATTATATTTCTACATTGCTTTACCTAGCGATGATATCAGTATAATTTAAATCTGTCTATACGGTTTTACAGTTAATAATTATATTTCTACATTGCTTTACCTAGCGATGATATCAGTATAATTTAAATATGTCTATGTTGTTAAATGAGTTTGATGGGTACACGTGTGTGTACTAACTTCAGTATGTTGATGTCCTGGCATTGTATTGGCTGAATAAACTTGTCTTGTCTTGTCTTACATTGTATGGAATAAATTGATTGATTGATTGCTATTCCTAGATTTCCCATACGAAGCCGTCACGAAAGCAAAAACAACTACGGCCAGATATTTCTATTTCGCTTTTGACAATAATAAAATACACTCTAAACATTATAGGTTCTTTACAAGGAGCCCTATAGTACTATTACCTGCAACCCTTGGAGAACTCTTGCAGGGTTCTCCTGGGGTTGCATGTTAATAGTACCGAGGTTGTTTAAAGTGTAGTGTAGGCTATTTGATAATCTAGGCGTTCGTCTTTATGCTCGCACTCGCGTTGCTGTGTTTTTCACTTAAAGTTCGTTCACAATGGAGTGAATGATTCACAAGAAGCACCAGCTTGTGCTTTTTATCAACGAAGCTCACATGAAACTATATAAATCATTCTATAACGAATTATTTACTTTAATATAAACTTAATGCACGCGAATTGCTCGCTAGCTAATAGCAAGTGAAATGACTCCAGCGAATTAATCGCTCTAGCATGTCTAGTGTAAACCGACGTGATCAGAGCAAGGCTGTATCATCAGATTGATTCATTGTTTTAATGTCGGCGATGAGAGTGATGTGAATGAATGAATGAATGAATGAATGAATGAATGAATGAATGAATGAATGAATGAATGAATGATTGAATGAATAAATGAATGAATGAATGAATAAATGAATGAATGAATGAATGAATGAATGAATGAATGAATGAATGAATGAATGAATGAATGAATGAATGAATGAATGAATGAATGAATGAATGAATGAATGAATGATTGAATGAATAAATGAATGAATGAATGAATAAATGAATGAATGAATGAATGAATGAATGAATGAATGAATGAATGAATGAATGAATGAATGAATGAATGAATGAATGAATGAATGAATGAATGAATGAATAAATGAATGAATGAATAATTGAATAAATGCATGAATGAATGAATGAATAAATGATTGAATGAATGAATGAATGAATGAATGAATGAATGAATGAATGAATAATGAATGAATGAATGAATGAATGAATGAATGAATGAATGAATGAATGAATGAATGAATGAATGAATGAATGAATGAATGAATGAATGGACGAACAAACGAGCAAACAACAAACAAACAAACAAACAAACAAACAAACAAACAAACAAACAAACAAACAAACAAACAAACAAACAAACAAACAAACAAACAAACAAACAAACAAACAAACAAACAAACGAACGAACGAACGAACGAACGAACGAACGAACGAACGAACGAACGAGCGAACGAGCGAGCGAACGAGCGAACGAACGAACGAACGAACGAACGAACGAACGAACGAACGAACGAACAAACGAACGAACGAACGAACGAACGAACGAACGAACGAACGAACGAACGAACGAACGAACGAACGAACGAACGAACGAACGAACGAACGAACGAACGAACGAACGAACGAACGAACGAACGAACGAACGAACGAACGAACGAACGAACGAACGAACGAGAGCGTACGAACAAACGAGCGAACAAGCGAACGAACGCACAAAATAACAAATGAACGAACGACGAACGAACAAACAAACAAAAAAAAAAATCAGCGAACTAACGAACGGACGAACGAACGAAATAATAAACATAGCCGTTTTATACTGTAGAGCAGAGCTCAGCCCAAACACCAGGTCAGGCTTTGAGATATTAATATATTACAAACATTCAGCGCGGGGATAGTCTTTATACGTCAGAATCTGACGTCTGTAGACGTCAGATTCTGACGTATAAATACGGTCCCCGCAAAGAAAGAATTAAAATATTTATAATGGCCATAGGCCAATAACATAGGTCTTCAAATGAATCAGAAAGAGCTGACGAAGAGATTTACGATGATTTCAAATTGAAAAAATTCTCCATGGTCTATGCAAAAATATGGCAGCGTTGTAAAGGTAATGTGGTTATACTACACTCCAGGAAGAGTGTATGGTTATAAACTAGCCTGTTTGTAACAACATATGGTTGCAAGGTACGCAATATGTTCTTGTATACATGTCGCATGTCGTGACTGTAGCTAATCAGTGTATAAATCACAAGACATTATATAGTCACATTAATGACTCTATATGTCATCATTATATATCATTAGGTGGGATCATGATATGCACCTAGTAAAACGCGATGCTTATAGTGTAATTAACAGAGGGTAAACGATCCTATCATTCAACTAGTTGACTGAATAGACATGGTTGCGTATTTTTTCGTCATTTGAAGCTGGAATTGCTACCGCAAATTCCAGCTTCAAATGACGAATACTTGTTCTATTTGTGAAACAAATTCTAAATTAGTTGGTGAACTGAGCATCCATCACAGACTGTTTCATGAAATTGTGTAACGTTTCATTTGGTTTAAAATACACCGGTGACGTCAGCCTATTGTTAAAACAGTAGATTCGGATCTACGAATCTACTGGTATATTTACATTGGCTGGGTCGCGCAAAATTTATATATGTCAACATGCACTGCATGGCTAACGTTTCATAGTTAACCATGCTGAATATAAAAACGAGATTTTTTATATCAAATCTTGGAACGCATGTACCTGTGTATTTTAAGCCGAAGAAAGAACTCAATTACGATAGATTCGTAGATCTACGAATCTATCGGATTTCGTTCTTTCTTCTTGACCTACACACGGGACGAGCAGGGTAGAAGTTGGTGGGCCGACACACTGTGGGCTAATTAGGGGGCCACCATTCGATTCCCTGGGAGGGGGGGGGGCAGGAGTATTTTTGAAATAAATAATTTCGGGCGGACTCTGCGTGAAATAAATAATTTACTTTAAGAACTGTTCCATATAAACATGTAACAAAATGTGAAATTTTCAGCGCGCCGCCGAGCCCGGTTGAAATAAATAATATGCCCGCGACAAATACTCCTGCCCCCCCCCCCCCTGGGAATCTAATGGTGGCCCCCTTAGTGTCTTACTGCCTGACTGAGATCAAAATGTGTAAAACTGAAGGCCTGGATGCGGCATCTTGGTATTAAAGAGTCGTATCAGTCACTTTGTAATGTTGTAGATACCACTCTTTAATATTGACCCTTTAAGCACTAAGGGATCTTAATGTTAAGAAGTTTAAAAATAAAAAATCCGTGAAAAAAAAGGAAGTGAGTTGGTGGGTCAAGCCCCAACTCGGTTTTTTGTTTGTTTTTTGTACATGTTTTTTAAAAAAAATTTCAACTTGACTACACCCCTAAGCGCGAGTAGGGTCATTTTAATATGTTTTATCAGCATATTACATCATTGAGCTGATCTTGTTTTAATGTTGGGCCGACGTCGAAGACGGCGGTTCAACATTAAAACAACATTGAGTCAATTGGGAATTAAATGTGTGCTTAGGCATCATGATTTGCAAATGCCTGATCTCTAAATATGAGTAATTTTCATTCACTTTAAGTTGCGGGTCGAGGTAGCGAGACACACCTTCTATCCAAGTGGGTAAAAATTTAAGGTGAATAATGTACTAAATGTTATGTTGTTGTATTATTTTAAACATTTATCGAACATTACTAATTGTTACAGGTCAGTTGTTTATACTGCCATTGTCACCAAAGCATGGTTTTTTAATAAAATAAAACGTTCTAACTCACAGTATCCACTCAATAAATAAAACACATATGTCTATATAACTATGTATATACCCGCCGTCAGATTAACTTGTATCGCATGTTTTTCGCCGATTTCTCAGTCAATTCTCAACCGATTTTGATGAGATTTTGCAAGGACTATTTTTGGGTCACGCGGCGACTACCGTGAAATTCTCATTAACAAATATTTTGTAGTTAAAAAGGTAGACCAGTTGACATGTAATAAATTTGAAATAACGACTTCCCTCTATAAACCCATTAAACTGGTTAAATTAAAGTTTACTTTTAGCCCTGAAGTGCATTACTTTTTAGTTATACGATATTTATTGCTGAAAATTTCACGGTAGTCGCCGAGTGACCCGCAAATAGTCCATACAAAATTTCATCAAAATCGGTTGTGAATTGACTGAGAAATCGGCGAAAACCATGCGATACAAGTTAATCTGACGGCGGGTATAGAACTGAGACGACTTAAGATTATTTTTTCAGATTTCTAATTAATATCCATCTATAATTTATATTTTCCTAATTTTTTTGTGATTAAAATATGATTCAACATGTAATTTGAGTTTTTTCCTGCTGATGTGCTTCTGCTGGCTCGTTCAAAGCCGGTATGTATAGACTGGTTTATTCTTCTTCCGACATTCACCCTTTCAGCGCGGAGAACGTCTTTATACGTCAGAATCTGACGTCTGTAGACGGCAGATTCTGACGTATGATGACGATCTCCACACTGGAAGAATTAAAATATTTCTAATGACTGTAGACCCATAACATAGGTATTCAAATGAATCAGAAAGAGCTAGCTAAGACATTTATGATAATTTCAAATTGAAAAAACCCTTTGATTTCCATGTTTTATACAAAAATACTTCAGCGTTGTAAGGGTTGATGGTAATGACACGTGTATGTTTCTACATCCTAAGAGGTTGTTATGTTTGTTTCCATCTTGACAATCATTGAGCGATTACGGCGACGACAGGCGAGATTATACACATGTTACAGTAGAAATCAAATCAAGAGAAATCAAATCCATGTTGATAACATTGAAACGGGATCGCCACGAAATCTTATTTTGGCATAATATGATAATGCAAATAAACAATGAACGGAATGTTTTTAGTGCCCCCCCCCCTCTTCCAATATTGCTAATATATCGGAAACGGTTGTTCATGCCAAATTTGATGTTTGCATCATTTAAGTCATGATATATTTGTTAAGCAGCTGGGCAATACAGTAACACGTCTGAATATATCAGTCCGATTACTGCAGATCTGGTAATTTTCGCGTGTTTAAATTTTCCCGAATTTCTGATTTTGGGACTTATCACGAAGTTTAGAATTCGCGAATTTCATTTCTCCTTCAGTAGCGCTATTATAATAATAATTTTCGCGAAATTCTTGAATTCGCGAATTTGTCCTCCTCGCGAAATTCGAGAAAATTAAAACCTCGCGAATTTTACCAGATTTACAGTATTTGTCCTGTCAGTGCATACTTATAATAACTTTGCCATAATGTTTAGTGGCAATCTTTTTTCTTTCTTCAGAGAAATATTAATAAACAACAAGCAGGATAGTGTTTGTATTGTCTACTAATACTTAATGATATATTCATCTACTACGACACATAGATTAAACATCTAATTGCAGGTCATAAAAATCATGTTATATAATTGACAGGCTTGGAATATTGTCTAGCATTGCGATGATCGACTACCATATCGCGTGCTTTATCTGCCCTGTGTTTTATTGTAAGTTTATCGTATGAGTGGTATGTAGACTTGACTAGGGGGCACCTTTCAATCTCCAGGGGGGGGGGGGGAGGGGGGAACTGGAGTATTTGTCGCGGACAAATTATTTATTTAAACCGGCTCGGCAGCGCGCTGAAAATGTCAATTTTTATTACATATTTATATGCCATAGAACTGAGGTATATCACTTATTTCATGCAGAGTCTGTCCGAAATCATTGTTTTAAGAAATACTCTACCCCCCCCCCCTGTGGAGATAGAATGGCGCCTCCCCCCCCTTGTAAAACACTAACGGTAGGGCTATTTAGCTATACATGTAATGCTAAGTAACAATGTATTATACATTCACATAGTATCCCAGCAAACACAAAACATTTGTATAACATTTGTACAGCGTCGGACCAACGTCTTCGACGTCGTCCAACATTGCACAAATGCTATACAAATGTTTTGTGTTTGCTGGGACAGCTGTATATCACGTAATGTGAGCAGATATCAGAGAAATAGTGTCCCCCCAGCCCTGAGCAGCGGCCCCTTTGATGTCAATAAATATAATCATTCCACTGCTTATTTCATTCTATCGGGTTAACAAATTAACCCTTGTGCTGCAAGAATATATACATATGGCATCTCTGGGAAGCCGAGATGGGCTCATCTCACCACATGTCATCGCATCAAGCCCGAGCCTTTATTTATTACTAAGCTTTATATAAGTACAAGTACATGTGCATAAATATACATGAACAAAACTTAGTCCAGGATCTGCCACATAGGCCCGTAAAAATTTTGAGGGCGAGAGAGTTTCTCGTTTGATTCGTGATTAACTCATCCTGGACATCAATACCTCAGGAGTAAACTGTACATATCATATAGAGGCAAGAGGTGACAGGTGACCAGCATCTCTATGATGCCACTTCCCTTAACCTTTTAAGTGGTAAGCCCACACGATGCATTAAAACATCATTTTACATCCCTCAAAACAGACTTAATTTTCCTACAACAAAGCGTTTTAGAAATAAAATTTCCGTGAAACTGGTTACCAATACATTGCAAGTTTCTTTAATTTTTAAGCCACATCTCAAGTCATCTTCGTCCACTACCAGTCGAGAATTGCGACAGCAATTCGCTGCTTGTAGTGGATGAAGATGACAATGGTAAATTCAGGCCTGAAAGGGTTAATTAATGTAAAAAACAAGCTGTTTATACACTATTAAAATGTTTAAACAATTTAGTGTTAAGATAGTGTTAAGATTTCCAAAAGCTGAGCAAACAGTGCTCGATGTAAAATATCAAATAAAAATAAGCATATCAAATAATAATGACTAAAAGTTAAAGGGACCTCTTGGGATGAGACATTTTCAATGTTGTCAATTTTGAACATTTAATTTATATGAAGCTATATAGCCTACTGATCTTAACTAAAAATACGAAAAAGTCAAAAAACAATTTTAAAGCACAGAAAAAGAGTGAAATAGTTGTTTTCCAGGTCGTATATTGCCATGTAAACAAAACAAGTCAGCGATATTCAGCACTTTGCATCGGATATCTCGAAAAACCCCTCAACCCCCTCGACCCCCCTCGCTCCTCGACCCACGACCCTCGACCCTCGACCCACGACCCTCGACCCTCGACTTTTTTTTTATATATTAGATAGTCCATTTATAAAATTCGGGAAACAATATCAGGTTAATGTTGGCTCACCGTCTGCGACGCTGGCCTAACATTGGCTGAAAGCCTAATGTATATTTTGGGGAGAGGCACGATACGCAATATATGCGAGCACTGGATTAGGCGTATATACTGCCATCTGAGTCCCACCACTGTCTTGCATTAACACTGGCCCAACAATGTTCCAGTCCAATGATAGCTAAGCACTGTTGCGTCCCAATTTGTAATAACGTTCCAATTTGTAATAAATTATTACAAATTGGAACGCATTTGCACTGCAATTGCGTTCCAAATTGTAATAAATTATTACAAATTGAGACGCAATGGTATTACATATGCGTTCCAATTTGTAATAATTTATTACAAATTGGAACGTTATTACAAATTGGGACGCAACAAAGCACAGCAAGCAGTAAGCATTGAACCAATGTTGGATTATTGTTGACCCAACGTCTGTAACGCTGGCCCACCGCTTGCGATGCCGGTGCCAAAGCGTGTGTCTGAATGAGACTGGCGAGTGATATGCCGGGTGATATGACTGGCAAATGTTTTTTTTTTGCGCACTAAAAAAACAAGAGGCATTCAATCCCATGATTGGGTTAATATACACAGCAGTTAAAGCTAGACAAGCGTCCTAAACAGTGACCCAATATTAAAATGTGTTTGGCCAGCTGTAGGCCTACGTATATTGATAAAACTATAATCGATGGCCACCCATTAAACAAGAGACATTAAACCAACGTCGGGTGGATGCTGGACCAGCGTAGCAGACGGTCAGCCAACATCACTTGATAGCCAGGTTAGCATCACAGTAGGCCTATATAAGTTTCCCGAATGTTATTATTATACAAAAGTTAGAATTATATAAACAAACAAAACCTGTTTTTTAAATTAAGTCGAGGGTCGAGGGTCGAGCGTCGAGGGTCGTGGGTCGAGGGTCGTGGGTCTAGGGGCGATGGGGTCGAAGGGGTCGAGGGGGTTTTTGAGATACCCCTTTGCATCACATATTCCCACCTATCAGACGGTAAGATCAAACCAGTCGCCGCTAATTGGTGTCTTATAGTCAGGACACGGGAAGACACACCTGCAGCACTGATTGTCTACCCAACGCTGGGACGATGCCACCACCATGTGTCCCAATGCTGTAAGATTATTCAATCGTCCTTCAGGTATACCAATAGTTTGTTAGGGTTACTTCTGGATTCATAGAAATGTTGATTAAAAATATTTGTAAAAATGTGAAAATTCTAAAAAAAAATAAGAACATGATCCGTGGGATACACTGCTTCAGTATTGAATTGAAAACGAAAATTGATGTCATCCAAAGGGGCTGCATTAATATAGTTTAAATGTTAATAAATAGTTAAAAATTACAAAATAATGTCAAAGAAACAGATTTTTCATCCTATTGCACACACACGATGTGACATCTGTAAGTAGACTCCAAGAACACATATCGTTAACATTTAATGAAAGACATGGCGCAATGGGAAGAGCGTGGCGCTCTGCTGATGTCGCTGCCTGCTGTCCGGTTTCGAATCCCGCTTTGTGTAGTATTTTCAGAGAAATATCATGTTTCTCCCCTCTCAATCTTGGGACATTGTTAAGATGTTGTGTCCTTGGGCAAGACACTTCCCCCTCAAATGCTTCACTTGACTCGGATGAAAATAAGTACCTGGTAGGACAGAGATGGCAATGTGTACGATAAGTTCAATGCGCCGAAACGGCTGCAGGACTGTATGCTCCCCGGGGAGTTGAAATGGCACACGAATGAACAGGTCCAGTGACCAGGGGGTAAAATATGAAGTCCGATGATCGGTCTTCAGACCTGATATCAGACTATAAAAAACCTGCACCTTTACCTTTTCAATTTCAATTTACAGTGAAGCTGGTGTTCGAACGAGTTAACAGTAATAGAATCCCGGATCTGTATTGGAAGATAATTCCATTCACTTACAATTCTATGAAAACAAGATTTTTCAAATGTCTCAGTTCTTGCCAGCAAAGATTTAAAAAACAAGCCGCAGTCACCAGATCTACGCGATGGACTGTCAATACATTGGATATAATTTTCAATCGGAGATTACATTTTATCATGTAAAATAAGATTTGAAATTTCACGTCTGAAACACAGCCTTTAGGCGAGGACTTTTTGCGGTGACGAGTGCTGAGATCATCCCATATAGCCGTACCAAAGATGCAGTATCTATTTTCTCGTGCGATTACTATATTTGTGTTGATATTGTATCGCCACACATGTGGGTTGTCTCCGTCATTGATCAGCGTCAGCGATCATTGATGGCAACGCAGTTCAGTTGGTATAAAAATGGCGGCCATTTTCGATTTGCTCAAAACATGAGGTTCCGGACCGAATTTTTAGGGTTGAGACCAGAAATGGTTTTAGTATGTTCAAACCTTCCTCTGTACCAAATTTGGGACTTGTATCCACCTGTGACACACCCGAGAGACTTGTCCATTGCACTAATGTAGAGACACTGCTCACCCTAGACACTGCTCCTTCGCATGTTAAAATGTGCAGATGATTGACGTCATATGTCCCCCCGCTCTCAATTTCAAGTATTGTAGTAAGCTTGTGATTGGCCGGCTGTCTTGCTAAAAGTACCCTGATCGGCTGGCGAGAATATTATGGTGGCAGAGGGGTGGGTGTAGACAGACACCTGTGTGGAGCCCAGCAAACGCGAGCATTTGACCCAATGCTGTTTCAATATTGGCCCACCGCCAACGGCGCTGGACCAACATTGAAACAACATTGGGTCGAGTCTTCGTGTTTGCTGGGAGAGCTGTCCGCATTTTGATACACGCGTGCCGTCTGTGTCTGGTCGGAACAGGCAGCACAGTGCTCTGTGTACAATGTAGACGACATCAGATTGTCGGCAAGGCACGGAACCCTTAAAGCGCTAAAATACTTTCGTATAAACCACAAATTTGTAAATGTTTGCTCTCAAATTAAACAAATATGAGTAATTTTCAAACACTCGAGGTTGTGGATCGCGGCAGCGAGACACAACCTCAAGTGGTTGAAAATTTAAAGAAATGAATTTACCAGGATAAGGGATAAGCATATATGAGACTAAAGGTGTTTGCAATTTCAAATCATCATGAATGTCTTAGTTAGCTTTTTCTAATTAATTTGAATACCATGTTATGGATGTACGGCCATTATAAATATGTTTACTCTTACAGTGCGGGGATCTGACGTCTAAAGTCGATCCCCGCACTGTGAGGGTTTATACGCAAACAATAACTCGTCGCCTCGGAGCTAAAGGATCCTATCTGACACTCGTTAGAGTGGCAGATAGGATCCTTCAGCTCCGAGGCGACGAACTTTTCTTTTTATAGCTGTAGAGCACATGTGATTAATGATTTCGCAAATATCGTATTTGGAACATAAGCTGTGGATAAAAATTTAAAATAAAACGACAACGATATCAAAATGATATTTAGAATGGGTGCTATTTTTTTTCAGTGTGATACGACGAGGGCAGAGACACGTGGTGAGATGGCCTCGTCTCATTGAACGTCTCACAGTGAGCTCTATCAGCGTGACTGGCAGAAGAGTACATACAAATGGTTTCAAGAAGTTTTAAACAAAATAAAACGCCGACGGGATTGATATAATATTTTCTGGTAGATGCTCAGTTTATTAGCTAAATCACATCATTTTTTATAAAGACCAGGATTGTTTCATCATTTAAAGCAGGAATTTGCGTCAGCAATTCCAGAGTTAAATGACCAAACAATCTTACTTGACAATTCAAAAGAAGAATGTCAACGTTGAGGTGATACTGATCTAGAAATTAAATGCCACCGCTTGGCCCTTGTGACTAATAGTCCAGGAGCACGAATCTGAAAAATTGGTTTCGTTCAACACCAAAAGTAGCCAAGGTTTGACTAACTAGGATGATGGTATGAGCATTCTATAACAACACCAGGTAGTGTGTACAATCAAATTCTGGTATCAACAAATACTTATGGACAATTTTAAGGTAGGGAGTGTATTTATAGTACTGCCTCAGAAATGGGAATGCATGTATAAATAATTGTCAATATCTTCATCAATACACAATGAATTTTGAAGATTCTAGCATCAAAACGTAATGTTTTGAATGGTTTATGTTTATGTGGGAAACATTGCAACAATGTTTGAGTCACGAAGGTCACAACTTGTGCCACAGCAATCAGAGCATCTTAGCGTCTAATTAGGAATTCGCTCCTGAACTATAATGACAAGCGATGGAAACGCCAAGGCTGAACCCGATGCATGCTATCACAGCTACACGGGACCGAAACTAGACTATTATGACAACAAGCAAACATAGATATATTAAACTTTCCCATTATTGTCGTGCAAAAGCAAACAGCAGTAACTGATCACTTGAAAAGTAAGCGGCTACTGCTGTTTGCATTTGCAAAATTTGGGACCCTGTTGCAGGTAATAGCCCATGTGAATTACATTGTGCGGTGTGTGGCCTCAACATTATATGGAAACCAGCCAAACAGTGAAATGAACACTTCAGCAACAGATTCCAAAGGCACAGATTTTTTTTAGACGTTCATAGCTAAGACTTGTAATATACGCGATTAATCAGGTCGATAAAAGGTTTATTAGAATCAGCAACGTGTCACCTTCATTTACGCATGCTCAGCTCATTTTTCGTTATTATGTCAATTTCCGAACCTTTGGGTGACGATCGCTCTCAGTCACCGCCATGCTAACCCTTTAGGCACTGAAACATTTTATATAAACCAAAGGGTTTTTTAATTTGAAATCATCATAAATGTCTTAGTCAGCTCTTCTCGCTTCATTTGAATAACATGGGTCTACGGCCATTAAAAATACTTGCTCTTTTAGTGCCGGGATCGACTTTAGACGTCAGATTCTGAAGGGTTGAAACGCTTTGATTCCTTTGTGGAAGTAATGTTCCAATGCATGACCCCCACGTTTACAGTGTGTGGCTGTCCGCGGCTACAGGTAAACTACCTATAATGACGGGGATGGGGTTTTTACAAAGCACCACGTGATATCAAATATCCCACGTATTTCCCCAGACGTTGACCCAACGCTGGTTTAATGTTGGTCCAGGGTCGTAGACGATGGGCCAACATTTAGCCTAAATTGGATGAGCGTATCGTCGCCTCGGAGCTAAAGGATTCTATCTGCCACTCTGACGAGTGTCAGATAGGATCCTTTAGCTCCGAGGCGACGGTATTATGGTAATAAAACGGATTATTGACGCCTATAGTATAGCTTAGCGCTTGAGGGGTTAAATTAATCACTTAGCAAATTAGGACGAGCTATTATTTTATGTGTCCTGAGGGGGGGGGGGGGGGGGGGCGGAGGGGTTACTGGGGGTCTAGTGGTTAAAGCTGTCTGCTTGTTACACCGGGGACGGATTCGTTCCCCACTCTGTTTAAATGTTTCTTCCCCTCTCTTGCACGCGATTGTGCATATACAGTGCTCCAAACTGTTTAAATGCCTGGAGTGTGCGGTTCTGTATATGGTAGCCTACTGTGTACAACAAAGAACACTTTAAGTCATTAGATAAGAGTAGGGAATAGCCCCGAATTCTGTCTTCCTTCTTCGCGATATTGACATGATTGTGCAGAATAGTCACTCACTCACTCTCCTTTACTTGTAAAAAATCAGTATAGTGGAGATCTTCCGTAACCGAGAGGTAGCGTACCCGACCTCAGGCCGCACAAACCCTGTGTGGCAGTAGAAGAAGAAGAAGAAGAAGAAGAAGAAGAAACTTTATTTAACCATAATTATATATAACATTTTTTTAGTAATTTATAAAAGGAATAGGTTTAGGAGACCTCCATTAAGACATTAATCCGCTAACATGGAGGCCACCTTGTAATTAAAAATTAATAACTGTGCACCAAACATTTTACATAATAAAAATACAAACAAATAAACATACATACAGTAAAAAGGAAAAATACCATATACATAAAGCAAATTAATGTAGGGCAGTGTCATCTGAATAACCCTTACAGTGCGGGAATAGACTTCAGACGTCCTAATCTGCCGTTACTCTGCGCCTGAAATAGATCCCCGCATTGTAAAAGCAAAAATGTGAAAAATGGTCGCAGACCCATAACATAGGTATTTGAATGAAGCGGAAGCAGCTAATTAAGGTATTTATGATGATTTAAAATAAAAAAAGGAATGATTTATACAAAAATATGTCATCGCTTCAAGGGTTAAACACACCCTCCTCAGGAGGTTATCTCGACCCATATATCGTCCCCTTGGATATGAAAAGGGTGTATCTGCCACTTCCCAAAGTGGCAGATACACCCTTTCATATCTAAGGGGACGATATGTGCACGACAGTTTCCTCAAGCCTCATTTTCTCCTTTTATAAGGCCGATTACAGTTCATCAGTTCATTAGTTAAAGATTCATACAGCTGTGAAATGCGCATGTGTGGGACGGTCAAGTGTAGGCCTACATTATAACCTATAGAGTACTCTTTGACAGCATTAATATCAGCGACTGAACTGATTACAAGATACTACTCCAACGAGAAATTGGCCCAATGCTGTCTTAATGTTAGACCAAAATTTGCGACGTTGGCCGACATTAAACCAACATTTGGTGAGTGTGTCGTGTTGGCTGGGAAAGCTCTTATTGTCAATATGCTGGAGGTCAACTGTTTCCAGATCCCCACGGTAACACAACCTTTTGTGTCACAACACAGAGCCCAAATGAGAGAAATGGTGAATTATTTCCTCATAGATTTTGGTCAAGTATGTAGAGTTTATATGATTTCGGAACTTGCTCTTTATGCGGTGATAGGCATGAAACGCATATAGTATTATTATCCTGGCTGATAACTGTGGATGTGGGGTGATATGTCATTATGGAATGTCCAGGGGCCACTGTTGCATTCTGGGGACCACATTGTCCCGCGTATTTTACCTTTAAGTTGGTCAACGTCTCGTGTTTGATGGGAATGACGGCAACTAACCGATAAACAGTAGGCCTACATATTTTTTTGGCATTAGGCCTATATATTGTCAACAGGAATGAGACTCCTACTCTAACGAGAAATTGGCCCAGTGCTGTTTTAATGTTAAACCAACGTTTGCGACGTTGGCCGACATTAAACCAACATTTGGTGAGTGTGTCGTGTTGGCTGGGAAAGCACTTACTGTCAATATGCTGGAGGTCAACTGTTTCCAGATCCCCACGGTAACACAACCTTTTGTGTCACAACACAATGAGAGAAATGGTGAATTATTTCCTCATAGATGTCGCTCAAGTATATAGAGTTTATATGACTTGGGAACTTGCTCTTAATGCGGCGATGGGTATGAAACGGATATAGTATTATTATCTTGGCTGATAACTGTGGATGTGGGGTCATATGTCATTGTGGAATGTCCAGGGGCCACTTTTGCATTCTGGGGACCACATTGTCCCGCGTATTTTGACAGTCGACTACACCTTTAAGCTGGTCAACGTCTTCTGTTTGCTGGGAATGACGGCAACTAACCGATAAACAGTAGGCCTATATATTTTTTTGGCATTAGGCCTATATATTGTCAACAGGTATGAGACCCAGGAAAAGCTTATAAAAAATGTCTCCCCCATTAAGAGAAATAATTGTCTATGTTTAGTGTACGTCGTTCTTGTTGAACAATATTCAAGTCAGTGTTCAATTAGAACCTACACTTAACATACACAACCATTATTCTCAGCTGGGTTGAAAAGTTTAACTAACGTTTCTTGAGTCTTATATTTTTGCCGAGAGGTCAAGGGTTGACCCTGTACCCGCTAATTGCAGTGAAGTCGTTTTTTTTTTTGCTGATTAACACACTATTATTGGGAATGAAATGCGTGTTTATAGATCAAAATTTGTAAATGTTGGGTCTCAAATTAAACAAATATCAGTAAATTTCACCCACTTGAAGTTGTGGATCGCTGTAGCGAGACACAACTTCAACTGGGTGAAAATTTAAATAGAGTAACCATGGTAACGTAGCGAGTTAATCAATATTGACAAGCACATGCGGCAAATATCCATCCTTTTATCTTAAAATACTCGTCTAAAATATTCGACGAAGATGGGATTCGAACCCACGCGGGCAGAGCCCAATGGATTAGCAGTCCATCGCCTTAACCACTCGGCCACCTCGTCTTACATTTAAACATGTTAGGATCGATCATAGATGAACGATACAGAATCGATGATAACGTATGCTGCGCAGTTTGGTGTCAGAAGACATACTTAATCGATTTATCCCACTGTGAATACTACATGGTTGTACTCACTATAATCATATGATCAGAAGAATAGATAATTATTAACACTGTTAAATATAATAAAGGGGAGAGTTTCAATCTCATTCATTTAGTATATTTAACCCTTTCAGGGGGTCGAATTTTGACGTCAGAATATGACGTCAAAAGTCGATATCCGCATTAAAAAAGGTTAAATATGTATTCGAATAAAACGGAAAGAAGTAACTAAGCCATTTAACACGACACATATTTTAAAAATAGCATCTTTGCCAATATGAATATGCCTACACCCTGTATAAATATATTTTAATAAATAAAAAATGTAATAATCCTTTGATTTATATGGTATATATAAAAATATTTTGTGCAGCTTGTTCAAAGCGCATAAATGAGCATTCCCAGCAAACACGGGGCATTAACCCAAAGCTGTTTCAATGTTGGCACACCGTCTTCGACGCTGGCCCAGCATTGAAACAGCATTGGGTGAATGCCCCGTGTTTGCTGGGTTGATGGTGGTTATCATTTGGCATACAATTTTAAGCGCTACCCAGTAAATACAAAACGTTTGTATAACATTTATACAACATCGACCAAAAGTCTTCGACGTTGGTCCAACATTCATGATTGTATAAATGTTATACAAATGTTTTGTGTTTGCTGGGTTAGCACGACTATAATCAGTTTTTCTATGTTTTATTAGCACGTTAAGCACAAGTTATTGGAAATGAAATGAGTGTTTAAATGTTTTGAAATGTTTGCGAAAAAATGACAATTTCCACCCACTTGAAGTTGTGTATCGCGGCAAATGAAATGAATCGGGCTTTAGGCCACCTATGTAAACATATAGGCTAAACTGGGCCAGGAGAACCTCCGGAGGTTTGAGATGATTGAGATGTCACTGTCCTCCAGACACAGGATTCGAAATTCGAGCCCTGGCGGTCTGAGGCCGAGCACGCTACCCCTCGGTCACGGAGGCTCCCACAATACTGACTTTCACACGTGGATGGGGAAGAAACATTTTTTGTTTCTTTCAAAAAAGTGTCCTAAACATAGTATATACTAATTATTGTGTCTTAAGTATATATTGCACAGCTTCAAACTAAGCAAACGCCATGCAGGAGGTCTATACTTGCCGTCAAAATAAAAATGATCAACCAAGATCGCATCATTTTCGACGATTTCTCCGATCAATTCTAAACCGATTTCCTTCAAATGCCATTTTCTATTCAATTTCAAACAGCCCTAAAAAATTCATAAAATGATATAGCGTATTTCAAAAGTTAGACCATTTGACATGTAGTAAATTGAAATTACGACGCCCCTCTATGACCCCATTAAACTAATTCTAGAATTTTATTACGTGGCTAATGGTCTAGCTTTTGAAATGGTAAATATAATTTTGCTATTTTTTTACCACTGTTAGGGTTTTAATAGAAAATGACCTATGCAAAATTTCAAGAAATCAGTGCAAAATTGACGGAAAAATCGACGAAAATCATGCGATTCTGGTTAATCATTTTTAATTTGACGGCGAGTATTCTGTGAAACTCAATGACCTTGACCTCCTTTGTTTTCACCGAGCTGGGTAATACAATGAAGTATGGGGGAGGGGATCTTATATAACCTTGTTTTTACCGAGTGACGTCACTGCGTTTCACAGAATGAAGTATGGGAGAGGGGGTGTTTTATAACCTCGTTTTCACCGAGTGACGTCACTGCGTTTCATAGAATGAAGTATGGGGGAGGGAGTGGTATATAACCTCGTTTTTACCGAGTGACTTCACTACGTTTCACAGAATAAAGTATGGGGGAGGGAGTGCTATATAACCTCGTTTTCACCGAGTGACGTCACTGCGTTTCACAGAATAATGTGGCTTACATCAGTATGATTTAGCCTTTGTGCTGGTAGGAACGTATAAATACGGTTACCAGTAAGTATCGAACCAAAGACAATACCACTGAAATGGTTGTATTTACATAGGGGCTCAGTTTATCAAATAAGTTAAGTTCTGCGAGGTGTACGTTTCATATATTGAAATCGTTTTCCTTCATTTGAAGCTGGAAATTGCGTTAGCAATTTCCAGCTTCAAATGATGAAAAATGGAACCAATTATTCCAGCAGCATAAAGGTTAAAGGGACTGGCCCAGGCTGAAATCATCAAAAAATCGGTGATTTTATTTCGGGTTCTTAATATGACCATATGATGTAAACATGTACATAGACTAGAACTGCAAATTTTTATAATTTTTGTGCTGCGCACTTACCAGTTAGACTAGATATAGAGACGAAATTCCCGCATTTCTTATTTTTTACATGGTTGTCAATAATTACAAATCAGGAATTTCGTCTCTATATCTAGCCTAACTGGTGAATGCGCAGCACAAAAATTATAAAAATTTGCAGTTCTAGTCTATGTACATGCTTACATCATATGGTCATATTAAGAACCCGAAATAAAATCACCGATTGTTTGATGATTTTAGCCTGGGCCAGCCCTTTAAGTTCTGCGAGGTGTACGTTTCATATATTGAAATCGTTTTCATCATTTGAAGCTGGAAATTGCGTTAGCAATTTCCAGCTTCAAATGATGAAAAATGGAAACAATTATTCCAGCAGCATAGGGGTTAATCTGAACTTAATCCTCAATCAGATTAGCATTCTGTAAGACACCGTTAAAGCCGTAGCCAGGTAGTAGGTCATGGCGGGGCTATATGCAGAATATAACCAGGGTATAACCCCACTGTCCCCATTTGTAGTGGATTAGCCTTCTTGGTATTCTTATCTAACTTCGCTCTCATTCACCTTGCAATTTCTATGTAATGGTGAATTAAAAGTATTAGATTGTGTAACCTTTCAAGCGTTAGGCACGACTAAAAAGTAAAAGTCACTTTAAATCTGTCACATTTGCGCTGCATGTTTTTCGCTGATTGTCATGGAATTTGGCAAGCATTATTTTCAAGTGTTACGGCAAGTACTCTGAAAATTTCCAAAAAAAATATCATGTAGTTTAAAAGTTAGACCATTTGACATGCAGTATTTTTTTTAATTATGACGCTCCTCTATAAACCATTGATTTTATTCAGCTTTAATCTCGAAATTCCGCTACATGTCAAATGGTGTAACTTTTGAAATAGTCACACAAATTTCATGAAATTTTCTATGTACGCGCCGGAATACTCGCACAGAGTGCTTGCAAAACTGCATGGAAGTTGATTGAGAATTGACTGAGAAATCAGCAAAAAACACCCAACGCTGATGGAAGTTGACTACAGCTAGAGTCGTTTTTAATCTGTTTTATATCAAAGAGAAAGAACGAAAATCCATAGATTCGAGATCTGAATGTACGAGACGCGCAGTGCGAAGTAGGCTATATTCAGATGTACGAATCTATTTGATTTGATTTGGTTTAATTGTATTTAATTCGATTTAAACTCAACCAGTCTTTCAGCTTATTGACGGTCATCACTGTGTTAATACATCCTAAAAATATAATTATCCTTTATATAATCTTGTATCTCTCTTTGTTTCCCTTTCTATTTTCCAAATTTTTTATTACATCATACTTTTCAAACACTTCAAACATTTTCCCATGTTCTTATTAATATATCTGGACCAATTTTTATTGCCATTATTCCTTTTCGTTTTTATTTGTTACTAAGAACTTTTACCTTCTGTCCTCTTTCCTTTAATTGCGTAATTGAGTTCGTTCTTCAACTTAAAATACATGTACACATAATAGGGCAATACCAACAGACACGCGACATCAACCAATGCTGGTTTATAGTTGTGGTCACCGTCTGTGACGGTGCTTAAGTGTTTGTTGAGATCTGATAGACCCTATTTCATGGGCATCAATAACTAGAATAGATGTAGATTCTTAGATTCAAATCAACTGTTTTAACAAATATTGCGGTAATAGCGTCAACATAAGCTATGTAGTGCATAACTGTGGCTTGGCTGTTCCATCACTGGAACGACCATGCACTGGATTCAGTGGGAGGTTGTTGGTCCATTGTCTGTGACGCAGGCCCAGCATTGAACCGGCATTGGGTAGGTGGATCGTGTGTGCACATAGACATGTCTCACCTAGCCAGCACGATTCACTGCCCAGTGTTGAATGGATGTTGGTCAGCGCCGGTGACGTGGTCCAGCATTCAACCGGCATTGGGTTAGTATCGTGCTTACTTGTAGTGCACTGTTGCGGGGTCTCACATGCTCCACAGGACATCCATTTCTTGTTATTTATTATATTTCCTCCTTTAATATTTTTGCATGATAATTTGGTTTGTTTCGTTTATTATATGATGACAAGACATTATACATACCGTCTCCTTAGACATGAAAGGGTGTATCTGCCACTTTGTAAAGTGGCAGATACACCCTTTCATATCTAAGGAGACGAATTACATGCATACATCCTTCAAACATCAACATGATCAATGTCAAAGTTGCTAATTCAAGTAATCGCACAAAAACGTGGTTTAAATATTGATGCAAAGGTTTTGTACGGTTCATTTATAGCTGAAATTGCTATTACAATTTCCGGACTTAAATGACAAAAAAAATAAGTTATGAGTTAATCAATTCATTTTATTCAAGATTATAGGTCCATAAAAGTGAGCTGCTTGGTTTTCACTATGAGACGTATATGGGTATCAGCCCATATCGCACTGTATTTTCAACTGCAATCTCTAGCAGTTTTGTTAGTGTAGATTGATTGCGTGAGATAATGCAAACGTTGTTCATTTGAGTGCGATATGAGAAAATACAGCACTCATTCAATGAATAAAGTGTTCGACTAAAGGCTCACACATTATTCATTGAACGAGTGCTGTATTTTCCAATATCGCTCTCAAATGAACACCGTTTGCATACTGTATCTTATAATTTTAGGGGTTTATTTGCTCTAGCTACAATTCGTGCCCTTGGAATTAGAAGGTGAAAAACTGCCACCTTCTAGCTCCAAGGGGACGAATTGTGTTTATATGTCCTGTTATATGTCCTGTCCTGCTAGACCTCTTTATATACAGCAAGATGAATAATTCAGCAGGGAAATATAACTAAACGAAACATGAGATATTGCACCTAGAATGGATATAAGATACAGTATACAAACAAATTTATCAGAAAAGATAATGTATTTTTATGTTACAGCGTAAATGTCTTGCGGTGCATACCGTATGCATAAGATCATAACACTGAAACAGTAGTGAGTAAACAATAGGTCGCTTACGTATTGTTACAACCAAACAAAGATATACTGTCAGCGCTGGTCGGTGTTATGTCTATACAGTACGTGTGTACTTGGCAGCTGTAGGTACTTAATCAGTACCCCCAGTGGCTGAAACAGGTCTCAGCCACTGATTGACCGCGTACAAAATCGTGGGACATTTCTTTGAACTGTCATATTGGAAAATATCGGGGAGTAATTAGGTCAAGAATGGTTTTTTTAGAATCAGTAACATTTCAGCTCCATGCCCGCATGCTCAGCTCAGAGGTCGCACAGTCATTAAAAAGTTATGGAGATTTTTTGGACCTTGGGGTCGGGATCGCTCTCAGTCACCGCCATGTTGGATTTTTCGGGTAAAGCAATACATCCATCCACGGCCTCGAAGAGGACGACACGGCAACTTAACTAGTATCCAGTATCACTACACATTAACAACGATACAATATACCAATGTTGTTTGAATGTTGGGCCAGCGGCGTAGACGTTGGCCCAACATAAAGACAACATTGGTACAATGTATCACGTTTGCTGACATGGTATGTCGTGCAAAGCCAAAAACCACTAACTGCTTACTTGGAATGTAAGCAGTTACTGGCTTTTGCCTTTGCAGAGCGGTATCGAGTGTTGGTAGACATAGTTATATCATTACATGTATAATTATATTGCATGTACTACTATGTTGTATATGCTTTGGATGTTAGGCCAACCATGGAAAATATTATGGTTAGAACCAAATATTAGATGCACCGATCACGATATTATTTTATGGTAAATCGATGTCATCGATATATAATTTAAAACCTTATCTTACTTAGTGAAAGTGGTTAAGGAAGGTTCTATTATAAAAAGAGATTGTTTTGATAATAACATAACTATTTTAGAAAGTGTATACGAGGCTACACTAAACGAACCATAGACATAAAGAACCCATGAAATCTTGAACCTTACATGGGTCTTCATTAAGCCATGATAGTATTTCCACTCAGGGTATAAAGTGACGTAAAGAAAAACGTTACCTAATGTTGATATAATGTTGGGCCAGCGTCGTAGACGGTGGCCCAGCATTAAAACAACATTGGGTCAATGTCTTGTATTCGGTGGGTATCTGAATTCGAGCATATCAGGATGTAGATACAATATACGTACCATATTCACGATTGTGGTACAAATAAAACAATAAATTTAAATGCTTCAAAATGTTGCAGAAAATTGGGCTTTGTTTTCCAAAGCAATGCGTTACAGCCTGTTGTTGGCATAAAGGCGTGGCATAATTGCTTGACCATTTAGCAGTAAAAATAGCACGTAACAAGATCCAGGGGCCGCCCCACTAAGAATCCTCACAATAAGATTAACTTGACTTTCTCTAATTGCTCTTAGAAAAGCTAAGATCGATCTTAACTTTTCTAATAGAAAATAATAGAAAAAAGATAAAGTTAAATCTATTAAGATTATCTGTACCTTCTCTCATTTCAATTAGAAAAGTTAAGATAAAGCTGAACTTTTGTGATAGAAGGAACATTTTTTTTTTTTTAAATTCTTACAGTGCGGGAATCGACTTTAGTCGTGAGAATCGGACGTCTGTAGACGTCAGATTCTGACGACTAAAGTCGATCCCCGCACTGTAAGAGTAAAAATATAGGTATTCAACATAGGTATTCAAATTATTCAGAAAGAGCTAAATAAGACATTTATGATGATTTCGAATTGAATAAAACCTTTTGGTCTCCAAGGTTTTTATTTAAAAATTCAGCGCTTTAAATGTTAAGATTCTTAGTAATACGGGCCGCTCCATTTTATATGAGTTTAAATTGTTTCAGCAGAGAGCAGGGTTGGCCTCGTGTTTCTAAGTCTCACACACACATTATGTACATTGTTTTAGCAGAGAGCAGGATTGGCCTCGTGTCTCTCACACTCATATGTACATGTGGTGCTACTTGGAGTCGTGGCATATTATTTTACGTTATAACAAAAGTTATTTCCTGGTATTGTAAATATGAACCCTGACCTGTTTACTGATTCATCCAGTCCCGTTTTACAGTCCTGCTAACGTTAATCCAAACAAAGTCTTCAGCGATACTAACTTTATTGCATTCACCGTCCATAGAAGTGCTAACTTTATTGCATTCGCCGTCCATAGAAGTGTTAACTTTATTGCATTCACCGTCTATACAAGTGCTAACTTTATTGCATTCACCGTATTTAGAAGTGCTAACTTCATCTATTGGCCGTCTTTAGAAGTGCTAACTGATTGTATTCTGCGTCTTCATATGTGCTAACGTTACTCCAGTCACCGGTCACAGCCGTGCTAACGTGCTATCTTTATCTCCGTGTATTGCGGTCAGACCTTCACACCTGCACGCCCATGCTGACAATGCTGTGTTCGCTCCCTCACGTCTCCACCACTACGTTAAGTTACGTCCTAATCTGAGAGGCCCGTGTTGTTGTGCAGTTCACCTCCAATTTCTTGCCAATCGGTACCCCCAGGCTGCCCCCCCCCCCCCTATAGGCCCCCGGGCTGGCAGACATCACAGCTGGCACGCCCCCGCCAGCCACGCACCCCTTCACCTCTACATGCTCCACATCAGCCAGACACCCCTTCAACCCCTAGGCCTCTAGGACGCCCGCCCCCGCTAGTCAGAAACCCTTTCGTCACTACGGCTGCTGCGTGACATAGGCAAAACAGTTTGTGGTATGTATTTAAAAAGCTGAAATTGCCAAACTAGCAACTGATATAACAAAAAAAACATATTAAATCAAAATTGTAGAAACACAACAATATCATAATATCCTGTTGGCCATTAACAAACATTGTATTATATCGTGTAGTGTTACCAACAACTAGGTATATTGCTTTACATAGTAAAATATATAATTAACAAGACATATCTATACATATTTAGAATGGAAATAAATAATAATAAAAGTGTGAACCTGGATAGGAATTAATTCGCATAAAGTGCAAACCTGGATATGAATTAATTCGTATAAAGTGCAAACCTGGATATGAATCAATTGGTATAAAGCGTCAACCTGGATATGAAACAATCCGTATAAAGTGCGAACCTAGATGTGAATCAATTGGTATAAAGTGCGAACCTGGTGTGAATAAATTTGTATAAAGTGCAGACCTGAGTATGAATCAATTCGCATAAAGTGTAAACATGGTGTGAATCAATCAATCAATCAATCAATGTTTAAACAATAGATTCGGATCTAAGAATCTACTGTTAGTTTAAATACGGGTGTAACCATGTCTCTGTATATGACATAATTATGATAATGTCGTATGGTTTAACCATGCTGACAATGAAATGAAAATTTAATATGTAAAAACCTTGGAAAATATGTACCTATTTAGTGTATATTAAGTCGAAGAGAAGAGTCGATTACAATAGATTCGAATATATACTATCTAGATATATACTATCCACAAATCTAAATAATTTCGTGTTTTTTTCTTGACCTAACGAGTATTCGTCTCATTCTCCATCACCTTGCTGTAATCCGCAAATTAACCCTTGTTAAAAGGGCTGAATTTTTTTGTATAAACCATAGAGACCAAAGGGTTTTTTCAATTTGAAATCATCATAAATGTCTTAGTTAGCTCTTTCTGATTCATTTCAATACATATGTTATGAATCTAGGGCCGCAATAACGTATTTCAAATCTTACAGTGATGGGATCGACATTATACGTCAGAATTTTACATATACAGGCGTCAGATTCTGAAGTCCAAATTCTATCCCCGCGCTGTAAGCGTTAAGGTGAATGAAAAGGTTTTTAATTTTATTTGTTCACTAATTAAAGCTCAAAACCACCGTATTCTAGTGGAATATACTAGTTTTGGCTAAATTAATTGTATTTGAAATATATGAACCTATGCTGCATAAATGGGTCGATGGAGTTCAAAGGGTTGTATTCAAAGATAAAACTGCTTTATTTTATTATTAAACCGCAAACTGTTATGAGTAAAATTAAACGGATATTAACTTGCCAATTAATTACATATGCATCCAGCTAAAGCAAAACAGTGGCTGGTTTAATATCACAGACGCGGCCAATATTGATCTATCATTGAGACAAAGTCTTCTTTTAAGCTAGACTATTTTATGTTTTATTTCCGTGTTTAAACCGTGCACGGTAAATGAAAGTTTTCGTCCCCAGCATTTAAAGGGTGCCACCCGATAAGGTCCACTATTTAGACGTGATGTTTTGTGTGTAGGATTGGACGTAGCTCGCTCACGTGAGGTTACACCTAACCAACACGAGATGTCAACATAATGCTGATATAATGCTGGCACAACGTCTACAACGCTGACCCAACGTCTTACCAGCATTAGGATGATATGTCATGTTCCACAAAAACCAGACATAAACCCAGTGTTGGCCAATGTTGGTCCAGCGTCTACGACGCTGGCCCAACATTGCACCAACACTGGGTGTATGTCTCGTGTTAGCTGTGTTGCTGAGTTTGGGCGGCATGCTGTTGTTGTATATGGTTTAATAGAGCTCGCTCACGGTATGTTAGGTGGTAAAGTGGTCTCCCCATGTTATGTAGCACGTGAAACCAGGGTGGACTACATGACTCACAACACCTGTGTCAACTACCACGTGACACAAGACCACGTGAAACCTGACCACGTGACACGTGACACATGACGAGAGCCTACCACGTGACACCTGACCACGTGACACCTGACCACGTGACACCTGACCACGTGACACATGACGAGAGCATACCACGTGACACCTGACCACGTGACACCTGACGAGAGCCTACCGCGTGACACATGACGAGAGCCTACCACGTGACACATGACAACGTGACACCTGACCACGTGACACCTGACCACGTGACACATGACGAAAGCCTACCACGTGACACCTGACCACGTGACACCTGACGAGAGCCTACCACGTGACACCTGACCACGTGACACCTGACGAGAGCCTAACACATGACACCTGACCACGTGACACCTTACGAGAGCCTACCACGTGACACCTGACGGGAGCCTTCCACGTGACATTTGACGAGAGCCTACCACGTGACACCTGATAAGAGCCTACCACGTGACACCTGACCACGTGACACCTGACGAGAGCCTACCACGTGACACCTGACCACGTGACATACCACGTGACACCTGACGAGAGCGTACCACATGACACCTGACCACGTGACACCTGACGAGAGCCTACCACGTGACACGTGACGAGAACCTACCACGTGACACCTGACCACGTGACACATGACGAGAGGCTACCACGTGACACCTGACCACGTGACACCTGACGAGAGCCTACCACGTGACATCTGACCACGTGGCACATGACGAGAGGCTACCACGTGACACCTGACCACGTGACACCTGACGAGAGCCTACCACGTGACACCTGACCACGTGACACCTGACGAGAGCCTAACACATGACACCTGACCACGTGACACCTTACGAGAGCCTACCACGTGACACCTGACGGGAGCCTTCCACGTGACATTTGACGAGAGCCTACCACGTGACACCTGATAAGAGCCTACCACGTGACACCTGACCACGTGACACCTGACGAGAGCCTACCACGTGACACCTGACCACGTGACATACCACGTGACACCTGACGAGAGCGTACCACATGACACCTGACCACGTGACACCTGACGAGAGCCTACCACGTGACACGTGACGAGAACCTACCACGTGACACCTGACCACGTGACACATGACGAGAGGCTACCACGTGACACCTGACCACGTGACACCTGACGAGAGCCTACCACGTGACACCTGACCACGTGGCACATGACGAGAGGCTACCACGTGACACCTGACCACGTGACACCTGACGAGAGCCTACCACGTGACACCTGATGAGAGCCTACCACGTGACATCTGACGAGAGCGTACCACGTGACACATGACGAGAGCCTACCACGTGACACCTGACCACGTGACACCTGACGAGAGCCTACCACGTGACACCTGACCACGTTACACCTGACGAGAACCTACCACGGGACACCTGACGAGAGCCTACCACGTGACATCTGACGAGAGCCTACCACGTGACACCTGACGAGAGCCTACCACGTGACACCTGACGAGAGCCCACCACGTGACATCTGACGAGAGCCTACCTAGTGACACCTGACGAGAGCCCACCACGTAACATCTGACCACGTGACACCTGACGAGAGCCTACCACGTGACACCTGTAGAGAGCCTACCACGTGACATCTGACGAGAGCCTACCACGTGACACCCGACGAGAGCCTACCACGTGACACCTGACGAGAGCCTACCACGTGACACCTGACATTTCCCTCTTGTGACATAAAGTAAATTCAAGATGTTAAATTGGTCAAAGCGATGGATTTTTAATCCAATTCGTGGGCTCTGCCCAAGTTGATTCGAGTCACATATCAGTCCCTACGTTTTTTTAGTTGAGAATACGTATTTAACCGAATACAGATGGTTTAGAAAATATGGTGTTTCGATTGATGTATTGAGGTTGATGTGCTGCAATAGTGTGTACAGTATGGTCACGTGGTTTTGTGGACACCCTTCTTTAAATAAATCTCCTTCCTCCTGAACACAACTGGCCTGACCACTGGCCCTGTGACTACATATTATATACTCCCAAACATAACATCCAGATATGACACAGCCTAAACAAGTTTTCTATCATGACAAGTTTTATGTGTCTCCTTTGTGTGTTTGGGAAGCCAGACCTTGAATAGACACCTATGACGAGATCAATATAATAGCGTGAAGGTGAGTGACATAATACATGTTTGTGATACCTATATCACACGGGGATTTGTGTGATAAATATAAAACAAAAAATATGATGCTGTAACTGATGCTGTTCATGATGGTTTATTTTACAAATATCCATAAGATTGACATGTCTAAGGTGACATGGAGTGCAGCCGTTCTGAACGTCCTATGTTGACAAGTGAGGTAGGGACTGACAAAGCGGAAAGAGTGAAACATGACCTTTATGTCGGGAACATGGGTTCCAAATGTATCCAATCACACACTCCCTACACAGAATTCTACTATACCGGAAACTTTAGCAGACAACAAGTTATGTTAGTTATACTGATAGTATAACATAGAAAAGAGATGATAAATAACTAAGTACTTAACTTTGGAAAGAAATACTTATATCGTCGTCTTCAGTACGACACATGCTTTCAGTCGATGTGAAACTTGTAGTTAAAGTGACTTTCAGAAAAGTGTAAGAAATATGAAATTGATTCAGATTTTGATCAACTGGCCAAAACTTGAGATAAAAACGCTTATTATTAAAAAGCTAGTGTTCCTAGACTTTCACTAGACATGGTAAATACATTACAGAAAAATCAGGTATACCGAGGGACCCGTTAGCTCCGCTGGTTAGAGCGTCGTGCTAATAACGCGAATGTCGTGGGTTCGATCCCCATACGGGTCATGATTTTTTCATTATTTTTTAAATCGAGAAAAAATAGGTAAACATTTTTTTTATATTTTATTTTAGCTTTTGACCAATTAATGTATTTGAGTCGCGCACGTCTAATGTCGATCCCCGCACTGTAAGAGTAAATATAATTATTATTTTCGCTGCAGGGTTTAAAGGGTTCAAAGGGTTGAAGTAAAATCCATTTCGTGCAGCCATCTTCACAGAGACGGTGGGCCAACATTAAATCAGCATTGAATGAACGTCTCTGTGATCTGAGGTTTTTGTTCTGTGTATTTATCCCCTGCAAATATATTGATACAAAATCGATGTAGGTATCGTCAAGACGGCAGTTAGCTATACACTGCTGCCGGGATTCTGGATCTATATGGATCGCCCTATACAGAGGTACCGCCTAGCGGTGCGTCCGCTACCATGTTACTCTGTGACCTCTACACCCCACTTCTTTTCTGGTACACTCATTTTTACTCCTTTCTCTCTATCATTCACAGATCACAAAGACGTTGATTCAATGCTGATTTAATGTTGGCCCACCGTCTCTGACGTTGGCCCAACATTAAGCCAGCACTGGTTTAACATTGTAAGGTTTGGTTTGTGAAGATGGCTGCACGAAATGGTTCTTACTTTAACCCTTTGAACCCTGCAGCGCTGAAATATGTTGTATAAAGCAAGGAGACCAAAGGGTTTCTGAATTTGAAAGCATCACGAATGTCTTAGTTATCTCTTTCCGCTTCATTTGAATACCTATGTTATGGGTCTACGAAAATAATAATTATATTTACTCTTACAGTGCGGGGATCGACATTAAACGTCAGAATCTGACGTCCACAGACGTCAGATTCGGACGTCTAAAGTCGATCCCCGCGCTGCAAGGGTGAAGTCGTTTTTAATCCGTGTTAACACTGGTTAATACTAGCTGATCGATTCATTGTTATTGAAATGTGTGACTGGGCCTACGGCGAAGTAAATGAGTTAGGCGGCCCAGTCATACCGGGTAGATAATCACGCCTGTATTGGTAAAAAATCACACCTATGTCGTTGTATTCTCCATAATATTTTTTGTATCTGTTTTCAAATACATTTATTGGTCGAAAGCTAAAATAAAATATAAAAAAAATGTTTACCTATTTTTTATCGATTTAAAAAATAATGAAAAAATCATGGCCCGTATGGGGATCGAACCCACGACATTCGCGTTATTAGCACGACGCTCTAACCAACTGAGCTAACGGGCCCCACGTCTCACTATATGATGAGTGTAATAAGCGATGGAGAAATGAGAGCAATACAAGTGTTAGTCACTGCACGAGATAACAAGAATTTGGACATCAATATCCACCCTTTAACCCCGAAAACAACAAATTAAAATCCTCGTGTCTTGCTAACTTTAGGTGGGTGTAAATTACACATAGGGCTTTTTTGTTCAAATTGAGGGGTTTTGTCAAGTTAAAAAATATCCAAAAATCGGTGGAGAGCTCGAAGTGGGTGGGTGGGTCGAGCCCCAACTCGTATTTTTTTTAAAATCTTGTGTTTTTTGTGGGTTTTTTGCTGTACCATCAAAAAAAAAATAGGTTGAGGGGGTGGGTGGGTGATGTCTGGCCAATCCAATTAATTTTTTTTAACTTGACAAGACCCCTAAGTCTCAAAAGTCCAAAATAAAATATTTAAAATGGCCGTAGACCGATAACATAGATATTCAAATGAATCAGAATGAGCTAACTAAGACATTTTATGATGTTTTTAAATTGAAAAAACTGGTTTATACGACGAGAGTATTTCAGCGCTTCTCAAGGGTTAAATTAACGCTACTTGACGCTATAAGCGGTCATATTTTCCAGTTATTAGTATGACGGTGATCAGACTGCAATAAACTCAATTATCCCAGAAAAATACCGATGTTAGTTTAATGTTAAGCCAGCGTCGTAGATGATGGCCCAACATTAAAACAGCATTGGTTGGATGCGTTGTTTAATGGGATAATGCAAGGTAAAAACCGACAAAATTCCGGGTGTTTATTCATTTTGATCATGAAAACTTGGTGATATTTGTCGGTTTACTGAAGTGATATTGATACTTTATACTAGAAATTATGGAAAATATTCGACGAAGATGGGATTCGAACCCACGCGGGCAGAGCCCAATGGATTAGCAGTCCATCGCCTTAACCACTCGGCCACCTCGTCTCACGATCGAGCATATTGAAATGTAGAGCCTGACCGTAACATATAGTGTTGCGCGACACAGTTCGATGTTAGAAGTACATGTATGGTATAACGGTATCGATTAATTCTCTTTTATCATTCTGTCACGTCCCTATGAATAAGATATCTATAAACGGTGTTGGTTCAATGTTGGGTGATAGTTTTAAACGCTGGCTGAGCACTAATTATGTAGTGTATATGTATATTATACCAAAAAGACAACCAAATAGCGTTTTTTGTTTAGGGTTTATAACCGCTATTGCCGTTTTCAAACTGTTTTATCAACAAGTTAAAATATACACAGTTATTTTGACTAATTTGCACGGTAGCGAGACACCATTTAAAGTGAGTGGAAATTTAAATGCAGAGATCTAAATTATTTTTTTTACAATATAAAACTTACTCATGCGCGTCACTGTTACACGTGTTTGTGTCTACAGCAGCAAAACGCGTTAGGTTGGTTAGTAGGCTCTATTATAATAATTTACAAACTTCAGCTCCTTATACATTGTCAATATATATATTTCTATCTGTGGTCAAACCATGTGTGATTGTGGTGAAATCAACTGTTCTCCAGTCAATTTTTTTGGAGGTGTAATTGTAAAACTTGAAAAATTAGTTTTCTTTTCATTCTAAGAAGCTTTAGTACATATCCTCACACTTACCATGAGCTTATATTATATTTACTAATTGCCCCTTTTAATTATGTATGTCTTATGAGTAGACCTATATTCATGGTATTTTTGTACAGGCTGCAGTGTTTCAATTATGCCAGTGAGGCCTACCTACTAGCTTTGCCCGTGCGGTGCACGGATCAAAGCTCGTAATATAATAATATAACAATATAATAATATAATAATATAATAATATAATAATATAATAATATAATAATATAATAATATAATAATACAATAATATAATAATATAATGATATAATGATATAATGATATAATAATATAATAATACATTAATATAATAATATGATAATGTATTAAGTTGATGGGCGGGGGCCGGGGCCCTAGGGTAGTGGTTAGCACCGCTGCCTTTCACGCCAGAGTTCGGGGTTCGGTTCCCGGTCTCGGCGGTTTGAAAGAAACAAAAGTGTTTCTTCCCCATCCACGTGTGAAAGTTAGTATTGTGGGGAGCCTCCGTGACCGTGAGGTAGCGTGCTCGGCCTCAAACCGACAGGGTTCGAATTTCGAATCCTGTGTCTGGAGGACAGTGTCATCTCAATCATCTCACCATCCTCAGGAGGTTCTCCTGGCCCAGTTTAGCCTATATGTGTACAAAGGTGGCCTAAAGCCCGATTCATTTCATTACATTTTCATTAAGTTGATATTTGTTGTGAAGAAAAATATTAATCATGACCATTTGGTGAGTGCGTCAGTACTTTTTGTATACATAGGATACACTGAGCCAGGATAAATCATACAAAACAGCCCTCCAACGACAGGATTGTCCCTCCGGGCAGGATGTCGGGATGAGTAGAAAGTGATATGATAAGTTAAAGAGTAGAAAGGGGCAGAGTCATTCAAAGAGTAAAAAGGGGCAGGGTCGTCCATAGAGTAGAAAGGGGCAGGGTCATCTAAAGAGTAGAAAGGGACAGGTTCGTCCATAGAGTGGAAAGGGGCAGAGTCATCCAAAGAGTAGAAAAGGGCAGGGTCATCCAAAGAGTAGAAAAGGGCAGGGTCGTCAATAGAGTAGAAAGGGGCAGAGTCATCCATATAGTAGAAAGGGGAAGGTTCATCCATAGAAAAGAAAGGGGACAGGGTCATCCAAAGATTAGAAAGGGGAAGGTTTATCCATAGAGTAGAAAGGGGCAGGGTCATATAAAGAGTAGAAAGGGGCACAGTCATCCAAAGAGTAGAAAGGGGCAGAGTCATCCAAAGAGTAGAAAGGGGCACAGTCATCCAAAGAGTAGAAAGGGGCAGAGTCATCCAAAGAGTAGAACGGGGCAGAGTCAGCCAAAGAGTAGAAAGAGGAAGGTTCATCCATAGAGAAGAAAGGGGCAGGGTCATATAAAGAGTAGAAAGGGGCACAGTCATCCAAAGAGTAGAAAGGGGCAGAGTCATCCAAAGAGTAGAAAGGGGCACAGTCATCCAAAGAGTAGAAAGGGGCAGAGTCATCCAAAGAGTAGAACGGGGCAGAGTCAGCCAAAGAGTAGAAAGGGACAGAGTCATCCAAATAGTAGAAAGGGGCACAGTCATCCAAAGAGTAGAAAAGGGCAGGGTCATCTAAAGAGTAGAAAAGGGCAGGGTCATTTAAAGAATAGAAAGGGGCAGAGTCATCTAAAGTGTAGAAAAGGGCAGGGTCATCTAAAGAGTAGAAAAGGGTAGGGTCATTTAAAGAATAGAAAGGGGCAGAGTCATCTAAAGAGTAGAAAGGGGCAGGGTCATTTAAAGAATAGAAAGGGGCAGAGTCATCTAAAGAGTAGAAAAGGGCAGGGTCATCTAAAGAGTAGAAAAGGGCAGGGTCATTTAAAGAATAGAAAGGGGCAGAGTCATCTAAAGAGTAGAAAGGGGCAGAATTATCCAAAGAGTAGAAAGGAAAAGGTTTATCCATAGAGAAGAAAGGGGCAGGGTTTTTCAAAGAGTAGAAGGGGCAGAGTCATACAAAGAGTAGAAAAGGGAAGAGTCATCCAAAGAGTAGAAAGGGGCAGAGTCATCCATAGGGTAGAAAGGGGCAGGCTCATCCATAGGGTAGAAAGGGTCAGAGTCATCCATAGAGTAGAAAGGGGGCAGAGTCATCCAAAAAGTAGAAAGGGGCAGGGTCATCCATAGAGTAAAAAGGGTCAGGGTCATCCAAAGAGTAGAAAGGGGCAGGGTCATCCAAAGAGTAGAAAGGGACCGAATCATCCAAAAAGTAGAAAGGGGGCAGAGTCATCCAAAGAGTAGAAAGGGGCAGAGTCATCCAAAGAGTAAAAAGGGGCAGGGTCATATAAAGTGTAGAAAGGGGTAGAGTCATCCATAGAGTAGAAATGGGCAGGGTCATCCTGAGAGTAGAAAGGGGAAGTATCATCCGAAAAGTAGAAAGAGGCAGGGTCATCCATAGAGTAGAAAGTGGCAGGGTCATCCATAGAGTTGAAATGGGCAAGGTCATCCTGAGAGTAGAAAGGGGCAGAATCATCCAAAGAGTGGAAAGGGGCAGAGTCATCCAAAGAATAGAAAGGGGGCAGAGTCATCCAAAGAGTAGAAAGGGGCAGAGTCATCCATAGAGTAGAAAGGGGCAGGGTCATCCATAGAGTTGAAATGGGCAGGGTCATCCTGAGAGTAGAAAGGGGCAGAGTCATCCAAAGAGTAGAAAGGGGGCAGAGTCATCCAAAGAGTAGAAAGGGGCAGGGTCATCCATAGAGTAGAAAGTGGCAGGGTCATCCATAGAGTTGAAATGGGCAAGGTCATCCTGAGAGTAGAAAGGGGCAGAGTCATCCAAAGAGTAGAAAGGGACAGAATCATCCAAAGAATAGAAAGGGGGCAGAGTCATCCAAAGAGTAGAAAGGGGCAGGGTCATCCATAGAGTTGAAATGGGCAGGGTCATCCTGAGAGTAGAAAGGGGCAGAATCATCCAAAGAGTGGAAAGGGGGCAGAGTCATCCAAAGAGTAGAAAGAGGCAGGGTCATCCATAGAGTAGAAAGTGGCAGGGTCATCCATAGAGTTGAAATGGGCAAGGTCACCCTGAGAGTAGAAAGGGGCAGAGTCATCCAAAGAGTAGAAAGGGACAGAATCATCCAAAGAATAGAAAGGGGGCAGAGTCATCCAAAGAGTAGAAAGGGGCAGGGTCATCCATAGAGTTGAAATGGGCAGGGTCATCCTGAGAGTAGAAAGGGGCAGAATCATCCAAAGAGTGGAAAGGGGGCAGAGTCATCCAAAGAGTAGAAAGGGGCAGGGTCATCCATAGAGGAGAAAGGAGAAGTATCATCCGAAGAGTAGAAAGGGGCAAGGTCATCAATAGAGTAAACAGAGTCAGGGTCATCCAAAGGGGGAAGAGTCATCCAAAAAGTAGAAAGGGGCAGGGTCATCCATAGAGGAGAAAGGAGCAGGGTCATTCAAAGAGTAGAAAGGGGCAGGATCATCCATAGATTAGAAAGGGGCAGGGTCATCCATAGAGTAGAAAGGAGCAGGGTCATTCAAAGTGTAGAAAGGGCCAGGGTCATCCATAGAGTAGAAAAGGGCAGGATCGTCCATAGATTAGAAAGGGGCAGGGTCGTCCATAGAGTAGAAAGGGGAAGTATCATCCGAAGAGTAGAAAGGGGCAGGGTCATTCAAAGAGTAGAAAGGTGCAGGGTCATTCAAAGAGTAGAAAGGGGAAGGGTCATTCAAAGAGTAGAAAGGGACAGGGTCATTCAAAGAGTAGAAAGGGGCAGGGTCATTCAACGAGTAGAAAGGGGCTGGGTCATCTATAGAGTAGAAAGGGGAAGTATCATCCGAAGAGTAGAAAGGGGCAGGGTCATTCAAAGAGTAGAAAGGTGCAGGGTCATTCAAAGAGTAGAAAGGGGAAGGGTCATTCAAAGAGTAGAAAGGGACAGGGTCATTCAAAGAGTAGAAAGGGGCAGGGTCATTCAAAGAGTAGAAAGGGGCTGGGTCATCCATAGAGTAGAAAGGGGCAGGGTTATCCAAAGAGTGGAAAGACGCAGGGTCATCTATAGATTACAAAGGGGGCAGAGTCATCCAAAGAGTAGAAAGGGGAAGGTTCATCCATAGAGAAGAACAGGGGCAGAGTCATAGAGTAGAAAGGGACAGGGTCATCCATAGAGTAGAAAGGGGAAGGTTCATCCATAGAGAAGAACAGGGGCAGAGTCATCCATAGAGTAGAAAGGAACAGGGTCATCCATAGAGTAGAAAGGGGCATCTAAAAATAAGATTACATTACATTTCAACAATCTAGGCGTTAAGCACGACTTTAGACGTTTAATCTGTTTTATTAGCAGGTCAAATCGATTTCAGTGATAATGAAATTACTGTTCAGACATCAACATTTGCAAATATTGGTTTGTAATTAACCTTTTCACTACCATACATGACGGAAATTTCCGTCGTCATTCGTCAATGAACGTAACCATAAAATGACACAAATTTTCGTCAAATATATACTACATTTATGTATTTTTCGTCATTTGAAGCTGGAAATTGCGTTAGCAATTCCAGCTTCAAATGACGAAAAATAGAACTCGTACACCAGTATATCTGGATCCTGGCATGCACCCCGGCCTGGAAGTCAAAGGGTTAAACAAATGTGAGTAATATTCGCATACCTTAAATAATATCGCAGTAGCGAAACACAAATTCAAGTCGGTGATTTTTTTTTATTTTGCACTGTAAATTTTTCAGCGCGGGGCCTGTCTTTATACTAGACGTATAAAGATGGCACCTACACTGGAGGAATTAAAATAGTTCTAATGGCCGTAGACCCATGACATATAGTATTCATATGAATCAGTAAGGTGACTGAGACATTTATAATGATTTTAAATTGAAAAAAATACTTAATTTGGTCTCCATGGTTTTTACAAAAAAATATGCAGCTCTTTATTCAACAACCGTATGCGCCGTATGCGCCAGGGATTTTTGTCAATGAAATACCAGGCACTCCATATCTACATATCCATAACTGATAAGAAATAAGAAGATAACTGACATTAGAATCAAATCTAATTAGGACATGTGTGTAATTACTTTTCAAAATTTCAAATGGAGAGCTTATAATTCTGCTCTGCGGCACGTTGGCACTGTTGATGTAGTGATTAAAATTATATCGTAATATATTAAGTATTTGTATGATTTATTCTGGTAACATATTTAGAGTCACACACTCATTCTGTATTTTTCAGACAGCTGAAAACTAGTTAGCACGAACTGAATCATTTTAAACAGTCAGGTGTTTTAACTCTTTATTCTGGATCCTAATTTATTATCATTAGTGCATTGTTATCATACAGCATTCTATTATTTTAATTCAGAAATAAATAATTTAATTCAGAATTAAATATTTGAATTCAGAAGATATATTGAAGGTGCGCATTTGTCTTTTTGTTAGTTTTTTTGCGACAACTGACAATAATGTAAACTATTAACCTGAATCTATTCGATGTTTGAAATATATATTTGCGACTGTAGTTTAATATCCTAGTGCAATAATATTATTCAGTGTTTTAAGATTTTATAAAAAAAAAAAAAAATTTTAGTTAAATTTTTTTAGAAAACTAAGTGAAAATTTGTTTTTTTCCGCGATATTTCAACCATTCCTTATTGTGCCCGGCATCTGCCTCACAAACGCTGATGGTCCATGCAGGTGCATGTAAGATGAGTGGGTGGCTAGTAGCTGTAGATCGTGATATATCAGAGACTGAGGTGTCAGTGACCAGGGTGGAACAGATCAGAAAATGTGGTGGCAGCTGTGGTCAAGACGTGCTGACCACCTAACAGTGACCATCGGGTCATTGTTGGCTTAATTCTGAACCAACGTCGCAGACGCTGGCCGAGCATTGGTACAACATTGCCTCAATGTAGCGTTTTTACTCACCTAGCACTGACAAAGCAACAGGTCAACACACGTAATACAAACGTTGGCTATGTGTTGGTCTAATGCCAGCCCATCCAGAAGGCGTTTTAGTGGAGTTAGTCATTTCATTCATCAAGATTGCGCGTAAACAGCGAATAAATTCAACGTTCATTGTAAAGATGAGTCTACTTCTCGTGTATGTATAATCTCAGTTCTTATTGTAGACCAGAGAAATACCAGAGCAAGGTCTCTGATTCACGTACATCATCTTTGTCATTTTTAACATTGTCTTAATAAATACTCCTATTACTGTAGCATTACTATACACTTGTACATAATTTGGCTTTCCACGCTTTCCAGAGTGTCTTTTTTGCTACTGTATATAATTAGCATGTCATACATAGTAGCTATTTTATCTCTGGTTTTGGTGCGGGAAACATAATTATAGACCCTATGTTATCTTGGCAATGCCATTCAATTTTGTTCTAAGTAGCAGTCATTCATATTATCGTAATACCCAGTGCTTTTTATGGCAGAGCCTGTTACCATGATTTTAGTTATGTATGTCATACTATGTATGCTGTCATATGATTTTAACAAATTAACAATGTTGTATACAAATGTACATCTCTCTGATTTCTATGACAAATAAATCTGGATTGACTTTCTTTCTGTCAATAAAATATATTTCTGTCTGTGTGTCTGTAGCGGAGAACAACTGTATTGCACTAATCCTTAACCCACTAAGTTAATTTATTTAATTTCCCACCCACCTAAAGTTGTGTCTCGCTACCGCGACCCACAACTTCAAGCCGTTGAAAAATACTCATATTTATTTAATTTAAGACCAAACATTTGCAAATCCTGAGGTTCAAAAGCCTGTTTTGCTCCTAAAATTATGTGATTTAACCGTTTAATCAAAAGAGATTAAAAAGAAAAAAAGTGATTAAAAGTGTCGTGCTCAGCGGTGAAGGTGCTAATATTTTCAGGCATGCCCTTTCGTGTCTGCATGTGGCAGAATACTTACATATCATGACAATGATGCATAACCACACCTTAAACATTGATATTTTGGTAATTTTCCCGTATAACCTGTGATTGGAAAAACTAGTTTTTTGTACATATTCCAGCGTCAAAAGCATTTTATAATGTATATATATTCTCCTGTTTGATCTTGCTAATTTTAAGAATTACAGTCAAGTTTAAGCCTACAATCGGCTGCGTGTAGATCTACTTGCACATCAATTTTACATCATAAATACTTTCAACAAAATTTGCTATGTACTTTATCATAATTTATGTAAGGTGTTGTGGAACCACAAAAGTGTGTTTGGATTACACCAATAATCATGAAGCTTTGAAAAAATAAATTCCATTAGCCAACCTTTTACAGCACGCCATGTCCACTTGCCCTCCATAATGGGCTTTGGCCCCTTGGGTATTATGTGCATAGCTCTCAAAATAACACATATAGGCCTGTATACAGCTCCATTGAGTGTGTTTTAGTGCTATGCTTAAATGTGGTTATGTCCTTAACTCTTTAAGTGCTTCATTACTACTTAACATTTTCCTTTCATTTGAAGTTGGCATTGCTCACGCAATTGCCAACTTCAAATGAAAGGAAAATACCTCCTCACTTAAAAATTAAACCTGCTAAATTTCACAATGGGGGCTTTACTCAAGATTTATACATGCATATTTGTTCAATTTCTGTCAAATTTTAGTTGTGGAAAAACAGTATGAATGCGCTTAAAAGCGTCGCCCGCACTCAAAGGGTTAATATTCATCAGATACATTTTTCATTATCTTTTAAATAATCTGACCGCAGGTGACATTTTCTTGCGCACTCCGTTAACTTTCATGGCTAAATTGATGAAAAAAATATTTGTCAGAAGTGGGATTCGAACCCACGCCCACAGAAGTGGACTGCGACCTGAACGCAGCGCCTTAGACCACTCGGCCATCCTGACACCTTGTATAGCCGCGGAATATAATCTGTCAAGTGTTAGGCCACACTTTTTTCTGTATTAGACCAGCGCGCGCTTTTGTTGCGTATTACCGAAAAAACTTAGTCCGAGCTTGACGTGAACACAGCATGGTTTAACGTCAGAGATTGACAGCATAGCAAAAGCAATCGATCGGATGCGCACCGTATTTTTGGGGCACAACTTTACGAATGGCAATGATTACATACTCTGTATAGCACACAAGAGTATGTTATTACGGACTAAAAAAAACTAGTTAAAAGGATCTAGCCCTGTGAGATTTTGCCAACTACGAAAAACACGTGTTTTTTACTTAAAATAATCTAAACTTTCTCCCATTTCCATCAGATAAGTTGAAACAACTTAAATTTGAACTCAAAGCTTAGTAGCCCTACGTTTGGATTAATTAACAGAATTCGTAACTTTTTCATGGCGACCTTTCTATCAGAAGTATTTTCCAACTAAAATTGTCTTGGACAATTTATTTATTTATTTAGCGTTTTGTACAGTGGTAACATATGTACATATATATACACACATTTATACATACTAAATATGAATTGTGATATAATCACATTAACACTGTACTTAGATGCCAAGAAAATGTCGCATGCGACCCCTACTAGGCTTGACAGCTAATATCTAAAAAACATTTTTTGCTAAAATGTTCACACAGTCAACATAATTATGTAAATATTTATAAAATAACACGAGATCAATAATCTCTCGGCGAAAACAAAGTGGTAAAATAGACAGTTTTATTCATCTTTCTGCATATGACATACCAGAATAATTATTTAAAATATATTTTGTGGCGTGGCGCTGCACTTTTTCTAACAATAAAATATCTTTAACATTCGCAGGGGACCATAGAGGTGAACAATATTCAAGAATACTGCGTACGTGTGAAACATAAAGTTGAAACTTAACATTACATTTGGACAAAAATGTAGTTGTCTTAGGCCACTTGTTTTAATTTCTCTGTTTTAGATCAGAAAAAATCAAAAATCTAATTAAAGAGGGCGAGAAAAAAAACATTTAAGAAAAAAAAAACATTGAACCTTTTTTTGGAAAAGTTATTGAGGGCGACGAAATAAAAAAAACATTGGACATATTTATGGAAAAGTTAATGAGGGCGACGAAATAATAAAAACTTTTGACCTATTTTTAAAAAGTTAATCAGGGCGACGAAAAAATCAAGTAGAAAAAACATAGCTGGAAAAATATTTTTTAGCTCTCGAAATGAACTTGGTTTTTTTCGGAATGTTTTTTTTATCTCCCGAAATTAACTGTTTTTTTTCGGAAATCGGCAACAATCTAATGCGCGCGCTGGGCAGAAAAAGAACACATGTATTTTTGGAAATGCGCGGCCTAAATCTAATGCGCGCGCTCATCTAAAACAGAGAAAAAACATAGTGGCGTTAGATTAAAGAAAGACAAATAATAATAAAAAAAAGACATGGCCCGTATGGGGATCGAACCCACGACATTCGCGTTATTAGCACGACGCTCTAACCAACTGAGCTAACGGGCCGCACATAATGGACAGTGGTTTTTAATATGAGGTGTAGCTTTACATGTCCACGCGTGAAGTAATGTGGACTCGTCGTAGCCGTAGACCTACTGATAACATAGAAGACAATATTCTGACCATCTGATACGCTAGTTATATCGGTATGTGATTACATTTTAAATAGGTATTGTAGGTCAATAATCATATGGCATATTTATAATCAGGCCAGTTTCTATTTTAATATAACATATATAAAGTCTGAAGTGTGAGACGAGGTGGCCGAGTGGTTAAGGCGATGGACTGCTAATCCATTGGGCTCTGCCCGCGTGGGTTCGAATCCCATCTTCGTCGAATATTTTATATCATTCATTAGAAAATTACTGTCCTCTATTCATTCATTCGTTGTAGGAATATTTCTGTTCTTATGATATTCCGATTCGTCCTACTTATTGACATAAATATAATATATAGTTACATAGTGCACCAGCTAACCTTTAAACATGGTTACTTTATAACCCTATTTATAAACTACTGTGACCTTCATAACCCTATTTATAAACTACTGTGACCTTCACAACCCTATTAACCTTCACAGCGCGTGGATCGTTTTTATAGGTCAGATTTTGACGTATAAAGACGGTACTGCACTGAAAGCAATCAATGTTTAGAATGGCGGCAGACCCATTACATCAGGTATTCAAAAAAAGCACAAAGAGCTAAATATTCCATAAAACCCATAACCACCTCATTGCTATTAGTGGGCTCCCTTACTGAACTTAGCGTTATTTGCCGAACTGCTTATAATTATTTATTTATTTTCTCTACAATGTTTTAGGTGGCCGTCATGTTAGCGACTAAAAGTCTTAATTATGGTCTCCTGCTAAATTATATATGTTTTCTTTTATTACATACTGTGCCTATATGGCAAATAAATGTTATGTTATGTTATGTTATGTTACCATGATAATTATAATTACGAGTGACATGGCAGACATGGTTGGCTAATGTTGTTTTATTGTTTGGGCCAGCGTCGCAGACGCAGAGATATAATATGATTTACTAATCTGATAATTTATTTAGAATGTTGTTCCTACGCAGGCTGTTACAGCCAATGTAAATTATTTTAAAAAGTTAAATAATAAAAATAATAGGCTAATAAAAAGCATTTGTCAGAAGTGGGATTCGAACCCACGCCCACAGAAGTGGACTGCGACCTGAACGCAGCGCCTTAGACCGCTCGGCCATCCTGACAGCTAGCAATCCATGAGTCCATGCTGCGTCCGCCGCGCTCACTCTGATCCATGTACCATATATTCCATAAATAGGCCTGGACAACAAGAACACAACATTTAGAGTCCAATACGTGCCTATACTGCCAGCCGTAGGCCTACAGGGACAACTCCCTATAACGCTGGCGTCCTATCCGTGAAGATTAGATTTACAAACCACCCATAAACACTGCAAGTGAAATTAAGAAGAAAAACAACCCTAATAACGTGTTTTCTCCTTCACGGATGGGAGGCCACCTTTATGGGGAGCAGCCACCCCACACCCCCCACCCACCCCCCACCCCCCGTATTATATATTCGATAAATATAGTTAGCAAACGCCACCCTCCACAACGTGGTAAATAGAGTGGAGGGGGAGATCCTTCTAACTAGATAGGCCTAAATGGACTACAAGAACAGAACATGTAGAGTCCTATAGGCCACTGTGTTTTTTCTCTGTTTTAGATGAGCGCGCGCATTAGATTTAGGCAGCGCATTACCAAAAAAAGCATGTGTTTTTTTCCTGGCCAGCGCGCGCATTGGATTGTTGCCGATTTCAGAAAAAAACCAGTTAATTTCGGGAGATAAAAAAAACATAGGGCCTACTGAAAAAAAACAAGTCTATATCAGGAGATAAAACAATATTTTTTCATCTATGTTTTTTTGCGTCGCCCTCATTAACTTTTTTTCAAATAGATCAAAAGTTTTTTTTATTTTGTCGCCCTCATAAGCTTTTCCATAAATAAGTTTTTTTCTTAAATGTTTTTTTACCGCCCTCCCTCATTAGATTTTGGATTTTGTCTGATCTAAAACAGAGAAATTAAACATGGTGGCCATACCTGCCATACCATGACGGGTAGGCCAATACAGACCACTTTGCTAATTTGATTGATCAACTTCATATTTTGCACAAGCATATAGTTTTCGATGGGCAATAGGCTTTGAATTAAAAAAAACTAATTTACGTAACTTCCCCTAATTTAATGTCCACACATCTGCAATGCTAGCTCGTAGCGTGGCAAATCAAGCCTATATTTATTAGAATTTCGTTAAAGAAAAATGTTTTTTTGTGTTTTTTTTCATTTTTTATTTGTGAAATCAGTTTGTATTCCTAGAGTTGCAGTCAAATAAATGAATACAAATTTTCAAATGCCGAGAAAGGGACCGCTGTTGTTTGATATAATATATAAGTAGCAAAAGATTAGCAGATGTTATTGGAAAAATTGACACATCACTTTTTCGTGTTGTTCGAAAAATCCACTTGAAAAACGCATTAACAAAAATAAAGTTTGTTGTAAATTATTTTTCAAGTGGAATTTTTAACGGAAGAAAAAATAAAAAAAATCTTAGCAGAGCGTGGTTTCGATCCACGGACCTCTGGGTTATGGGCCCAGCACGCTTCCACTGCGCCACTCTGCTAGCTGACAGTAAATGGTTGAACCAGCTAGACTTTATCACCCAGCAGTAAGGCCACTATGTTTTTTTCTCTGTTTTAGACGAGCGCGCGCACTAGATTGAGGTGTCGCATTACCTATTACCCAACGCTCGCATCGCGTTGAATTTTATCAAATTAAATCTGAGAGCCTGCTAATTCTATTGGAGCTAAAACCTACCAGCGTTTATTTAATTGATATGAAAAAAACATGTATCGTTCTTAACGTTCTTAACAAGGTTTCTGAGAAATATTTTCGGGGCATATGTTCAATAGTTTGATCAAGCAAATTAAAAAAATCTAATTAAATGTATTATTATGCGATTAACAATCTACATTATGCAAAAATTGCGGGAATGAAAAGGTGTTAAAAATTAATATAAGTATTTGTTTTGGATTCCTCAGGTGTTGAAACATACGTTGAAATACACATTTACTCATTTTGGTGATGAAAGGGTTTGGGTTTGTGTCAGGGGTTATGACAAGGAGGGGGGGGGGGGGGTCAGGGGCTAAACACAGGGTGGGGGTCAGGGGCTAAGCACAGGGTGGGGGTCAGGGGCTAAACATATTGACAACAAAATGTGAATTATATTTAATCAACTGTGGCAATATGTGTATATAACGTGCGCTGGTAATCTGGTAGGTTGTGGTGTCAGATGCAAAAGGTGGAACAGACAGTTACGTTAGACCAATATGTATTTCTAACAAACAAGCCCTGTTTTTCTTCATTTTTTTCTTTGTGATATCTGGGGTTTTTTCGGTTGACATTTCTTGACCAAAGTATCGTACGAAAAAGCTAATTAGATATAAATAGATCACGTTTGCATGCAATGGCCTCACCTGCCTCACCCGTAGGTTGAATAAATAAATAAAGAAAATGACAGCCACTGTTTGGTCTTCGACGGTGGCCCAAGATTGAAACAACATTGTTCAACTGTGGCTGTCATTGCATCAATGTCTAGTGTTCGCTGAGATATGTCATGATGTACTCATCTTATCCTACACGGCCTATTACAGCAGCAAGTTAAAGGTGATTGGACAATGTGGTCCCCAGAATGCAACAGTGGCCCCTGGACATTCCACAATGACATATCACCCCACATCCACAGTTATCAGCCAAGATAATAATACTATATGCGTTTCATACCCATCGCCGCATTAAGAGCAAGCTCACAAGTCATATAAACTCTATATACTTGAGCGATATATATGAGGAAATAATTCATCATTTCTCTTATGTGGGTTTTGTGTTGTGACACAAAAGGCTGTGCTACCGTGGGGCTCTGGAAACAGTTGACCTCCAGCATATTGACAGTAAGAGCTTTACCAGCCAACACGGCACACTCACCAAATGTTGGTTTAATGTCGGCCAACGTCGTAGACGTTGGTCTAACATTAAAACAGCGGTGAGCCAATTTCTCGTTGAAGTAGTATCTTGTAATCAGTTCAGTCGCTGATATTAATGCTGTCAAAGTGTACTCTATAGGCTAATGTAGGCCTACACTTGACCGTCCCACACATGCGCGTTTCAAAGCTGTATGAATCTTAAATAAGTAAAAATATATAACAACCGAAAATATTTGTCAGAAGTGGGATTCGAACCCACGCCCACAGAAGTGGACTGCGACCTGAACGCAGCGCCTTAGACCGCTCGGCCATCCTGACAGCTAGCAGACAGTGAGTCCATGCTGCGTACGATGGGCTCACTATGATCCATGTACCATATATTCCATAAATAGAGGCCTGGACTACAAGAACGCAACATACGTGCCTACAGGGCTACTGCCAGCCGTACAGGGACAACTACACAGCAAACACGATACATTCACCCAATGTTGGTACAATGCTGGGCCAGCGTCGGAGACGGTGGGCCAACATTGTACCAGCATTGGGTAAATGTCTCGTGTTTGCGGGACAGTGCTCTGTGTAATACGTGCCATAACATACAGGCCACTTTGCCATTGATTGATCAACTTCATATTTTGCACAAGCATATTGTGCTCGATACGGGGGTTTAAATTTTATTAAGTCTAATTTAACGTTACTTCCCCTAATTTAGTCCACAGATCTTCAATGCTCGCTCGTAGCGTGGCTGGTAAAGCCTATATTTATTAAAATTTCGTTAAAGAAAATTGTTCTTTTGAGATTGTTGCAGACTAATACGTATTTCTAAAAAATAAGCACTGTTTTCTAGATTTTTATTTATGCTATCAGATTTCATTCCTGGAGTTGCAGTCAACAAAAATAAATGAATAGACTACAAATTTTAAAATGCCGAGAATAATAAGGGAAGGCTGCTGGTTGTTTGATATAATTTGTTAGTGACAAAATAAACAGATGTTATTTTTATAATTGACACATCACTTTTTCGTGTTGTTGGAGAAATTCACTTGAAAAATTCATTAACAAAAAAAAGTTTTAGCAGAGCGTGGTTTCGATCCACGGACCTCTGGGTTATGGGCCCAGCACGCTTCCACTGCGCCACTCTGCTAGAGGAGCGCGCAGCGCGAGGGCTGACGCGAGATTATGCACTAGTTCTGGTATAAACCTTATAGTGCCTCTCTCTTTTCACCTGGTGAGGTAGGTGATTGTACAAGCAATGGCAAGAAGAAGTCCAGGAGACAAGGAACCAGGGAAGAGGCGACCAGCCACCAGAGTAAGGGCAAGGACTGACCCTTTGAAATGTGCTCTGCTTTCTGAGCAGTGTGTTTGAAACCACCATCATGAACCGTCATCGTCAGCCAACCATCCGTGACCGCCGTGCCATCACCCAAGCTAGCAATGTAATGATAGAGAGCTCATTGCTTAGGACCAGAATCCGTCTCCTTCAGTGCTATGATTGAAAGCCCACTGCCTTATGTGTCTCACAAAACGGCTCCTTTCAGAGCCCCTGCTCTCTGTGGGAACAGGAGTTCAGGAGTTCAACCGATATCCGTCAACCGTCAACCGTCAACCGTCAACCGTGTTCTTGTCTCATGCAGTGGAGTGATAGGGAACTCCCCGCTTTTGGTATGTCACACAGAACGGCGCCCCCAGAGCCCCTGTTCTATGTGGGAACAGGAGCTCAACCGTTATCCGTCAATCGTCAACCGTCAACCGTCAACCGTGTTTAAGCGTCAGCCTGGATTTCAGCCAGCAATTGATCCAGAATTGTATTAGAGCCTGATCGTTTTTGAACGATCTCATGATTCAACACTAGATCCTTGAAACACTGTGTGTTTTCAAGTGATCTAAATGTTTTAACCGCCAGTGCTGTCATCCTAGTTTTGATCATAGGGACGTTAGTGAGGTCATGCAGATCTATTGTTCTCATTCTGTCCAGGTAGGTTACACCAAGTGCTAGTCTCAGGCACTTGTTTTGAAAGATCTGCATTTCCTTCACTTGTGATTCCCTTAAAGCTCCAGTTATCAGTGAACCATATTCAAGGACAGGGCGTATAAAGCACTTGTAGGCTTTTAGGATGGTATATGGTCTGGCGCCCCAGTTTGTCCCTTTGAGCATTCACGATTGTTGAACAAGCTAGACTCTACTACCCAGCTGTAAGGCCACAATGTTTATTTCCCTGTTTTAGACGAGCGCGCGCACTACTGCCACTATATCGAGACCCCGCATTTTTCCCATTGCCCAACGGGCGCAATGCGCTGAATTTAATCAAATAAAAACTGAGCGCCTGCTAATTCTATTCGAGATAAAGCCTACCGGCGTTTATCCAACTGGTCAGAAAATAGATGTATAACATTCCTATTATTATTGTCAGCTTTAAGCAGCCGCTAAGAGTTGGTTATTGCTACTACCATCATGACTATGCGTTACTAGTATATAAACAGCTTTGAATTGTTGTATATGTAGGTCTATTACAATAAGTATTATAACTAGACATGAATTGTGACTTTTCAAGTAGCAGTAATATTTGGGCTGGGTTCTATGAGTTTTCGTGGTGACCATTTTGAATTTGGTTGGGTTATTTTTATTATGACAGATTGATTGGAATTTCGCGTATGAGTTTTATGACAGTCATTCTGAACTGTAATTGTAGACTTCGGACTTTAGGCTTCAAATTTCAGAAGTCCCCACTGAACCTTTGCAGTTTTAAATAGATATATATTTGTTTGTCAAATAGAATCGCATTCAGGGTGCACAGTACACACATTGACTTCTCTCTCTGTTGATTTAATGTTGTATCACTATCCGCGACGCTAGCCCAACATTAAAACAACATTGATTCAACGTTTTGTGTTTGAAAATAGTTGCAACTCTTATTTTAATTGTAGCATTTGAAAAGTTTCAACTGTCCATACCAAATACACAATATTGGTTCAATATTTTTTTTAGTGTGTTTTAACGCTTCATCTTAAATGTGGTAAGATTCGTCAGATAAATTTAACTTTTCTTAAATTTAATTTTAAGTCAGGTAAAATGTCTTTTCCCACTCCGTTAACTTTCTGGTCTAAATTGATGAAAACAATATTTGTCAGAAGTGGGATTCGAGCCCACGCCCACTCCATAATAATAGCTGTAATGTAGTCTCACAAGTGTTAGGCCACACTTTTTCTGTTTAAATCAGTGCTCGCTTTTGATCGTAACTTTTTCATGATGGCCTTTTTTCTAGTAGTTTTGTCCCACTAAAATTGTTCTGCACAAAAATGACAATATGATTACATAAATTAAAGAAAAAAAACAATAAAAAATCATGGCCCGTATGGGGATCGAACCCACGACATTCGCGTTATTAGCACGACGCTCTAACCAACTGAGCTAACGGGCCCCATGGGATGACAGCATCATTTTCAATACATGTGTTAATGTGCACGCGTGAAGCAACGTGGAGTCGACATCTCGACATAGCCATATTTTACTGATAACATCTACAATATTATTAACATCTGATGCGCTATAAGCGCCGTGATAACACAAGTACACTTTAAGGCTTTGTACTTTATCATTTCAGCCTATTTCAAATTAGGCCATTTCTTATTTCAATATAGCATATACATAAACACATTGTGAGACGAGGTGGCCGAGTGGTTAAGGCGATGGACTGCTAATCCATTGGGCTCTGCCCGCGTGGGTTCGAATCCCATCTTCGTCGAATATTTTCTTCGGAAAATTACTTTTCTCGTGAAGCCCCATTCTTTCAAAATACATGTTACGCCATCTGCATTCGAATTTATAGCTGGGAAGACATTTAGTTCATCCACGAGTGCTGTGATTTGTATTTAATACCATGGTGATTTTACAGGACTTTCGATATGTTTTTCTATGTTGTCTCAACAATACATGCCGGAATGTTCCGCTTGTTGCGAATTTGTTCCAGGTCTCTATGGTTTTTAGACTAATAACCCTGAACTAATAGGGCAGAAACCTAGATACGCCACAGAAGTAGATGTGATTTGACGTAAATTATTTTTTGCAGTGGATTTTTTCACGGACATTAAAAGATGTTAATGTCAGTGAAAAAATGAAGTAAAAAATAATAATTTACAAAAGTATTAGCAGAGCGTGGTTTCGATCCACGGACCTCTGGGTTATGGGCCCAGCACGCTTCCACTGCGCCACTCTGCTAGCTGGTTCAGTAGGTTTAACCAGCTATGATCTTTCATCTGGCGTTCTTAAAGGCCAGTATTGTTTTCTTCCTGTTTTTATAATTGGGGCCTACGAGAGACATGTGTGCCACGGTTGACCAATGTTGTTTCAATGTTGGGCCAGCGTCACAACTAGGTATCAATGTGTCAAAGCCGCACGCGCTGGTTATTGTCCATGTAGTGATGCAGTGGATTGATGTATTTGCTTTATTACCCCAAAAATACAGCATGTCGGTGACTAAGAGCTATCTCGACCCCAAGGTCCCACGATTTTGTACGGGGTCAATCTGTGGCTGAAACCTGCTTCAGCCACTGGGGCTAGGATCCATGCACTTGCAATATATGTATATAGCTTGCGTTGGTAATTTGTTTGGTAGGTTGTGGTGTCGGGCCCTAAAGGTAGAAAAGACAGTCCCGATATGTATTTCTAAGAAGTGAGACCTGTTTTCTTCATTTTTTTCTTTTCGATATCAGTTGTCTTTCCTGGAGTTGCAGTCAACACATATAAATTAACTCCAATTTCCAAATGCTGAGAATAATACATGACTGCTGGTCGTTTGATGTATTGGATTACTAGCCAAATCTTAGCAGATGTTATTTGACAAAATGACATCTAAGTTTTTCGTGTTGCACTTGAAAAAAATTAGTAACAAAAATAAGTTTAGCAGAGCGTGGTTTCGATCCACGGACCTCTGGGTTATGGGCCCAGCACGCTTCCACTGCGCCACTCTGCTATCTGACTTCACAATGTTTATTTCCTTGTTTTAGACGCCACTCTGCTAGCTGTTAACCAAAGCCTATATGTTTATAACAACCTAGGAGTAAGAAAGTTGTCTGATGCAATAAGTGATAAAATAACATAAATATTCCCCATAGTGCCCAGCACGTGCCATTCCTACTCCCGACATTGGTTAAAGGCAGGGTTGGGGCAAGTACCTCGACTCAGTACTTGAGTACACGTACAACTTGTACATTAAAAATGTTGAAGTACAAGTACAAGTACAGGGTTTTGCGAAATGTACTGCCCAAGTACACTGCAAATGTACTTGGGTACAATTACCAAGTACAAATGTATAATATAACGCATAATATACCGGTAAATTCTTAAATTAAGAAACAAAGGTCATATGAATTAAATAACTTGTTTATTCATTGGATCTTGTAGTATTGAATTATATATATTTTTTTTAAATCCACTTTAATTGATTGTGAATGAGTGCCAATTTGAACTGTAAATCTAAATGTCGTGATTATTATAATATATATAACAAATCGGTATGACGTTGACTGATTCAAGTTTATCACAAGAGACAGTGTATTAAAGGTGTGAATTCTACAATTATATGATGATCAGTCCATATTTGACAAAATAGCTCGCATATGTTCCTGAAATATGTGTGGTTATTGATATTAATACAATAGAATACATCTACAGATTTATAAATATAATTACTTTAGGTTTATAAATCATGTATTAAGCTGAATATTATTTATTTATTTGCCATCAACACAATAAAAAAACATTACAATGTATATGTCTCACATAATCATAAAAAATAGTAAAAATCGTTCGTTTTGCTAAAAATTGATGGCTGGGCCACCAGAAACAGACATATATACAGTACATGTACCGTATTATCTATACAAGTCTGGTAGTCCACAATGCATGGAATACTTCAATAAAATATAACAATAATTATAATAATAAAATAAACCATAAAATGTGCTTACTTCCAATTTACCGGGCAAATAATGGCCGGTTGCACATACACGTGTAACATTTCCATGTCCCCGACCAAGAACACTCATTATTCACATCGAAATCACATAATAAATTATTAAAGCTGCATAACTGTTTTGTTTATTTTATTCAGACGATTATTCCATGGAGAATGGTTTTTATTTTTTTATTTTACTGCTGCGGTTACTGAGTTATTAAGGATTTAAGTTTTTTTTTTAAATTGTTGCCCCACCAAAACAAGCCTGATCACAGCTGAGTAAGACATACTGTCTATATAATCAGGACATTAAAAGTACCAAGTGGCAGATAACGGTCATCATAGAAAAAAGAGAGGAAGACTTTTAAAATTATTGTTATTTTTTAAGTGATCATAGATACATTTCACAGTACAACGTGTATTGTCTCATATCAGTAATATCTAGAAGTTATTACTTTGTGTGATATGGAGGATATCTGCATGTAATGTCATGTTTAATATCGGTACCGGTATGGAGAATGTCGCTCACTTGAAAAATAGAACTCTATTTCGGTAAGGTGCTTTTAAGTGTGGGCCAGCATCAGAGCCTTTGGCCCGCCATTAAGACGCTCTCCCCAGACCGTGAGAAATTGTACTCGGAATTGACATCAAATTCAGTAATGTAAATCATCGTTTTCGCTCTTTGGATTTTCGTGATTTTCTTGAAAAACATTTGCATTTTTTTATTAGGTATCTCATGGACATTTCAAAATATAGTCAAAATGCTACTAGACAATATCAGACTTTATTTATTTTATCGTAAATCATCACATACAGTGATATACATCGAGCTATGCGGTAAAATAAAATAATATTTAAAAACATCAGACTTTACTGTAACCGATTTGACCCAGTATCCACCATCTATATCTGCGGCTGGTTATGAGGGCTTTGTATCTTAGCTAACACAGGCATTGATCCAATGGCAGAATAATGTCGTCCCATCGTCTGCGGTACTGGCCCAACATTATGCCGATTCAGTTCAACGTATGTGTTTGCTATTAAGGGGGTGGTTTCGTGCTGGCCAATGTAACATTATATTGGCCCATAACATCACCGTTATTACATGAATATTGTACACACACCGAATCACTGCTTAATATTACTTGATGGTGTACCGCATGGTAAGCTAATTCCGCTACATTTACCCAGTTTTAGTGCATTTATAAGGCCTTTAAAACAATAGCAATGATTGTTTTGGACGTTTTAGGTTATTTTAATCGAAATAAACAAAACAGTTATGCAGCTTTAAAATAACAATGGAGACGTCTTTTAAAAACAAATAAAGACTCACTGCTTCTCATATCCTGTGGAAGGTTGTTCCACAGTGGCACGACTCTGTTGAAGTAGGATTGTCTGAACGACGTCGTGTTTGAGAGCCTAGGGCGACAGATGCAATTTGCGCTGGTTGAACGAAGATATTTATCGTGTAAATTTGTGTCTAAAAAATCCTCTAATTGTACTGAGTATAGGGGAAGGGCGGGCAAAGGGGGCCACTTAACGTTTTTATGGTATTTAAGGAGAATATTTGAAATATTTTAAAACCAATGACTGTTCTATGTAGGCTACATGCAATGCAGATACATATAGAAGACCCACTTAGTGTTTCAAGGATACATTATTTTAATTATAAGCCAAATGGATTTGCTCCCTTTGCCCAATAGCTTGGGCAAAGGGGGCCAGTGCATTGGCCAAAGGGGGCCACCCTCACTTCGGGTACTTTTTTCATTTTGATACACAAGTGTGTACACTGAAGAAAGCTTAATAAAATAGATATGAAAAAAACCTTTCATTTGATGTACATGGTGACATACTTCGTCGGACATAATACTAGGTAATATAACAGATATTTCGTTCACTGGGATTAGTTTGTGAAATATGTACCCATCGAAAGTTCGCGGGCAAAGGGGACCATGCTGTATGGTCTTTGTATTGAAATGGGCTGGCCCCCTTTGCCCTGGCTCCCTTTGCCCAAGGGGTAGAGGTGGGAAATTTAGCCTATTATCTCTCCATAAAATTATTTTCTGACTAAAGTAATGACTAGAAAACAAAGGCAATATAATGTACCACACAAAACAAAAGATTTTCAGAAGAAATCACATAAATTCATCAAGAGATTCATACAAATATATAAGCTTATATTCATAAGATTGTTGCCAAAAAACTCCTTGTCGTCTAATATTTTTATGTAAGATATGTATGAGATGTATATTTATGTTTTTTTGTATACATATGATCATAATTCATAACTATGACGTCATTAAAATTTTATACAACATGTCACAATTAAAATATCATTGATGGCCCCCTTTGCCCACCGGCCCCCTTTGCCCGCCTCTCCCCTAGTCCATGTAAACATTTAAAAAGGAGAATTAAATCTGCACAATCTCTTCGAAATGACAGCGAGGCAGATTAAGTGTGGTACACCTCTCGCTGTATTTTCCATCCAGATAATGCAGTATATAGCGCGAAGCTGCTCGTTGAATGGATTCCAATGCTTGCATTTCATTGAAATTTTTAAATGGAGACCAGACTGTAGAACAGTGTTAAAGGTTACTGCGAACAAGTGTACTATACATATAAGAACTGACATTTATAGGAGCTTTGTAAGCCACTGAACGTTACATTCTGTTACATTTGGATACTAATGTATTTATATGAGAATTCCATGACAAATCACTAGTTACAGAAACACCAAAATCCTGCATAGCTGTCACTTTGCGGACTGGTCTATTGTTTATAGTATAAGTAAAATCAATATGAACTTTCTTCCTGGTAGACCTAACAAAAAATTATTGACATAGCTGGGATATTTAGGTGCTGGACTACTCCAGTCAATTCCTGGCATGTTGAAGTCGTTGGAGGTCTGTAGGCTACAATAATTGCGAATCGTTTTTTGCCTCGAGGCTTGGCGTCACAAACTAACACTTCATAGCCGGATGGTTCCATATCATGTATAGGTGTTGACTGGGGTTACAGCTCTATGTTCAGAAGGTCCTATGTTCAGAAGGTTCTGTGTTTAGAAGGTTCTATGTTCAGAAGGTCCTTTGTTCAGAAGGTCCTATGTTCAGAAGGTTCTATGTTCAGAAAGTTCTATATTCAGAAGGTTCTATGTTCAGAAAGTCCTATGTTCAGAAATATTTGTTCAGAAGGTCCTATGTTTAGAAAGTGTGGGTGATATTATTCGAATGGCTCAGAGGTAAATTGATCTAAGTCCGAAATTCAATTTTTTGATCTTCATGTTTTTTTGGGGGGAAAGAATATACTAAAATAGGCTACCTATAAGCCATTAGTTCAATATTTCGAGAATTAGTCATCAACATATAGGCCTATATTTTTTCGCTTTCAAAATTGATACTTTTCTTCAATAGTAGGCTAAAGTGTTCCAAGCCCATCAGTTTATAGGGACATTTAGACTTGGATCAGTTTACCTCTGAGACATACGGAAAAAAGGCAACTAAAATAGTATAAAACACGCTTACCGTCATTACTAATTTTTTACTGGAGCAAGATGATCAGACATTAGACACTTTTATGCTAGTTGGTAACTTTTATAAAACATTGTTATTTCTAAATTTTAAAAGTTTATTTATAAAAATTGCTAGAAATGGGTTTTACTACATCAATAACTATGTACCTGCCAAGGGATTGTGTGAGTTGCATCATGCTCTAAATACGGGTATTATATAGTTGATATAACACACAACTGTCAGCGCATGCATACAAGGTGAGTAAATAGAAAACAAAAAAGTGTGAACGTTACAATGTGTCAAAGACGATGGCCGTAAAGTTGTTTACCTGTTTACTGATGTCTTTTTATAAGTTTTTTATGAAATATGTGCGAACGTTTTCCACACTCGTTTGACAGTACAACTGACACGTTCTAATAGGGCATGGGCTACAACCACCCTACGTGCACGCCCCCCTCACATCTCACCCACACCAACTTTTTTAAAACCTTGATATGTCTAAAACATTAAATGATGTGTTAACAGCAGAAGAAATAGGCATGAACTTGATATTTTGACCCCTTATTACGTACCTCCAAATCTGTTTACAATCAAGGGTAGGGTTACGCAAACGTCTGTCGTTGCTATTCTATTTTACCAATCTACACATGCAATATACCATATAAAAGGTAATTAAATTTCAGTTCTAATGATGCATGATGCAGTACATTCAAGGGTTATCACTACAAATCGACAACAGAAGCTAGTTGACATGGTCAATTGAAACGACTTAATAAAACATAATTATTGGCCATATCAATATCTTATGTTTTCTCAAACCAGATGTGTATTTGCTTAAAACTGAGTGGTATTTAGATCTGTACATGGCATATATATGTTTCAATGTGAGAATATAACATTGCAGCCTTTTTTAAAAACATTGAACTTTGCTCGACATTTGAGTTGAGTGCAAGTTATTTTTTCTGCTTGTTTTTACATAATTTTGTTGTGCTGAATTTGAATATGTCGGTTAACATTCTATCTTTGGTGTCATTCACCAAATGGCTGCCAAAACCACATCTGTTCTATATTTGTGTTACATATTATTGTACGATTTCTGGTTTCTGATTTTTGAGAAATGATAAATTTATGTCTCATGTTTTTCAATCAAAATGACCTATATTTGACTTTCAAGTTCAAAATGGTTACCGCCAACACAGAAATAAAAACTGTTTTATGCACGTGAACTATAATATCATAAACAACATTTGTTCAAAAACTGAAAAATAGATTACGCAATACAACAGATTTGGTTAAATGGGGCATTCGAGACAGTGTTTAATCACAGTATATTCTAACATGCTTTGATCTGCTTAGGGCTCTTGTCAAGTTAAAACAAATCCAAAAATCCGAGAAAAACTCGGATTGGACACAATCCACCCACCCCCCCTATCCAATTTTTTTTTAAATTAGGAAACATGAAAACAACACAAAAAAACACAAAATCCCCCCCCCCCTTCAAAAACATTAGGAAACATGAAAACAACACAAAAAAACGCAAAATCCCCCCCCCCCCAAAAAAAAAACAACCGAGTTGGGGTTTGACCCACCCTCCCACTTCCGAGTTTTTCTCGGATTTTTGGATTTTTTAACTTGACAAAACCCCTTAGTATCTAAAATTACGTCATTATTTTATTAGTAAATAATTATATTAAATGACGTCCATGTTGTATTTTACGATAAACTATAGGTCAGGATGAACCTTAAACAACAGAAATGTTTTTTTCAGCCCCCAAGTCATTCAGAAACGATCATGCTTTCATGTGCGAAAATACTGGGGTTTATTTACATTTTAGCTGCCATTTTGTGTTTTGCTAATTTGAGGTGCAATAGCGATTTTGGAAAATTGTGGACGGATGAAGACGGACAAAGCGGCATGACAAAAGCTCATATGATATTTCATCAATTGATCTAAAATTAAATGCTGTGATTTATTATCTTGCATTTTAGTTTAATACCAACAAGTAAGTTTGTTCCAACATAAAACAAAGGCTTTTCTGAATATAGGACCTTCTGAACATATCTAAATATAGGACCTTCTGAACATAGAACCTTATGAATATAGGACCTTTTGAACAAATTTTTTCTGAACATAGGACCTTCTGAACATACAACCTTCTAAATATAAAACCTTCTGAACATAGGCCCCTCTGAACATAGGACCTTCTGAATATAGAACCTTCTGAACATAGAACCTTTTGAACAAATATTTTCTGAACATAGATTCTTCTGAACATAGAACCTTCTGAACATAGGGCAGTCACCGTTGACTGGGCATCATTGTTCACAATGAGCAGCACACCACCACCCATTACACCTGTCCGACTCTTCTCGCGATCACGCCGATGTACTGTGAACTGTACTGATGTACTGATGAGCCTAGCTCAGTGCTTGATACGTCAGAGCTCAGTCAAGATTGAGTTATAGCAAAAAAGTCCGGTTTGTGCTCTGCTGTTATGTTTTGAAGTTGTACTATTTTGTTCCGCCTTGTGTCTACTGATTTCACGCTCCTTGCGTTCATATACAAGAACTCGAGCCCATTTCTACTATTGTCATTATTTGGTGCTTCTGTGGCGGGAATAATGTCCTCAGGGTAGCTTCTTGTTACACATGTTGTGCCATTCTCCTCACCCACGGCACCATCTTCCCGTGTGACCTAGGGTATTACATCCGTAGCCCTGGAAACGTGATTGCCACATTTATTGTACTGCGTTATATTATATTTGGTTTTTAAAAATACCATATAATTTTTACCATTGTCTTATTTCATACTCCAGTTACTGTAGCATAATTCTGCACTTGTATATATTTTTGGTTTCTACGCTTTCCAGAGTGTCTTGTTTGCTAATATATATAATTATGATGTTATATATAGTAGCTATTTCATCTCTGGTTTTGGTGCGGGGAACAAAATGATAGACCCCTATGTTATCTTGGCAATGCCTTTTAATTTTATTTTAGGTAGTAGCCATTTATATTACCGAAATACCCATTTTATTATGGCACTTTACATGATTTTAGTTGTTTGTCATACCATGTATTGTATATTATTGTATATACATGTACATATATATCTCTCATTACCATGATTACCATGACAAATAAGTCTGTAATTTCTTTTATTTCTGTCAATAAAATATCTGTCTGTCTGTCTGTCTAATGTCTTGGATTGCTGCAGTCTTGCTATGTCTTTGTGCATCCCGTCTTGTATCAGCTGTAACGCGTAACGCTACATCTTGGCTATGAACCTCTTGTAGCATATTGTGACACTGAGTCAGTAGATCAGTTTGCTGGCGATACGCGGGACACGGGCAAACCCCAACAGCGTCATGTTTCTGCAGCCCGACACAGGCTAAGTGGTGCCACAGAGCACAATGTGAATACTGAATCATGTCCGATGTAGTTAGCCGCTTATGCCCGTAACCGCTGTTCAAGCAGTGGAGCTCTGCATTTGAAATTTGTTGTTGTTTTTTTCTAGATCTGGATTTTGTCGTTGTATCACATTTGTTCTTGGGCCCCAGAGTGGCTGATTTGTTTTCTTATCGATCTTTGTCCTAGCGCCGCTGCAGTTCTCTTTGCTTGAGTAAGTTACACTGTCAGCTGTAGGTTGTTGTGTTTCTGCTATTACAATGTCGTCAGTGATCAATTCATCGTCTATACAGGAAGCATTTTTCTGTCTTTTTTTAGTAAAGTGGACTGAGCACGACGTTGGCCACTGACCGTCTGTGTTCCCGTGCGCATGCTCATGCGTCTGGTTGGTCGTCTGTCAGTTTTACTATGCCGTGGAGAAGGTGATACATGCTGTGTACTAGTGATGGCATAGACGGGTCGATATACCACATCACCCTCCAAAAAAATAAAACAAAAGGTTTCTCAACAGTTTTCTATCCTACTGGATATAGTCAATGACCAAAACAAAGTCTATCAAAATCTGACTCATAAAAGTCCGAATATCCAAGATGGCCGCCATTGACTGGAAAAATCAGTTGCCTAAAATTTTACACTTAACCATGATTCTTGTTTATAATCCATATTTTTAAGAGTTCAGGAACTTATTAGTTACAATAACATTCTGGCACTGTCAAAAATATATGATTGAGGTGGGACAAGAGGGCAGAAACCAAGGTCTAAGGTCAATTTAAAGGTCAAATAGGATTTTTCAACAAATAAACGTAGGAACAAGTGTAATACATTTTCTTTGTGTAATTTGGACTAGAAAATCCATTCCTTTTATTATTTTCATGATTCAAGGTCATCTTCAATACTAAAAGGTCAACGTCAAGTAATTGAAAATTTGATTTTCACCAAATAAAGCTAAGAACATGTGTAATACCTCATTTTTAGGGGATTTTGACTGGTAAATCAATATATGGTATTATGTTTGTGATTCAAGGTAATATTCAATATCAAACGGTCAATTTGAAGTTCCAATTCCTGACAATATTATTTTTAACAAGTTCAAATATCAAAAAAATCATGTGTTCCTTTCTGATGTGATGATTTTTACTGGAAATGCATTTATGGTATTATTTTGGTGATTCAATGACACCTTCAAGATAAAAAGGAAGTTCCAAGGTCAAAATGTAAAAAGTATCATTTATTGAAGAATAAAGGTCTTCAATGTGAAAAAGTCAAATTTAAGATCAAGAGACCAACACATGATTTTTAATAAGTAGTAACAAGGGTAATACCTATTTTTCGTGTATAAAGAGATAACTGACCTAACCTTGTCTACTGGAAATCCATTTCTGGTATAGGCGGGTCGATTAAATGCAAACATCCAGTGGTTTTGTCACCTATGGGATGTATTTCATAGCAGGAAAAAAGTTTTATCAAAATCTGACTGCCGGAAAGGTGTTAAATCCAAGATGGCCGCCAATGACTAGAAGGACATTGCTATGAATGATGTAGTGTATATAACTACTGTTATATGTTTAATTAAAGTATTAAATGTCGTAATATTCACTTGCAGAATGTCGCAATGTCCGAATAATAACCATATTACAAGCTGCGTGGATTTGTATAGTGATGTAGATATAACGTGTACAAATGAAATGAAATGAATCGGGCTTTAGGCCACATTTGTGCACATATGGGTTAAACTGGGCTAGAAGAACCTCCTGAGGATGGTGAGATGATTGAGATGACACTGTCCTCCAGACACAGGATTCGAAATTCGAACCCTGGCGGTCTGAGGCCGAGCACGCTACCTCTCAGTCACAGAGGCTCCCCACAATACTAACAATATAACGTGTACAACGTTCTTGTATATAGGCCTACAAAAGTTATTTTTCAATGTAATTTGCTCGAATATTTGTGACTCATCACAAAAAAAATTGCAGTTGGTCCATATCATTGAAATTGTGTGGATGGTATCTTCTAAGCGCGATATGTTTGCCCTTCTTAAATATATATATTTTAGACCCTACATACCCCAGTAACTTTGCCATGGAAACAACGTTGAATATCCATTGACTGGGAGATATATCATGAATAAGCAGTAAAATTCAAGGATTACATATACATTGTGTTTACATCACTTACTTATTTAGATCATTTATCAAGCTAAAGCATCTACGTACACCCCCCCCCCCCCATCCTCCTTATCGACATAAAAATTAATCTTAAATGCTAAGCTCTTCGTGTACACTCCACCACTCTAAATTTCCGGGGAGGTACAAAACATATATGCCACAAATTAGACAACGAATGACACCTCGTTCAGGTGTGATATTCACTGAATAACCTAATTCTGGTAATGATTAAGCATGCCCAAGGTGAAAAAATCAATTTAACTTTGTGAAAACGTCATTTTTAGAAAATAACAAGGCACTACAGGTGAAAGGCCAGATGCGTTAAATGGCAATGGGAAGGCATTGAGGGGCGATAAAGAAGCTTTAATTGACGATGGAGAGGCGTTTGAGAGCGATGCGAAGGCGTTAAATGACGACAGAGATGCATTTAAAAGGCAACGCGCTAAAGGTGGATGAATAGGCGGTAAAAGGCAATGGGGAGGCGCTAAAAGGCGACGAAGAGGAGGTAAAGGGCAATGTAGAGGCGTTGAAGAACGACGAAAAGGCGTTAAAGTACGACTGGGTGTGTTAAAAGGTGGTGCGAAGGCATCAAAGGGCGACAAGGAAGCTTTCAAGGCGTGCAAAGGCGGCAAAGAAGTGCTAAAGGGTGACGCAGATGCCTTAAATGGCGATGGGAAAGCGCTAAAGAGCGATGAAGGGGGCGTTAAAAGGCAATGTGCTGGCGTAAAAGGACGACTAAGATTCGTTTATATTAAAGTGTGACGGGGCGGGTTTAAGGGCAATGGAGTGACATTAGAGGGCAATGAAGATGCGTTACAGGGTAACGGAGAGGCGCTAAAGGGCGATGGAACTTTATTTGCACCAAAGAGCCGTCAAAGGCCAGCGCAGACGCATAAAGGGCGACGAACCGATGTTAATGTGCCTTAAAAGGTGAATAAGGCGTGATGTGGAGGTACTAAAGGGCGACGAGGAAGCAGCAAAGGGCATCAGGCATTTAAGGGCAACAGAGAGGCGTTAAAGAACGACGAAGTGGTGCTAAAGCGCAACAACAAGGCGTTAAAAGGCCATAGAAAGCTGTTAAAAGGTAATGGTAAGCCCTGAAATGTGTTGAAATGCGATGGGGGGGGGGGGGGCGTCATAATGCAATAAATAATTGGTAAAGAGTGACTGAGAGGGGTTAAATGGCGATGGAAAAGTGTGGAAGGGCGATTGAGAGACGTTAGAGAGCATCTGGGGGCGTTCCATAGCGACGGTAAAGCGTTCAAGGACGATGGAAAGGAACAAGAACATTGTATCCAGTCAAAAATAGCTAATTAACCTTATAGCCACAACTATGATATTCATATTTTTTTTGAGTATAATACTTTTGGGAATTTGACCGTAAAATTGACCTTTTGACCTTGAAGGTCACCTTGAATCACAAACATAATACCATGAAATGCTTCACCAGTCAAAATCAAATGAAAATGAGGTATGACACATGTTCTTATCTTTATTTCGTAAAAATCAAATTTTCGATTACTTGACCTTGAAGTTGACCTTTGGACATTGAAGATTACTTTTAGTCATGAAAATAATATAAGGAATAGATTGTCTAGTCAAAATTGAACAAAAAAATGTATTACACTTGCTCTCACTTTTATTTGTTGAAAAATCCTATTTTACCTTTAAATTGACTTTTAACCTTGGATTCTGCCCCCTAGCCCCACAGCCATCTTAGTTTTTTGACACCGCCAGAATGCTATTGTAACTAATGAGTTCACCAACTCTTAAAAACATGGATTATAAACAAGAATAGTTGTTAAATTGTAAAATTCTGGGCAAATTAGTATGGTTTTACCGATTTTCGCAGCCTGATGGCGGACATCTTGGATATTCGGACTTTTATGAGTCACATTTTGATAGACATTTGTTTGGCCGTTGACTGTATTCAGTACGATGGAAAACCGTTGCGAAACCTTTTGTTTTAATTTTTTGGGGGTTCGAGTGGTTATTTTCATATATCTACCAGTCTATCACCTGCGTTGTGTTCATCGATCTCCTCTGGCATACAGTCCAGACGTGATGACTGAAAATACCTGAGCCGATGTGTGGTCTCCGACATTACAATCCCACATCAGTTGAGTGGGGGAAAGGTGGCCATCTGTGCGACTTTGTGCTGTCACTCTTCATCATTCGCCGTCTTGATGACAGATGGAGCTTGTCTTTAATGGCGTTAATTGGCGTAGCAAAAAAGTTTGACAGTCTACTTTTCATGATGGCCTTTGATGAGTTGCATAACTGTTGGGCTTGGGCTGAACAGTGAAGATAGTTAGCCAAGTGTTCACACTCCACCTCAATGGCAGATAGCGGCACAAAATCCCCGGTGAAACATCGCATTTCTTTCATCAACTGAGAGGTGTAGCTGTCGCATTTGATCATTTTCAGCTGTTCACAGTTGAAATCATTTATAATGCTCAGATAACTGTCTCTCAGTTGGCTGACAGCAATCCCGAGCATGGATTCAATGGCACGCGACTCACCAATGTCTGTTGACATCCTAGCAGTTGCCATGATTGTATATCTCAACAATCGTTCATGAAATGCCACTATGTTGATCACACCTCCTGGCAGTGCTGGTCGTGGATTCCAGGCTGGTAGAGGCTGTTCAAAACAAAATGGCGGCCCCAATGGTGAGCGATATCAAGAGCAGTTAATATTAGCAAACCCCAAAAACCGAGATGACTATCTTATTCATATTGTCATCGATCTTCTTCTCAAGATCATCTATGGCGTTATCTTCGATGATTCGCTGTAGAGTAGGGATAAACTTGTAAAAATTGGTAAAAAATTATCGTCAATAGTAAATGTGTGTTCATTCTTTTAAGAAAAACTCACATTTACCTAACATCATACGCCATAACAAGATAATTGACCAGTGTATTATGAAATGTTCTCATCAGCCTTGTCAAAACGGTTAAAGTATCACACCTCTACAATAATATATTGCTATGATCCGTTCTTTTGGAACCATAGCTGCGTTACACTAGTATGATTAATAACAATATCACCAATGTGTAATTGTGTACTAATTTATTGTTCTAATTATTGTTCTGAATTGTGGTAGAATGTGGTATTAAATATCTACAGCAAATTGAAAATGAAAATAATCATTCTGAATGCCAGCCACGAAGATTTTGACCTTAGTTTTTATAATATTTACCATTATAAACCTATTATTGTATATAATAGTAAAGCCTACGTACCATGGTATGGTGTAATCCAGCCGATCAATGAGATGTCCATCCATAATGTTCAGGTAAGTGTACAACAATTTATAAAGGTGACCACTACCTTGACCTGATTATTGTACCAACTAGAAGCCAATTAGAGTTCAATAGGCTAAGTTAGGATGGTATGGCCTCACAGGCATCTCGCCTAAACTGATATGATCATCACAATTGAATAAAAGTACAATATTTGATGGTTTGCCAACGATAATTTGTTATAATTTTCAATGATTTAATAGGACTATATACTTGGATTTTAATACCGACAGCGTGTATGAATCCAACATTGGGAAATGGCGTGAAAGGTGAGTTTAATAGCGTTGGTGCGAATTCCGTACACTTGTGTGCAAATCCATGTCCACCCTGTCCACCCTTTATGAGGTAAAAATAGCCATGCACTCACCAAATCTAATCGTTGTGCGATATGAAATATCGCAATTCGTGTGATATGATATCTCGCAATTCTTGCGATATGAAATATCGCAATTCGTATGATATGAAATATATCGGTATTAGTGCGATATGAAATATATCACTATTAGTGCGATATGAAATATATCGCTATTAGTGCGATATAAAATATATCGCTGTTAATGCGATATGAAATATATCGCTGTTAATGCGATTTGAACTATATCGCAATTCGTAGAATGTGAAATCTCGCAATTCGTGCGATATGAAATATCACAATTCGTGCAATTATGCGATATAAAGTATATCGCTATTAGTGCGATATGAAATATATCGCTATTAGTGCGCTTTGAAATATATCGCAATTCGTAGAATGTGAAATCTCGCAATTCGTGCGATATGAAATATCACAATTCGTGCAATTATGCGATATAAAGTATATCGCTATTAGTGCGATATGAAATATATCGCTATTAGTGCGCTTTGAAATATATCGCAATTAATGCGATATGAAATATATCGCTATCAGCGTCATATGAAATATATCGTTATTAGTGTGATATGAAATATATCGCAATTAGTGTGATGTGAAATATATCGCTAGTAGTGTTATATGAGATATATCGCTATTAGTGCAATATGAAATAGATCGCAAATAGTGTGATATGAAATATATCGGGATTAGTGCGATATGAAATATATCGCTATTAGTGTGATACGAAATATATCACTATTAGTGCAATATGAAATATATCGCTATTAGTGCGATGTCAAATATATCGATATTAGTGCTATATGAAATATATCGCTATAAGTGCAATATAAAATATATCGCAATTAGTGCGATATGAAATATATCGCTATTAGTGTGATATGAAATATATTGATATTAGTGCGATATGAAATATATTGCAATTACTGCGATATGAATTATATCTGGACTAGTGTGATATGGAATATATCGCTATTAGTGCAATATAAAATATATTGCTATTAATGTGATATGAAATATATCGTCATTTGTGCGATATGAAATATATTGCTATTAGTGCAATATAAAATATATCGCTATTAGTGCGATATGAAATATATCGCGATTAGTGCGATATGAAATATCACAATTCGTCGGTTGAAGTTTGTTGTTTGCTGTTTTTCTGCATCACACCTAACACGAAATGTTAGCCCAATGCCGGTTTAATGTTGGGTCACCGTCTTCGACGATGACCCAGCATTAAACCAACATTGGGACAGCGGAAAGTGCTGTCTCACCTCCAACCTGTACTGGTTCAATGTTTGTACAACATCTTTGACGATGGCCCAGCATTAACCCAACATTTGCTGGGTATACAGGTGGTCTGTGTCAGGCTCCCTACTTCAGTAGAGACACTGGTGACACAAGTGAAAACGTGAGACACACACATATAAGGGATGTTGCAAAGTTAAAAAAATTCCAAACATCCTAAAATTGGAAGTGGGTGTGTGGGTCCAGGGCCATTTTGGATAGAAATTAGAAAATTAGAAATCCCCCCCAAAGAATTAAAATCTTTGATGCTTATTTATTGTTGGGTAATTATAAAAACAAATTGGATAGGGGGCGGTGGGTGGGTGGATTGAGCTCTATCCAATTTTTTTAGATGTCTGGAATTTTTTTAACTTTGTAGGGCCCCTAAATTAGTGTGTGTCAGGTGAAGAGAACCATGTGTGATCCTGAATGTGTAGGTGCTATTAGTCACCAGCCTCACGTGAGGGAGTCCAGTGTGATTTAGTGTCAGTAAGGCAATATCGCGACTAGATTCACATTAAAGCAATTGACCAGTCAGGGCACGAGAGGTGCACAATAACATGTCTATCTCTAAATGTATTTTGTCACGATATTAATATGATATTTCACTTTGGCTAGTGTAATTGACAATTCTATTAGTCATTTTGATGCATGTTACAAACTCCTTTTTAACTTAAACCTACTAATGTTTATCAAACTATTATTTTGAATTGTTTTACATAATTATTACATAGAATTACTTTGTCTTAATTACAATACCATATATAAGTCTTAGATCTGTTATGGCAATGTAACGTCTATAACATTTCCACCTATCTTCATTTTGGTGGATTGTTTATTTATTTAATGTATTATATTTGGAATATGTTTGTGTGGTTCTCCCAATATTGGACCAGTTGTAATGTGATGCTTTGTTTATATCTAATCATATAGCACTCAGCGACACCAAAACAATAATAGGAAGTATATTTCTATATTATAGGCATTCGACACTCTTTTCCAAATTATTTTACTTCAGAAACTAAATTATCATGGTAGGTTTGCAAATCTCATCTTCGCGCATGGGACGCCAGCTTTAGGGGGAGCTGCCCCCCCCCCCCCCCCGCGGGTATAAAGTCAGTCTTAATTGTTTAAAACATTGATAAATTAATTTGAATTGAAATCGAATGCTAAGCAGTACATGTTTCTTCCAAATCTGTTCATCCCAAACTTATTCTAATTCTGTAAAATACACCTTATGGAGTAAACATAATTTTGCAGATAACATCAAACCAATGTTGCCGTAATGCCGGGGCACCGACTGCGACGCTGATCCAACATTAAATCAGCATTGGGTCAACATAAATAACATATGCACCTAAAATACACGTAGTAGTACTAATTAATTTGTTCCCACTAACACTGTCCATTTTTGCATTTATTTTTGTGATGCCATTGTGGGGGATATAATTAGACCTAAACAAAGCAAAATAAAGAATGAAAATAACAAATTATAATCTACTGATTGTGGTTCTAAGGCGTATGTTTATCGCAATTTAGTTGTTCATTGTTTAGTGGTGTCTTTTGTGATTGTTACTGTGTATGACCATGTTGAGATACGGCAGGGTTCTACTCAGAAATTGGGCAGTGGTCTGTGATTTTAGCATCAAAATGTTTCCACTTTTACACTAAATACATGCTTTTATACTCAAAATAAGCAACATGTTTCTTCTAACTGTGGTGGCTGGTGGTCGTTCAATGTCACGCGGCGTGGGCAAAAACCTGCCTATGCCTCACATTTGTTGTAAATTATTTTTTTTACGTGGATAAAAAAAAAAAAAAAAATCAAAAGTTTTAGCAGAGCGTGGTTTCGATCCACGGACCTCTGGGTTATGGGCCCAGCACGCTTCCACTGCGCCACTCTGCTAGCTGGTTTGATGGCTGTTAAACCACTGGGATGTATCTCCTGGCGCGTAAGGCAACTATGTTTTTCTCCTGCTTCAGATGAGCGCGCGCATCAGACTTAGGCGGAGGGTTGCCCATTGCCCAGCGCGCGCCTGGCTCGTTTTAAAAAAATAGGGCAGATAGTTTTTTTATTTCGTCGCCCTAATCCACTTTTTCTAGAAATAAGTTTTGATTCTTAAATGTTTTTTTTCCGCCGTCTCTCATTAGACTATGTATTTTTTCACATTATAACAGAGAAAATCAACATAATGGCCTAACTTATAGCTGGCTGGCCCACGGCACCGCAGCGATCAAACATCCTGCAGGCTAATGTAGGGTCTTATGTCAGTGAATGTGGTCCCGTGGGAATTGCATGTTAATTCTTGACACCTATGTTCAATTTAAAGACAAATTAAATATTACTGAACAAAATAAAATAGGGTGTCATTTTTTTCTGAAGCTCTAAAGGTCATTTCCGGGGTCTTAAAGATCATGACCCTAAAAACACATGGGGATTTTTTAAAACTTTGTATTTCAAGATAATATAGTCGTGTAATAAAGCCAATTGTAGGAAATTGGCACGAAATAGTCAACATTCATAATTTCCAAATATTCTGAAGATTAAAAGGTGATTTCCGGTCTCTTTAAGGTCATAACCCTAAACACTCATATAGTCCATAGGCCAGAATTGGTCACCGTGCGACCCCCCCTCCCCCCCCTCCCCACACACACACACACACTACTCACCCACACCAACTTTTTGTTGAGCTTTGATATTCCAAAACATGAAAAGAAATGTTACCAGTAAAAAAAAGGACGAAATATATATTTTGAACGCTTAGGGGTTAGTTTTACGCAAACGTCTGTCGTTGCAGTAGTAGCTGACCAATCTACACATGCAACATACCATATAAAAGATAACTAAATATCCGTTCTACTGATATATTGCATGATGCAGTGGATTAAACAGTTATTTCTACAGATACGTTTAAACATTTGCTTTAATACAAATAATCAAAATCGGCAACAAGACAAACTAGTAAACATGGTCAATGGAAACGACTTAATAAAACATAATTATTGGCCATATATATATTTGACCTATGTTTTCTAAACCCAGATATGTATATCCTTAAAACTGAGTGGTATTTAGATTTGTACATTGCACATTGCATATATATTTTTAAACGAAAGTATATTGCAGACTTTTTTAAAAATGTGAGTATTTATCCTGGATTGAAATATGAAACATTGAACTTTGATCTGCCATTAAGACTATATTTTTTGTCCCGCTTGTTTTTACATAACTAGTGTGTGCTGAACACGAACCTGTCGATAAAATTATATATTTGGTGTCCTTCACCTTTAAATAAGCAAAACAAAAAACGGCCGCCAAAACCACATCTTTTCTATATTTTTGTTGCAAATTATTACACGATTTCTGGTTGATGCATGATATTAGTTGATAAATTTATGTCTGATGTTTTCGATCAAAATGACCTTTATTTGACCTTCAAATTCAAAATGGTTACCGCCAACAGACAAATAAAAGTGTTTTTTATGCACATGAACTATAATATCATAAACAACATTTTTTTAATGGGAATCTAAAAAGTAGACTACGTATTACGGTACATTAGGTTGCAAGACATTCGAAACTGTGTTTAAGTACAGCATATTCTTACATGCCTTGATGTGCTTAGTATTGAGATTGACATCATTATTTTAATAGTAAATATGCAAAATGACGTCCATCTTGGATTTTACGAAAAACTATAGGTCAGACGATGAACAACAAACGCCAGAAATGCTAGTCTCGGCCCACAAGTCACACAAGATCAATAAATTTAGCAATTCTCAGCCACAAATTAAAAAAAGAGGTTAAATTTACATTTTGATAGCCATTTTGTTTCTTCTTCATATAAAGGTAAATTTCGCGGCCATTTTGGCTTTTTTCTGTCAAATTTACTTGTCAGTAACGTTTAGTCCTTGTCCACTATGTTACGACAAAAACATCATATTATTGTCAACATGTTTAGCAGTACACATATAGTAACAGTAAATACATAAAAAACGGCGGATGTCTTGGATCTAAAGGTCAAATAAAGATCATTACTTTCCAAAGACACAAGAAAAAAATTAACAATTAAAAATCTTGCAGAAACCACAAATTGTGCGTTTATCTGCGACAAACTATAGAAAATATGGGGTTTTCTTAACATTTTGGTGGCCATTTTGTGTTTTGCTCATTTGAAGGTAACGGTTTCCAAATATAGAACTTTATCTGGCAGATTCACATTCAGCACAAGCAAATTATGTAAAAACAAGTGACTACAAAAGTATAGGCCTACACTAAAATCCCGAGCAAAGTTGCACGTTTCAGATTTCAACCCAGGCTAACTACTCTTATTCTCATAAAAGGCTGCAACATTCTTTCATTAAAAAAATATGTGTGATATTTATATATTTAAATAACACACATTTGAAAGCATACACATATCTGGGTGCAGAAAACATAGGCCAGATATTGATATGTTCGATAACTACCATTTAATATGTTGTCTCTAATGACCATGTTGACTAGTTTGTTTTGCTGTTTATTCTGATTATTTTATAATAAAAACATGTTTGAGCGTATGTGGAGAGACGATTATTGACCCTACTGCAATGGGTGATGTATTAGTAGAACGGGAATTTAATTATCTGTTAAATGGTATATTGCATGTGCAGATTGGTTAATAATAACACCAACGACATACGCTTACCATACCCCTTAATTTCAGACAGGTTTGGGGATACCCCCATAAAAGCGGTCAAAATATAAAGTTCGTCCCTTTTTTTACTGGTAACATCTCATTTCATGTGGGCGGGGGCCCTAGGGTAGTGGTTAGCACCGCTGCCTTTCACGCCAGAGTTCGGGGTTCGGTTCCCGGTCTCGGCGGTTTCAAAGAAACAAAAATGTTTCTTCCCCATCCACGTGTGAAAGTCAGTATTGTGGGGAGCCTCTGTGACCGAAAGGTAGCGTGCTCGGCCTCAGACCTCAGATTTCGAATCCTGTGTCTGGAGGATAGTGTCATCTCATTCATCTCACCATCCTCAGGAGGTTCTCCTGGCCCAGTTTAGCCCATATGTGCACAAAGGTGGCCTAAAGCCCGATTCATTTTATCTCATTTCATGTTATGGACATATCAAAGCTTAAAAAAAATAATGGGGGTGAGTAAGTCTTTGCATGGTGACCGATCGATGGACTAATATGTATATTTAAAAACTTTGCAATAGTTGACCTTGTAATGACCTTCGAGGGGCTTCAAAATGTTATTTCATTTTTCTTTTAATTTGATGATAATTCCTGAACAATTTTGGTCATTTGGATGTGTTTCACGACTAGTAAGACATGTGTTTAAAACAATAAATAAAAAATAAATAAGATCTAAGGGTCATGACCTCTAGGGGTCGACAAATGACCTTAGGGTGACCTAAGAAAATGACACGCTATTTTTTTCGAATCAGCATAAAATTCCGAACAAGAAAACCGTAGGTGACAAGAATTAACACGAGATTCCCACGGAATTACATAAGATCATACACTAGGCCTCAGAGGTTACGGTTCTCACTTTTGTGTGGAAATAACTAAGTCTGTCTGTATCAGGATGCGATCAAATGGAGTATTGGGCTTGGGATTCACAAATGGTTTGCTAAAATCTCGAGCAAATTTTCATGTTTCAGATTTGAGCCCAGGCTAAATATACATATTTTCATGAAAGGCTGCGATATTCTTTCATTAAAAATGAGATTTATAAATATAAATAACCCACAATTTGAAGCATATACATATATCTGAGCTCAGATAACATAGGCCAGATATGGATATGTCAAGCAACTACGATATCGTTTTCTTTGACCATGTTGACTAGTTTGTTTTGTTTGTTGTTAATTGTGATTATTTTATAATAAAAAAACATGTTTGAGTGTACGTGGAGAGACGACTATTTACTCTACTGCAATGGGTGATGTATTATGAGAACGGAAATTCAATTATCAGTTATATGGTAGATCGGATGTGGTGATTGGTTAAACTGAAAATCAATGACGGACGTTTGCGTAACTCTACCCCCTAATTTTAGACAGGTTTGGGGGTACCCCCATATAAGCGGTCAAAATATATATTTTGTCACTATTTTTTTACTGGTAACATCACAATTCTTGTCTTGAACATATCAGAGTTTAAAAAAAGTTGGTGTGGGTGAGTAAGGTGTGTGTGTGGGGGGGGGGGGGGGGGGTACACGTTGACCAATGCTGGCCCATGGACTAAAACGATGTACTCGAAATAAGCAGCTTGCAATGCTTTTTCTGACTGTTGTGGGTGTCGGCCGTTCAATGTCACCCGGCGTGGGCAAAAACCTGCATACGCCTCAGATTTGGATTTTTTCGTCGAAACAATCCAATTAAAAAAAAACTTACAAAAAATCTTAGCAGAGCGTGGTTTCGATCCACGGACCTCTGGGTTATGGGCCCAGCACGCTTCCACTGCGCCACTCTGCTACCTGGATTCAGGTTAGCCATTGTGATTAAGCCCCCTGAGTGAGCAGATCTATCGGCGGCGCGTGAAGCCACTCTGGTTTTTCTGTGTTTTAGATGAGCGTGCGCATCAGATTAAAGCCTCGCGCGCATCAGTGCTTGCCAATTTCCGAAAAAAAACTGTTCGTTTCAGGTGATAAAAAAGAATGATCTGGCTATGTTTATTTGACTTTTTTTCATCGCCCTGGATGAATATTGTCAGTTTCACGCTAATAGCTGATTACTGCAACCAAGCGTTTTACAGCTTTGTCGTATAGGTCTATTACAATGTTTCAGAGTTAGTTAATTGCAATAACAGCGAAACACAACTTCAAGTGGGTAAAATTTCCAATTAGATTATTTGGCGGATTTAAAAGGGTTAAATCCCAAAATTTGATTAATGTCGCACACAGTGGATCATGCCTTTAACCAATGTTATGAGTAGACCTATGTCGTGTGCTACGCCCTATGGGAATGATTGATGTATTTGATAACTTATTGCGTCAGACAATATTCTCACTCCTTGCTAACCCACTCCAATATATACAAGAATTTACTAGCTAGCAGAGTGGCGCAGTGGAAGCGTGCTGGGCCCATAACCCAGAGGTCCTTGGATGGAAACCACGCTCTGCTAAGAATTTGTTTTCCGTACATTTTATTCTTTTTATATCTGTCCATGAAAACTATTGAAAGTCTAAATTGTACCTGAAAATAAACACATCAAAATAAATTTGAAGGCTAGAATAAACCAAATATAATTAAATAATACAGTTTAATATGTTACAAAGACAAAGAGGTAATATTGTGAAATATTTTAGCATATTAGCCTACTATGCAAAACACCGGGAATAATCTTGTCATAATTTTCAACAAAGCATATATATAGGGCCTACCCTGTACCATCATATCAATAAATGTCAAATTAATGCATCATTAGGCTAGACCTATACATTTTCACGTTGTTTATTAAATTGTTGTTTTTAAAAAACGGTAAAATAGGCCCTAGGGCTTAAAGCATCCTGTTAGGAAAAAAAAGAACCAAAACTCGGTATGTCCCAATGGTAAAGCTAAATAAAAATCCCGGGGAAAATTTCTTAGCTTTTGTGAGTACAAGGGCTAGATCTGGCTCCCGATCTATATGAGGTGCGTTACCAATGCGATCTCTTTACGTCTTGCGTAAATTATACGACAGCTTGGTAGAGTCCTATACCTGCCATACATGCATGATGGGTATACAGACCACTTTGCCATTGATTGATTAATTTATATTTTGCACAAGCATATATGCCTCGGGTCGCTCGTAGTTCTGATTAAAATTTTATCAATTAAAACTGAGAGCCTGCTAATTCTATTCGGGCTAAAACATTCCACACTCTAAACAATATAGGTTCTTTAGAAGGAACCTTTCAGTACTATTATCATGCAACCCCAGGAGAGCCCTTGCTTACCATGCAACCCCAGGAGAACCCTTGCTTAGCATGCAACCCCAGGAGAACCCTTGCAGGGTTCTCTTGGGGTTGCGTGATAATAGTACTGAAAGGTTCTTTTTGAAGAACCTATATTATTTAGAGTGCAGCGTTAACATGGAAACAGGTAAATTATCACTATAGATGGGTATCTACTTCATGTGACAAGTAATTTTGCAGAGGAAACTAGAATGATCTAGAAAATCTGAATCTGTGTCATCCTGTATCAGACCTGTCATCTACAGCCTGCGGATTTAGACGACCTGCTGGGAAAAATGGCTGCTCGTCATCTTAATCTTCTCTCTGCCTCACCTTGTCTAATCAGCCAACTGGACAGAGTCGTAGACTATGGACCAGCAATAATTCAACATAGATTTATTTGTTGCTATCTAATAGTGTATCCCTATGTATTATTCGCACCCAGATTGGACTGGTGTGTTTCTCATCACCTATAGGCCTATCCCATAGCGTAGGGCCTACAGATCAAAATTATTTCGAATTATAAAGTTCGCTGTGTCATACGGAACTAAGTTTGTCTAGCAACAGTTTAATCTCAATTTAAGAACATCATCTTCATGATATTTATTAGTAGCCTAGTAGTATAATCGAATGCATTTATATTGCGCCTTATGTCAAATGATTCTAAGGCGCATAGCTCGCAAAATACCACCTATAGGCCTATATACAGCTCCATGGAGTCTCGATATTTTTGAGTGTGTTTTAACGTTTTATCTTAAATGTGGTTATGTCTTTAATATTCCTTAAAGATAATTTTTTCATTTTTTTTAAATTAATTTGAAGTCAGGTAAAATTTCCTTTCTCACGCTCTTAACCTTCTTGCATAAACTGATGGAAAAAATATTTGTCAGAAGTGGGATTCGAACCCACGCCCACAGAAGTGGACTGCGACCTGAACGCAGCGCCTTAGACCACTCGGCCATCCTGACTCCATATGAATGACCGTAATGTAGTCTCACAACTGTTAGGTCAGGCCACACTTTTTCTGTTTAGATCAGCGCTCGCTTTGGATCAAGCATGCGTAGACTATTAACTTTCTCATGTTTCTTATTTTTTACTTACAATTATTTTAACATTGTAATATAATCTCATTTACATAGGATAAGCTAAATAGAGTAACTGAACTTTTAACTCAAAGCTCAGTAACTCTACGGATAAAACGGTTTTTACTTATTTTGGACAATTTGTAACATTTTCATGATGATCTTTGTTCTAGTAGTTTTGTCTAACTAAAATTGTTCTGGGCCCGTATTCTCGTACAAGTTACGATATATCGCAGCCTTCTGATTGGTCGAGATGTCCATCTCGACCAATCAGAAGGTTACGATATATCGTAACTTGTACGAGAATACGGACCCTGCACAATAAGGACAGTATGATGACATAAATTGAATAAATAAAAAATCATAATAAATCATGCCCTGTATGGGGATCGAACCCACGACATCCGCGTTATTAGCATTAATAGCACAACGCTCCAAATAACTGAGCTAACGGGCCCCATGGAATTCACGATTTTCAACACATGTGTTAGATGTGCACGCGTGAAGAAACGTCAATTCGACATAGCCATATCTACTGATAACATCTACAATATTATTAACATCTGATGCGCTATAAGCGCCGTGATAACACACGTAGGCCTACATCTTATTAGGCTTTGTACTTCAATACTTCATTTAAGCCTGTTTATAATTAAGCCATTTCTTATTTAAATATAGCATATACATAAACTAATTGTGTGACGAGGTGGCCGAGTGGTTAAGGCGATGGACTGCTAATCCATTGGGCTCTGCCCGCGTGGGTTCGAATCCTATCTTCGTCGAATATTTTAAATTAGTCTTCGGAAAATTACTTTTCTTAGGAAACCCATTCTTTTATTCGTTGTAGGAATATTTTTGCTCCTATAATATTCAAATTCGCCCTACTGATTGAAATTAATATAACAAGAAAAAATTAGACCTGCCGGTACATTCCTGAAAAATTATATGCTATTGCAGGGATAAAACAGCTCAATGCTTGCCGAACAGCATGGTAGGCCTATGTTTCATATGATCATGAGCAATACCCCTAATAGCTTTGTTGCATGTGATTTTTTTTTTTTACCCCTTATCACCCAAATTCGGGCACTAATACCAGGGGGATTTTAGAGGACTTTCGATATGTTTTTCACTGTTGTCTCAACAATACATGCCGGAATGTTTAGCTTGTTGCGAATTTGTTCCAGGTCTCTATGCTTTTTATACTATAATACCCCTGAACTAATAGGGAAGAAACCTGGATATGCCACAGAAGTGAATGGCAGAAACCTGGATATGCCACAGAAGTGAATGGCAGAAACCTGGATATGCCACAGAAGTGAATGTGATTTGTCGTAACTATTTTTTTGCAGTGGATTTTTTTTCACGGACGTTAAAAGATGGGGATATTAGTGAAAAATCAATTTAAAAAAAAATAACAAAAGTATTAGCAGAGCGTGGTTTCGATCCACGGACCTCTGGGTTATGGGCCCAGCACGCTTCCACTGCGCCACTCTGCTAGCTGTTGTAAGGCGGTTAAACCGAAACACCAGACGTAAACACAGGGTTAGGGTCAGGGGTTACACACAGAGTTAGGGTCAGGGGTCAAACATAGGGTTACAGTGTGTCACTAGAGGCATCCAGGTAAAATTGTGTTTTACCACTTCGCTCAAATATGGCTAGGATAATATTTTTAATATATCTCAAATACAGTTTTCAGTCAGCTTAAAATAAATTTGACGTTACCTTTTCCCTGAATGAAGCATGCGTATTATTGTCCTTCACAATTACAACAATAGTTGTCCTATGACATAAAGAAAAAGATATGGCCCGTATGGGGATCGAACCCACGACATTCGCGTTATTAGCACGACGCTCTAACCAACTGAGCTAACGGGCCCCATGGGATGCAAGAGGGATTGTTAATACGCGTGTCTCATGTGTAAGCTACCCGTGGAGATATCGAGGTGAACTCGTCAAAACAGAAGATCTACTGATAACATAGTGGACAATATTATAACATCTGATACGCTTTAAACTCTTGTGATAACACACATACATTTTGTTGGGCTTTGTACTACAATACATATTATTAGGCCTATATATTCATATATTTGGAATATGTTGTGTGGCTCTCCCAATATTGAACCAGTTGTAATGTGATGCTTTGTTTATATCTAATCATATAGCACTCAGCTACAACAATAAAATAATACAAAGTATATTTCTATAATCTTAGACATTCGACACTCTTTTCCAAATTATTTCATTTCAGAAATTAAATCATCATGGTATAAAGTCTTGTTGAAAACATAAATAAATTAATTTGAATTGAACTGAAATTGAATGCTAAGCATGGCGTACCTATTTCTCCAAGCTTTGTTCATTTAGTTATGAAAACTTATTGTAATCATGTAAAATACACCTTATAGAGTAAAAATAATTTTGCAGATAACATTAAACCAATATTGTTGTAATGCTGGTGCATCGACCCAACATTAAACCAGCATTGGATCAACATAGATAACATAGGCACCTAAAATACATGTACTAGTATTAATTAATTTGTTCCTAGTAACAGTTTCGCCGTCTATTTATACTTTTATTTTTGTTATGGCGATATGATTAGATCTAAACAAAGCAAAAAAAAGAATGAAAATAACAAATTATAATCTACTGATTGCGGTTGTAAGGCGCGTATATTTATCTCAATTTCGTTGTTCATTGTTTAGTGGGGTCTTTTGTGATTGTTACTAGGTATGACCATGTTGAGATACGGAATGGCTCTACTCAGAAATTGGGCAGTGGTCTGTGATTTTAGCATCAAAATGTTTCCATTTTTACACTAAATACATGCTTTTGTACTCAAAATAAGCAATTTGTCATACTTTATTATCAATTATTTTTCTCAAGTGGATTTTTTTAAATACAAAAGTTTTAGCAGAGCGTGGTTTCGATCCACGGACCTCTGGGTTATGGGCCCAGCACGCTTCCACTGCGCCACTCTGCTAGCTGGTTTGATGGCTGTTGAACCAGCTGGGATCTATCTCCTGGCGCGTAAGGCCACTATGTTTTTTCCCATGATTCAGATGAGCGTGCGCAGCAGATTTAGGCGGAGGGTTGCCCATTGCCCAGCGCGTGCCTGGATTGTTTCCAATTTCCGAAATAAACAGTTTATTTCAGGAAATAAAAAAACACAGATCTGGCTATAAGTTTTTTGCTTGTTTTAAAAAATAGGGCGGATTGTTTTTTTATTTCGTCGCCCTAACCCAGCAAACACAAAACATTTTTATAACATTCTTGCAATGTTGGACCAACGTCGAAAATGTTGTGCCGACGTTGTACAAATGTTATAAAAATGTTTTGTGTTTGCTGGAAATCCACTTCTCTTTTCTCTCTCATTAGACTATGTATTTTTCACATTATAACACAGAAAATAAACCTAGTGGCCTAACTTTTAGCAGGCTGGCCCACAGCACTGCAAGCGATCAAACATCCTGCAGGCTTCAGAGGTATTCGTTCTCACTCTGGTGTGGAAGCAACTAAGTCAACAACAAATGGTTTGCTTATCATTTACTCGTCAGTAACGTTTAGTCCTTATCCACTATGTTACCACAAAAACATCATATTATTGTCAACATGTTTAGCAGTATACATATAGTAACAGTAAATACATAAAAAACGGCGGATGTCTTGGATCTAAAGGTCAAATAAAGGTCATTTTTTTCAAAAAAACCCATAAAAAAATTAACAATTAAAAATCTTGCAGAAACCACAAATTGTGCGTCTATGTGCGACGAACTATAGAAAATATGGGGTTCTTAACATTTTGGTGGCCATTTTGTGTTTTGCTAATTTGAAGGTAAAGGTCTCCTAATATAGAACGTTATCTGGCAGATTCACATTCAGCACAAGCAAATCATGTGAAAACAAGTGACTACAAAAGTATAGGCCTACACTAAAATCCCTTAGGGTGACCTAAGAAAATGAAACCCTATTATTTTGGAATCAGCATAAAATACCGAACAAGAAGACCGTACGTGACAAGAATTAACACATGATTCCCACGGAATTACATAAGACCATACACTAGGCCTCAGAGGTTACGGTTCTCACTCTTGTGTGGAAATAACTAAGTCTGTCTGTGTCAGGATGCGATCAAATGGAGTTGGGATTGGTGCTTCGGATTCACAAATGGTTTGCTAAAATCTCGAGCAAATTTTCATGTTTCAGATTTCAGCCCAGGCTAAATATACATATTTTCATGAAAGGCTGCGATATTCTTTCATTAAAAATGACATTTATAAATATAAATAACACACAATTTGAAGCATACCTATATCTGAGCTCAGATAACATAGGCCAGATATGGATATGTCCAGCAACTACGATATCGTTTTCTTTGATCATGTTGACTAGTTTGTTTTGTTTGTTGTGAATTGTGATTATTTTATAATATAAACATGTTTGAGTGTACGTGCAGAGACGACTATTTACTCTACTGCAATGGGTGATGTATTATGAGAACGGAAATTCAATTATCAGTTATATGGTAGATCGCATGTGGTGATTGGTTAATCTGAAAATCAATGACGGACGTTTGCGTAACTCTACCCCCTAATTTTAGACAGGTTTGGGGGTACCCACATATAAGTGGTCAAAATATATATTTCGTCACTATTTTTTTACTGGTAACATCACAATTCTTGTTTTGAACATATCAGAGTTTAAAAAAATTTGGTGTGGGTGAGTAAGGTGTGTTTGTGTGGAGGGGGGGGGGGGTACACGTTGACCAATGCTGGCCCATGGACTAAAACGATGTACTCGAAATAAGCAGCTTGCAATGCTTTTTCTGACTGTTGTGGGTGTCGGCCGTTCAATGTCACCCGGCGTGTGCAAAAACCTGCATACGCCTCAGATTTGGATTTGTCCGTCGAAACAATCCATTAAAAAAAAAATTACAAAAAATCTTAGCAGAGCGTGGTTTCGGTCCACGGACCTCTGGGTTATGGGCCCAGCACGCTTCCACTGTGCCACTCTGCTACCTGGATTCAGGTTAGCCATTGTGATTAAGCCGCCTTAGTGAACAGATCCATCGGCGCGCGCGTAAGGCCACTCTGGTTTTTTTGTGTTTTAGATGAGCGCGCGCATCAGATTAAAGCCTCGCGCGCATCAGAGCTTGCCAATTCTCGTAAAAAACTGTTCATTTCAGGTGATAAAAAAGAATGATCTGGCTATGTTTATTTGACTTTTTTATCGCCCTGGATGAATATTGTCAGTTTCACGCTAATAGCTGATTAATGCAACCAAGCGTTTTACAGCTTTGTCTTATAGCTCTATTACAATGTTTCAGAGTTAGTTAATTGCGATAACAGCGAAACACAACTTCAAGTGGGTAAAATGTCCAATTAGATAATTTGGTGGTTAAAGGGTTAAATCCCAAATTTCGATTAATGTCGCACACAGTGGATCATGCCTTTAACCAATGTTATGAGTAGAACTATGTCGCATGCTACGCCCTATGGGCAATATTGATGTATTTGATCACTTATTGCGTCAGACAATATTCTCACTGCTTGGTTGTTATCAACAATATGTACAAGAATTTAATAGCTAGCAGAGTGGCGCAGTGGAAGCGTGCTGGGCCCATAACCCAGAGGTCCGTGGATCGAAACCACGCTCTGCTAAAAATTTGTTTTCCGTACATTTTATTCTTTTCATATCTGTCCATGAAAGCAATTGAAAGTCTAAATTGTACCTGAAAATAAACACATCAAAATAAATTTGAATTTGAAGTATTTCAGGCTAGAATAAACCAACTATAATTAAATAATACAGTTTAATATGTTACAAAGACAAAGACAAAGAGGTAATATTGTGAAATATTTTAGCATATTAGCCTACTATGCAAAACACCGGGAATAATCTGTTCATAATTTTCAACAAAGCATATATGTAGGGCCTACCCTGTACCATCATATCAATAAATGTCAAATTAATGCATCATTAGGCTAGACCTATACATTTTCACGTTGTTTATTAAATCGTTGTTTCAAAAAAACGGTAAAATAGGCCCTAGGGCTTAAAGCATCATGTTAGGCAAAAAAAGAACCAAAACTCGGTATGTCCCAATGGTCAAGCTAAATAAAAATCCCAGGCAAAATTTCTTAGCTTTTGTGAGTACAAGGGCTAGATCTGGCTCCCGATCTATATGAGGTGCGTTACCAATGCGATCTCTTTACGCCTTGCGTGAATTATACGACAGCTTGGTAGAGTCCTATACCTGACATACATGCATGATGGGTATACAGACCACTTTGCCATTGATTAATCAATTTCATATTTTGCACAAGCATATATGCCTCGGGTCGCTCGTAGTTCTCATTAAAATTTTATCAATTAAAACTGGGAGCCTGCTAATCTATTCGGGCTAAAACATTCCACACTCTAAACAATATAGGTTCTTTAGAAGGAACCTTTCAGTACTATTACCATGCAACCCCAGGAGAACCCTTGCAGGGTTCTCCTGGGGTTGCATGGTAATAGTACTGAAAGGTTCTTTTTGAAGAACCTCTATTGTTTAGAGTGCAGCGTTAACATGGGAACAGGTAAATGATCGCTTTAGATGGGTATCTACTTCATGTGACAAGTAATTTTGCGAAGAATGATCTAGAATGATCTAGAAAATCTGAATCTGTGTCATCCTGTATCAGACCTGTCATCTACAGCCTGAGGATTTAGACGACCTGCTGGGAAAAATGGCTGCTCGTCATCTTCATCTTCTCTCTGCCTCATCTTGTCTAATCAGCCAACTGGCCAGCGTCGTAGACTATGGACCAAAAATAATTCAACATAGATTTATTTTTGCTATCTAGTAAATGTATCCATATGTATTATTCGCACCCAGATTGGACTGGTGTGTTTCTCATCACCTATAGGCCTATCCCATAGCGTAGGGCCTACAGATCAAAATTATTTCGAAATATAATGTTCGCTGTGTCATACGGGAATAAGTTTGTCTAGCAACAGTTTAATCTCAATTTAAGAGCATCATCTTCATGATATTTATTAGTAGCCTAGTAGTATAATCGAATGCATTTATATTGCGCCTTATGTCAAATGATTCTAAGGCGCATAGCTCGCAAAATACCACCTATAGGCCACGCTCGCATGCAATTGAGATGGTGTTTGTGTTTAAAGCGACCGGGCATGCTGGGAGTTCAGCCAGAAGTTTCATGCTGTCATGAAAGTTTCTTTTTTAAGACTCTGGGTCTCAGATCCGGTTCAATCTCCGGTCACTAAGTGTCCCCATCTATATCTCAATTGCAGGCGAGCGTGCTATAGGCCTATATGCAGCTCCATGGAGTCTCGATATTTTTGTATGTGTTTTAATGCTTTATCTTAAATGTGGTTATGTCTTTAATATTCCTTAAAGATACATTTTTCATTTTTTTTTAATTAATTTGAAGTCAGGTAAAATTTCCTTTCCCACTAACTTCACTTTCTTGCATAAACTGATGGAAAAAATATTTGTCAGAAGTGGGATTCGAACCCACGCCCACAAAAGTGGACTGCGACCTGAACGCAGCGCCTTAGACCACTCGGCCATCCTGACTGCATATAAATGGGCGTAATGTAGTCTCACAAGTGTTAGGTCAGGCCACACTTTTTCTGTTTAGATCAGCGCTCGCTTTGGATCAAGCATGCGTAGACTATTAACTTTCTCATTTTTTACTTACAATTATCTTAACATTCTAATATAATCCCATTTACATAAGATAAGCTAAATAGAGTAACTGAACTTTTAACTCAAAGCTTAGTAACTCTACGGATAAAACGGTTTTTACTTATTTTGGACAATTTGTAACATTTTCATGATGGCCTTTGTTCTAGTAGTTTTGTCTAACTAAAATTGTTCTGGGCCCGTATTCTCGTACAAGTTACGATATATCGCAGCCTTGTGATTGGTCGAGATGTCCATCTCGACCAATCAGAAGGTTACGATATATCGTAACTTGTACGAGAATACGGACCCTGCACAATAAGGACAGTATGATGCCATAAATTAAAAATCATAATAAATCATGCCCCGTATGGGGATCGAACTCACGACATTCGCGTTGTTAGCATTATTAGCACAACGCTCTAACTAACTGAGCTAACGGGCCCCATGGAATCAAGATTTTCAACACATGCGTTACATGTGCACGCGTGAAGAAACGTCAATTCGACATAGCCATATCTACTGATAACATCTACAATATTATTAACATCTGATACGCTATAAGCGCCGTGATAACACACGTACATCTCATTAGGCTTTGTACTTCAATACTTCATTTAAGCCTGTTTATAATTAAGCCATTTCTTATTTATATATAGCATATACATAAAGTAATTGTGAGACGAGGTGGCCGAGTGGTTAAGGCGATGGACTGCTAATCCATTGGGCTCTGCCCGCGTGGGTTCGAATCCCATCTTCGTCGAATATTTTAAATTAGTCTTCGGAAAATTACCTTTTTTAGGAAGCCCCATTCTTTTATTCGTTGTAGGAATATTTTTGCTCCTATAATATTCAAATTCGGCCTACTGATTGAAATAAATATAACAAGAAAAACAAGTCAAAATTAGACCTACCGGTACATTCCTGAAAAAAAACTGAAAAATTATATGCTATTGCAGAAATAAAACAGCTCAATGCTTGCCGAACAGCATTGTAGGCCTATGTTTCATATGATCATGAGCAATACCCCTAATAGCTTTGTTGCATGTGATTTTTTTTACCCCTTATCACCCAAATTCGGGCACTAATACCAGAGGGATTTTAGAGGACTTTCGATATGTTTTTCTATGTTGTCTCAACAATACATGCTGAATTTTTTAGCTTGTTGCGAATTTGTTCAAGGTCTCTATGCTTTTTATACTATAATACACCTGAACTCATAGGGCAGAAACCTAGATATGCCACAGAAGTGAATGTGATTTGTCGTAACTATTTTTTTGCAGTGGATTTTTTTTCACGGACGCTAAAAGATGGTGATATTAGTGAAAAATCAATTTAAAAAAAAATTACAAAAGTATTAGCAGAGCGTGGTTTCGATCCACGGACCTCTGGGTTATGGGCCCAGCACGCTTCCACTGCGCCACTCTGCTAGCTGGTTTGATGGCAGTTGAACCAGCTGGGATCTATCCCCTGGCTCGTAAGGCCACTATGTTTTTTCCCATGCTTAAGATGAGCGCGCGCAGCAGATTTAGGCGGAGGATTGCCCATTGCCCAGCGCGCGCCTGGATTGTTTCCAATTTCCAAAAAAACAGTTTATTTCATGAAATAAGACAGCACAGATCTGGCTATAAGTTTTTTTTACTTGTTTTCAAAAATACGGCAGACTGTTTTTTGTTTCGTTGCTCTCATTAACTTTTCCAGAAATAAGTCTTAAGTTTTTATTCCTTAATGTTTTTTTTCCCGCCCTCTCTCATTAGATTATGTATTTTTGCACATTTTACACGAGAAAATAAACATAGAGGCCTAACTTTTGGCTGGCTGGCCCACGGCACTGCAGGGATCAAACATCATCCAGGCTTCAAAGGCATTGGTTCTCACTCTAGTGTCGGAAAAACTAAATCTGCCTGTGTGAGGATGCGATCAAAGGGAGTATTATGTGCTTGGGATTCACAAATGGTTTGCTTATCTTATTTACATGAACAAGAAATCATAACTAATGTGAAATGTGAGATATCATTGAGTTGGATCTCCTAGAATGCTTTGTGGTGTGAAAATAATTTGCATGAATTTTTTTGTTTGTTATTTGATGTTATTGAGGCATACTACAAATAGCCTAAAGATATGTCGTGCGATATGAAACATCGCATTTCGCCGTTTGATGTTTCCTTTTCATCTGTTATTAATGAAATTAGCCCAGTAAGTCGCAAGCAAATAACTCATATACAGCGCCATTGAGTCCTAATAACTTTGAGAGATATTGGCGCTATAGAATTCAGTATATTATTATTATTATTATTATTATTATTGTCATTGTTTTTATTTAATGTTATTATTATGTTATTACAGTGTGTCACTAGAGACATCCAGGTAAAAGTGTGTTTTACCACTTTGCTCAGATATGGCTAGGATAACATATTTAACCCTTTAAGCCCCCACGATGCATTAAAGCATCATTTTACATCCCTGAAAACATACTTAATTTTCCTACAAATATGAGTTTTAGAACGAAAATTTCCATGAAACTGCTTTACCAATACATGACAATTTTCTATAATTTTTAAACCACGTCAATTCATCTTCATCCACAACAAGTCGAGAATTGCGACAGCAATTCCCGGCTTGTAGTGGATGAAGATAACTATGGTAAATTCAGACTTGAAAGGGTTAATATACCTCAGATACAGTTTTCAGTCAGCTTAAAATAAATTTGACGTTACATATTCATTCACACTCCGTAATTTTTTTAGATTAAATATAAAAAATAAAAACATAATAAATATTTGTCAGAAGTGGGATTCGAACCCACGCCCACAGAAGTGGACTGCGACCTGAACGCAGCGCCTTAGACCACTCGGCCATCCTGACACCATGAATATTAATGTAATATAGTCTCGCAACTGTTAGGCCACGCTTTTTTCGTGTTTTAGTCCAGCGCGCGCACCTTGCATGCGTATTATCGAAAAACCCATGTTTTTTTACTTACAATTATAATAACTTTCTCCCATTTACATTAGATAAGTTGGATGGAGCATCTGAACTTTCAAGTTTTTTTTTATTGGGACAATTCGTAACTTTTGAATGATGGCATTTGTTTTAGTAGTTTTGTCCAACTAGAATTGTCCTGCACAATTACAACAATAGTTGTCCTATGCATAAAGAAAAAGATATGGCCCGTATGGGGATCGAACCCACGACATTCGCGTTATTAGCACGACGCTCTAACCAACTGAGCTAACGGGCCCCATGGGATGCAAGAGGGATTGTTAATACGCGTGTTACATGTGTAAGCTACCCGTGGAGATATCGAGGTGATCTCGTCAAAACAGAAGATCTACTGATAACATAGTGGACAATATTATAACATCTGATGCGCTTTAAACTCTTGTGATAACACACATACATTTTATTAGGCTTTGTACTACAATACATATTATTTAGGCCTATATATTAATATATTTGGAATATGTTGTGTGGCTCTCCCAATATTGAACCAGTTGTAATGTGATGCTTTGTTCATATCTAATCATATAGCACTCAACGACAACAATAAAGTAATACAAAGTATATTTCAATAATCTTAGACATTCGACACTCTTTTCCAAATTATTTCATTTCAGAAATTAAATCATCATGGTATAAAGTCTTGTTGAAAACATAAATAAATTAATTTGAATTGAATGATTAGATCTAAACAAAGCAAAAAAAAAGACTGAAAATAACAAATTATAATCTACTGATTGCGGTTGTAAGGCGCGTATATTTATCTCAATTTCGTTGTTCATTGTTTAGTTGGGGTCTTTTGTGATTTATTGTTACTGGGTATGACCATGTTGAGATACGGCAGGGCTCTACTCAGAAATTGGGCAGTGGTCCGTGATTTTAGCATCAAAATGTTTCTATTTTTACACTAAATACATGCTTTTGTACTCAAAATAAGCAACTTGTCTTGCTTTGTTATCAATTATTTTTCTCAAGTGGATTTTTTCACAAAAAAAAATTAAAAAAAAAAAAAAAAGTTTTAGCAGAGCGTGGTTTCGATCCACGGACCTCTGGGTTATGGGCCCAGCACGCTTCCACTGCGCCACTCTGCTAGCTGGTTTGATGGCGGTTGAACCAGCTGGAATATATCTCCTGGCGCGTAAGGCCACTATGTTTTTTCCAATGCTTCAGATGAGCGCGCGCAGCAGATTTAGGTGGAGGGTTGCCCATTGCCGAGAGCGTGCCTGGATTGTTTCCAATTTCCGAAATAAACAGTTTATTTCAGGAAATAAAAAAACACATATCTGGCTATAAGTTTTATGCTTGTTTTAAAAAATAGGGCGGATTGTTTTTTTATTTCGTCGCCCTAACCCAGCAAACACAAAACATTTTTATTACATTCTTGCAATGCTGGACCAACGTCGAAAATGTTGTGCCGACGTTGTACAAATGTTATAAAAATGTTTTGTGTTTGCTGGAAATCCACTTCTCTTTTCTCTCTCATTAGACTATGTATTTTTCACATTATAACACAGAAAATAAACATAGTGGCCTAACTTTTAGCAGGCTGGCCAACAGCACTGCAAGCGATCAAACATCCTGCAGGCTTCAGAGGTATTCGTTCTCACTCTGGTGTGGAAGCAACTAAGTCAACAACAAATGGTTTGCTTATCATGTTTACATGAACAAGAAATCATAACTAATGTAAAATGTGAGATATCATTGAGTTGGAGCTCCTAGAATGCTTAGTGGTGTGAGAATAATTTGCTAAAAAATTTGATAAATATAAAAATTAATAAATTTGACGTTACATTTTCTTTCACAAGCCGTAATTTTTTTTAGATCTAATTTATGACAAAAAATCTTTGTCAGAAGTGGGATTCGAACCCACGCCCACAGAAGTAGACTGCGACCTGAACGCAGCGCCTTAGACCACTCAGCCATCCTGACACCATTTATATAATGGTAATACTATAGTGTCGCAACTGTTAGGCCACGCTTTTTTCTTGTTTTAGACCATGGAGCATCTGAACTTTTAGGCTCAGTAACCTTACGTTTAAAACGTTTTTTTTTATTGGGACAACTCGTATCTTTTGTATGATGTCATATGTTTCAGTATTTTTGCCAACTAAAATTTTCCTGCACGTTAAGTAGGGCCTAGTTGTCCCACGACATACATAAAAAAAAATATGGCCCGTATGGGGATCGAACCCACGACATTCGCGTTATTAGCACGACGCTCTAACCAACTGAGCTAACGGGCCCCACGGGATGCAGGTGGTATTGTTAATACATGTGTTACATGTGTAAGCTACCAATGGAGATCTCGAGGTGAACTCATCAAAACCGTAGATCTACTGGTAACATGGTGGACAATATTATGAACATCTGATGCGCTTTAAACTCTTGTGATAACACATTAGGCTTATTAGGCTTTGTACTTTACTACTTATTCTTAGGCCTTTTAATATTGGGCCAGTTCATATTTGAATATAACATATAAATATTTTTTTTGGTGAGACGAGGTGGGCGAGTGGTGACGGCGATGGACTGCTAATCCATTGTGCTCTGCATCCAATATTCGTCGCAACTTTTAAATCGGTCTTTGGAAAATTATAGTTCTTAGGACGCCCACATTCATTTATTCATGCACTGTTCTCATAATACATGTATTTATATTCGGCCCTCCTGCCATCAGCGTTTTTCGTTCCACTCCACTCGAATACACCAACTAACCTTTGAACATGCTTAGTCTTCTTATTGTTATTATCTTAAACCACCAGAAATTACATCTAGGCCCCTATAATAAAATCGAGAAAGTATTTATAAACTACGCTGACATAAGACGCACTTTGACAAACGATGTTAGGGCCCTTAGATGCTAAAATGGCCATGATTTGTCGTACCGTATTTTCAATTTTTACATAAGGTTTTCTTTTCATATGATTAGCCTATTCTCGATCCGAGCATTTTTGTGGCATAGACGTTGATGTACATGTTAAATTTTTGTTTATTTTTTGTTGAATCAGTGATATTTGTTTCTATTTATATATTACCACGCAAACGATCGCTACGAAATAGGAAATATTGATACAAATCCCGACAAATTGAGTACAAATCCCGACGATAAAAAAATAAATTTAATTTGGCAAATTTTATTTCAATTGTGTGTTCTTTTTAAATGGTGTACAAATTACCTTTTTAACTGTCTGAGGGCATTTGTTCAAAATTACGAAATCTCACACTTCATATTTCCTGGCGGGGTCATATTTTGAGAGCAAACCACGCTACAGAGTTGTGTGATATACCTTTTAAAAAGTAATGTCGTGTAGATTCAGGATCTGTTAATTCATCCAATACAGCTGTATTTGAATATATGCGACTTACGGCTCATATTGTCAGATCGGGTCACATGTCAGATTGGGGCAGTATATTTCGAAAGACAAAAATATCAACCCTTCAAAATTAACAATCACCTGGAAGTGACCAAATATCAGGATCTGGGGATTAACCCTTACAGTGCGGGGATCGACTTTAGTTGCCAGAATCTGACGTCTGTAGACGTCAGATACTGACGACTACTTACCAACTGTAAGAATAGAAATATTTCTAATGGCCGTAAACCCCTAACTTAGGTATTCAAATGAATCGGAAAGAGCTAACTAAGACATTTCTGATGGTTTTAAGGTGAAAAAACCCTTTGGTTGCGATGTTTTTTTTACAATTCAATTCAGCGCTTTAAGCGTTAAAGGGTTGATTCCTCTATTTTACTATTATTACTAATAAGGTCTATACTAAACATTTTAATGAATATATGTAAACCACATGATACTTAGAATTACGAGCGACACTGTTGAGCAATGTTGTTTCAATGTTGGGCCAGCATCGCAGAAGGTGACCAAAGTGAAAGATTAAACAAACAGACCACGTTTTTTGTCATATAAAAAATATTTGGTGACTAAACTTTATTTTTTTCAACTCCACTCCACTTTGCAAGTTAGCCGGCGAATATTTGTGACAATTTTACGGTACAAAATAGGCCTACTTTACATCGCGTGATCCTTTCTATGTCATGTATGATGACAGGTGCAAGTCATTCATCATTAGTCATTATCAGAGCCGCGGGCGATATTACGTGAAATTCGAAAATATTGGTATACATAACAAAGAAAGGATTTTGCAGATTAAAATCATTTCAAACAAAAAATTTATCTGGAGATCGCCGGACATTTTAGTGAGTTGAATAAAAGTGAAAAAAAATATTTTTGGTCAGTCAATAATTTTTAAATGGCGAAAAGCGTGGTCCGCGATATTGGGCGTATGACCTACAGTGTATAATGTCCGCTGAGATATGTCATGATTTACTCATCTGATATATTATATGGAAAGTTGCTCTTACACAGCCTGTTACAGACAATGTAATTTATTTAAAACAAATGAAATGAAATGAATCGGGATTTAGGCCCCTTTGTGCACATACAGGCTAAATTGGGCCAGGAAAACCTCCTGAGGATGGTGAGATGACACTGCCCTCCAGACACAGTATTCGAAATTCAAACCTTGGAGGTTTCAGGCCGATCACGCTACCTCTCGGTCACGGAGGCATCCCACAATACTGATTTTTAGGAGTGGATGGGGAAGAAACGTATTTGTTACTTTCAAACCGCCGAAAATGAAATGAATCGGGCTTTAGGCTACCTTTGTGCACATATAGGCTAAACTGGGCCAGGAGAACCTCTTGAGGATGGTGAGATGAATGAGATGACACTGTCCTCCAGACACAGGATTCGAAATTCGAGCCCTGGCGGTCTGAGGCCGAGTACGCTACCTCTCGGTCACGGAGGCTCCCCACAATACTGAGTTTCACACGTGGATGCGGAAGAAACATTTTTGTTTCTTTGAAACCGCCGAGACCGGGAACCGAACCCCGAACTCTATAGCGTAAAATGCAGCTGTGCTCACCACCACCCCAGGGCCTCCACCCTTATTTAAAACAAGTAAATATAAAATTAGGCTAAAAAAATTGTTTGTCAGAAGTGGGATTCGAACCCACGCCCACAGAAGTGGACTGCGACCTGAACGCAGCGCCTTAGACCGCTCGGCCATCCTGACGACTTGTACTATGCGTCCATGCTGCACGCGCTGTGGTCTGTATGATCCATGTAGCCGTGTAGTCCTCTCCGAGGCCGTGGATTGATATATTTGTTTTACCCGAAAAATTCAACATGGCGGTGACTGAGAGCGATCTTGACCCCAGGGCCCGAAAAATGTCCATAACTTTTTAATGACTATGCGACCGCTGAGCTGAGCAGGCGGGCATGGAACTGAAATATTCCTGATTCTAAAAAAACTATTTTCGACCTGATTATTCCCCGATATTTTCAGATATGACACTCCAAAGAAATTTTGTGCGTGGTCAATCTGTGGCTGAAACATGTTTCAGCCACTGGGGCTATGATCCATGGACCACCAACATCTATAAATATACCTGAGAACGGAACATGTAGGTCTATGTGTGTCATACCATGGTGGGCATGCAGACCACCTTGTCATTGACTGATCAACTTCATATTTTGCACATGCATATGCCCAATAAACCTAATTTAACGTTTATTAGATTCCACCAATCTCCAATGCTTGTCTCTAGAATGGGTCCACAAATATGATAAGATGATTGTGACGTAGCGTTGTAGGCCTAGTGGCGGATCAAAGGGGGGGGGGGGCGGTCCACTAGAAGAACTGTCTAAAAATCGCTCTAACACATAGTTAGTGTCAGGGGTTAAGCACGGGTTAGGGTCAGGTGTCGAACGTATTGACAACAAAATGTGAAATAACTATAATGCAGGCCAATATGTGCCAATATGTGTACAGCTTGATTTCGTAATTTGTTTGGTTGGTTGTGGTGTCAGAAGCTAAAAGTGGAAAAGACAGTAGCGTTAGACTATAAGCCTATATGTATTTCTAACAAATAAGCTCAGTTTATCTTGATTTTTTGTGATATCAGTTTTCTTTCCCGGAGTGCAGTAAACAAAAATGAATGAATTCGAATTTCCAAATGCTGAGAATAATAAATGACTGCTGGTTGTTTGATGTAATTTATTACTGACAATAAAAGTACAGATGTTATTTGAAAAGTTAGTGGGGCCCGCATCAGTTTTTTGTGTTGCTGGACAAATAATTTACAAAATGCGTGTTTAGCAGAGCGTGGTTCCGATCCACGGACCTCTGGGTTATGGGCCCAGCACGCTTCCGCTGCACCACTCTGCTAGCTGGTTGTCCCTCTGCACAGGGGTTGAAGCAGCTAATGTATTTTATATTATGAGAGCTCTGAGATACGACCTATTTTAAAGATGACAGTGAAGCCGTCTCTCGCTACCCTGATCCACAAATGTAACTGACATAAAAGTACTCGGATTCTTAAAATTAATGCTCAACGTATGTCAGTTTCCCTGATTTGAAGACAACTTTCAGTTTTACCAAAATCAAGATATATTTTATATATACACGCCAATTGCTTAGGTAGGAGCCTAGGCCTACACATTGTGTATATGTGTTTTTTTTTCACAAATATTTTTATTTACAAATTAAAGAACATTAAAAACATTTATACATGTATACGAATTATTCATTATTTTAAACAATACAGATAATAAGTAGTGATCTGAAACAATGACAAACCGTTATCGTGGTTCCCAGCAGACACGAGACACCGAACCAATGCTGACCAGTGCTGGCGCATCGTTTCCGACTTTGAGCCAACACCACTAAATGAACACCGGCTATCTTGCTATAAGAACCTCGTGTTTGCCGGCATACCCATAATTACACATATCAATTAAACTAGCCTAATAACAAACGATTAACAAAGATATTTATTTAAAGTTTTAGTTACAAATTAAATTCCACCCAGTCCATATTCCATTCTTCTTAGTAATGCTATATTGTATTTTTTTACATTCTTAATGTACATCTTAAACTCGTGAAGTAAAGGTATTGATTATGCAAATCTCGAAATCTAAATATTTTTTTTTGGCCGAGAAAATCTGGAAAATCTCCTTTATATTCTCCGTTCTAAAAAACTATCATTTTTTGTCAGTTTTTCCATGCAAAATATATTTTTAAAAATCCTTTCAAAATAATTTTGTTAAATTGTGTAAAAGGAGTCTATGTGTTTGTAGCTCCAACACCACAGATAAAATAACTACATTTAGATCTTCTCTGTAAAGTCTATAATTTTAAAATTATATACAAAATGATTATGTGTAGTAATGTACTAATTTATTGTTGTAATCACTGTTCTAATTATTCATAGAATGCGGTATTAAATATCTCCAGAAAATTTAAAATGAAAATAATCATTCTGAATGATAGCCGAGTAAACTTTGGGCCTAGTTTTTATAATGTTTACGAGATGGTGGAAATACATGTAGTGAGCGGTGCCTTGTTGATACAGTAGTAAAGTCTCATTTATTAAAGTCACATTTATTAAAGTCGCACTCTACCCAGAGTTTGCGTTGCGGGAGACACATACTAAGAAGTTCATGACATACATTAAAACATAGTTATCAAAAATAAAAGTTATGGACATGTAAAAAGTTGTGCATTAGATTTTGGATATTTTCTCATCTATATCAAAGAAAAAACATAGTGGCCTAACTGATAGCTGGCTGGCACAAAGAAACAAAATGCGTGAAAGAAAGTGGCCAAACGTATTTTCAGGTATTTTTTTTTAATGTAATGTATTTTGAAATATTAGCTGTCACTTCTGTACACATGAATGTAGGCCCTACAAGAGTGTATAATTGTTCATATGCACTGAGGGTGCACTTCACGACAGTGGCATTACACGTTCTAGATATCAATAACATTCTACACCTTTAACTTATTTTAAACAAGTTAACAACATTAAACAAGTTAACAACATTACTTTGTATAGTAATATTACCCACCTGCATCATAACTGATGGAAAAAACGTGTGTCGTGGAGAAGAATTTTTTGTGTGCCTATTAAAACTAGGCTTTTTGAGCTGGCGACATCTAGTGATCGTATTTTAACTAATCTATTTAAAAATGGAAGTCTCTGTGTCAGAGCACTGCGATGTCATCAAGGGAGCAATATATAAGCAACCGTTAGTTTAAAACTGACAAAAGCGTAAGTCTCTGTGTCAGAGCACTGCGATGTCATCAAGGGAGCAATATATAAGCAACCGTTAGTTTAAAACTGAAAAAAGTGGAAGTCCCTGTGTCAGAGCACTGCGATGGCATCAGGGGAGCAATATATAAGCAACCGTTAGTTTAAAACTGACAAAAGTGGAAGTCTCTGTGTCAGAGCACTGCGATGTCATCAGGGTAGCAATATATAAGCAACCGCTAGTTTAAAACTGACAAAAGTGGAAGTCTCTGTGTCAGAGCATTGCGATGTCATCAAGGGAGCAATATATAAGCAACCGTTAGTTTAAAACTGACAAAAGTGGAAGTCTCTGTGTCAGAGCATTGCGATGTCATCAGGGGAGCAATATATAAGCAACCGTTAGTTTAAAACTGACAAAAGTGGAAGTCTCTGTGTCAGAGCACTGCGATGTCATCAGGGGAGCAATATATAAGCAACCGTTATTTTAAAACTGACAAAAGTGGAAGTCTCTGTGTCAGAGCATTGCGATGTCATCAAGGGAGCAATATATAAGCAACCGTTAGTTTAAAACTGACAAAAGTGGAAGTCTCTGTGTCAGAGCACTGCGATGTCATCAGGGGAGCAATATATAAGCAACCGTTAGTTTAAAACTGACAAAAGTGGAAGTCTCTGTGTCAGAGCACTGCGATGTCATCAGGGGAGCAATATATAAGCAACCGTTTGTTTAAAACTGACAAAAGTGGAAGTCTCTGTGTCAGAGCACTGCGATGTCATCAGGGGAGCAATATATAAGCAACCGTTAGTTTAAAACTGACAAAAGTAGTAGTCTCTGTGTCAGAGCACTGCGATGTCATCAGGGGAGCAATATATAAGCAACCGTTAGTTTAAAACTGGCAAAAGTGGAAGTCTCTGTGTCAGAGCACTGCGATGTCATCAAGGTAGCAATATATAAGCAACCGCTAGTTTAAAACTGACAATATCAATGTTTCTGGTTCTGAAAAAAGTTGGAGTCAGACAATATAAAAATGACTCCAAACCTGGTGTTGAAGTCAGCATGCACACAGGCGCGGCTTCAGGCAAAAGGCCGCCAAACGCGGTAACAACTCCAGGGGATCCAGGGGCATGCCCCACCAGGAATTTTTTGATTCAGAGAAGGCTTTAGGTGTCTTCTAGTGATATCTAAAGGCACATTTCAAGCTTTAGAAAAAGTCATTTTTCATTTTTGTTTTCTTGATATATATCATTGTCGTCAGAATGGAATGTTTTTTCGTCATAGAGGGAAGCTTGTCGTCAATTCTGACGACATTGTTAAGAGCGGTATCCATTTTTGGTAGCAGTTGAAAAAAAACGCTGACAGGTTTAACCCTTTAACCGCCAAATTATTCAATTGGAAATTTCACCCACTCTCTGACGCGATCCACAACTTCAAGTGAGTGAAAATTATGCAGATTTGACAAAATGGAGGTCAACTGTTTTCAAATATTGCTGATTGATGTCACATTTTATCTTTAACATGTTTAAAAGGTGGTACTTAATGTGCCAATAAAAAATGAAAACCCGAATATATGCGGTACCAGCGGTTAAGGGGTTAGGCAAAATTAGAATAAGCAAGCTGTCAGATCACAATTGATAAAATCTAGAAAATAGACTGATGCCCTCGGCGTTTAGACTTTGTCACAGCTATGACTGGGTTAACACTGGGTTATAGCAATATAGGCTTGTCCCTTTAAGTAGCCAGAGTGATCAAATTACCATCGTATAAAATATATATTGTGAGGGGAACATCACGTGTCGTCAATCGCAGGGTTTTGTCAAGTTAATAAAATCACGAAAAATCCGAGTCAAACTCGGAAGTGGGTGGGTGAGTCAACCCCAAATCCATCATTCCAATCTATCTTAGGCTTGTTTCTCCCACATTCGTTTTTAAGTAAGAAAACGTATTCCAAACCTGTCAAATACACTCCTAATTAAAAAGTAAAACATCGGTCTAGAATTGACTGGCAATTTCTTCCCACTATCAGCCACGAGGCCTATCACTGTCACTGTCTATATTTACAATGGGACATGCTGATGAATTTAGATTGTAGGCCTTAAGTCAAATAACTATAACTAGTCTTTTGAAACCAAGTAGCTACCCAGCAAACACGAGACGTTGTCCCGATGTTGGGCCAATGCTGGGCCAGCGTCGTAGACGATGGCCCAGCGTTGGCACAACGTCTCGTCTTTGCTGGGTATGTTTAAGTTTGTTGATATTGTCAAGATTAGAAGATTCCTAAAGGTCAATAATAACAACGAGCGAAAACGGTGATTTACCGTTTTACAGAAGTTGAGGATTTAAAAAAGAATTGAAGGGTTCCATGCAAGATCCGGTTAACTCATGTTTTTGTGAAACTGAGAAAAACGTGTTTAAAGTTTTTACCTTAAAAATGTCCACAAAACATTGATTTTGGCTTGAAATGGCACATTTTTGATGTTGATGTGTAGAAATAACACAACTGTGTGAGTTGATTGTGAAATAAACGCAAATATATGTGCATATGCAAATTAGCAGACATAACATGTTTCTGCATTTAAAATTTTCAAGCAAGAAGATATCAACACTTTACTACATCACACATTGTGTAATGTTGACTGTATACTACATACATGCATAGATATGTTAACTCTTCATACACATTTTAATCAATTGGTGGATTGATGTTTTGAGCTGAAATAGCTTGGTATGTCGACATAGCCTATGTACAGGGACTGTTTTTGTAGGCAAAAACAGGTTAAAAGATAAATCATGTTACCCATCGGACAATAGATTACAATACCTATAGATGCTTAAATACTATTTGGCATGCACATTTTCACAGGGTCAGAAAAATTGATGCGTATTTTCCGGGGTGCTTTGTTTAGTTATACAGAGGTTTTATCTCGGACAAGAAATATTAAAACAATTTATTTTCTAAAGACTTTGTGTGAGATGTTAGCAGTGTAACTTCGAACATTATTTTGATTATTCATTTTGTGCCCAATTATATACATCAAAGTATCGTATCTAAATCTACCCGTATATTAGTACTATCAGAAATGCATGATGTTGTACTAGCATTTCTGGTACTATTCAGTAGTTCGTTATAATGTTATATTTCGTCCAAATAAGTAATACGCAGATAAAGCCAATAAAGGACAATCGTTTTGTATCTAAAATGTTTGTTGACGGTCAACGCGTTATCAACTTATTTTAATGTATATGAATGCACATGTATTAAACTAAATGCATTGGTACAGTAGAATCCCCATGGGACAGCTAATGAAAAGAAGAGATAAATTAATGGGAACATTTGTGTATTAAGTGAAACATGAAAATACATCTGCTTGAACCTTCAACTTGCTTGGAAAATAACTATCAGTATTGTGGATTTCGGATGACGTGGTCACTGAGTTACTCCTAGAACATTAGTGTTAAAGAGTCGTGATCACCACCTACTTTTATAGTCAGCCAGCAAACACAAAACATTTGTATAGCATTTATACAACGTCCTCGACGTCGGTCCAACATTGTATAAATGTTACACATTTGTTTTGTCTTTGCTGTGCAGTGTCCAGTCCAGACTTGCCATATGCATCAACAGTTGGTAATTTTGAACTTTCATTAATAAATATTATTCGACTAACATCTTTTAACAATGAACATTAAAATTCACTAGCTGTTGATCACGTTTCGACTTCATCACAACCAGACTTAAAGGTAGGTGGTGATCATGTCCATTGAACATAAATGGTCTAAGAGTCATTATGTTTTGTTACATAGCCTTGAGAGAACTTAAAATAAGGATATCAGTCACAAGGCAATGCTACAGTCAGACCATCCGTGAAAACAACATTATTATTCAACACATTGCAAAGTCTTATAACGCCAGCAAGTACTACATGTATTTGTACTTTATTTTACAAGAGCTTTCCTTCTCGATGAAATTAATAATTTGATGCAGTTTATCCTGGCATTCTCTGACAAGAAGCTAAGATCCTCAGTAAGGCTTACAGGATGGTTGACCAGACCCGCTTTAATATCATTAATGTTCTTTTGTGCGTCAGTATCTGCACGAACATCTTCAATTCACAAATGTTTGTGGGATAAATTTGTGTTGTTTTTTGGAGCTGGTCGTTCAGTCTGTCGTTTGCGGACATACAGTTGAATAACCAGTTTGTCTTTCCCAGACAGTCTTTTAATATTCATCGTGTTTTGTTTTGTATTTATATTCACCAACCTTGTCTATCCCTCTCCATCTAACTGCGTCTATGAATGTAACCTTTCTTTCAACATGTTCACATTTCTTTTGACAAGTTTTAAAGACGTTTATTATCTTATAGTCATTATAATTGGCTATGTTTATTTTAATTGATATTTTACTTCGAGCATTGTTTGCTCAGCTTTTTGAGTTTTTAACACTATATCTGTCAAATTGTTCAGGCATGTTAATAGTGTATAAACAGCCTTTTTTACATTAAGGGAAGTGGCCTCGTATAGGTGCTGGTCACCCGTCGCCACTTGCCTCTGTATGTACAGTTTTATTCATGTATATTTTACACACATTTACTTGTAATAAATGAAAATAAAATTTTATTATATAATTTTAATTCACTTATGTGTTTGAAAGGCATGGTAGAGGTCGTTTCGATGACATGTAGGACAATTTTCAATCAATGAATAATAACGATATTGTACTACTGTTTGCATGTTTTCAACTGGAAAGTCAAATAAATAAATATAAATAGATCAACCAGGTGCTACCAAAGTGCAAGGATGAGAATTAAACCAAGCAACAAGGTGGTCAACATTGATATTGGCAGCATCCAAGGTGGAGAGAATCCCGCTTCTTACTTCCTCCGATTCTCTTCCAGCCTCATTCTCTGTCTAAATATTAGGCTAAACGTGGCCTTTTCTGTATTCCCATGCAACATGGAGTGGACTCTGAAGTTATAAAGCCAAAGCTGCCAGAGATATAACTCGTTGTTAATTTGCAGAAGGGTAGTGCTTGGTCGCCTGTTGAAGCATCACACTTCCAAGCGGAACACGTATCACTCTTTGTAGAACCGGATCCAAAGTTATGTCTTGTGAAAAAAATTATCTCTGTAAGCCGAAGATGATACAGGGTTACATGGTTGCTCTATACACTATTCCTTGTTCGTATAGTTTGGTAATGGATAAAGTGCATGACTAGTATTTTCGTTGGGGTTCTGGTTACGACTGTGGTGCGAAGACTTGCCTGTAGATATTTCAATGTGTTCAAGAAGTATGGTAACCAGCCTTGTAGGAAGGCGGTTTGGTCTGGATAAGTGTTTGCCCCGTTCACATGGGGATAAAATGAAATGAATCGGGCTTTAGACCACTTTTGTGCACATATAGGCTACACTGGACCAGAAGAACCTCCTGAGGATGGTGAGATGATTGCGATGACACTGTCCTCCAGACACAGGATTCGAAATTCGAGCCCTGGCGGTCTGAGGCCGAGCAAATGCAATGAATCGGGCTTTAGACCACCTTTGTGCACATATAGGCTAAACTGGGCCAGGAGAACCTCCTGAGGATGGTGAGATGATTGAGATGACACTGTCCTCCAGACACAGGATTCGAAATTCGAGCCCTGTCGGTCTGAGGCCGAGCATGCTACCTCTCGGTCACGGAGGCTCCCCACAATACTGACTTTTACACGTGGATGGGGTAGAAACAATTTCTTTCAAACCGCCGAGACCGGGAACCGAGCCCCGAACTCTGGCGTGAAAGCAACCACTACCCTCTGGCCCCCGCCCCACATGGGGATAGTGAGATCTGCTCCCTATTTATTAGTCTCAATACAGTCCCTAATCGATACCTACCTACGACATACAACGAGAACAATGAGGATTTTCAGAAACTAGTTAGGACATAATTATGCTGTTTTGCATCTAAATAAGCTGAGTGTCGACATAACACGGATTTGCCTCCGACTTGGTGTTTGAGTGTTAGTGATATTCGGGATATGTAGACATAGCTTGATCATCACCTACTTTTATTCAACATGTATACTTGTACACATGGACGGGACTCAACTGGCATAATCATGTTAACTCGAGTTGTCATGTTACTGATCGAATGGTTTTTGTAAAAGTAATAGGGGCCTAATGATAACAATACATAACATTATGATGCATGCATACGCGGACTCTTTGATGAGAGCATAATATGTTATATACACATAGCATGCTCTTGCACGCAACTTTTTTCAAGGAAATATGTTATGTCGACTTAACATAAATTTAACTCCTCAGGTATTGTCACTAGACATTCGAAAATAATACCAATAGACGCAGAATAAAATTCTGAATCAGATGGTATAACTAACTCATTTTTTTTGTTAACTCGAGTTAGCAGGTTCTTGCATGGAACCCTTCAATTGTACAACGAAGATGGGATTAGTGGCAGAGCCCAATGGATTAGCAGTCCATCGCCTTAACCACTCGCCACCTCGTCTCACAATGCCCAGTTTAGCCTATATGTGCACAAAGGTGGCCTAAATCCCGATTCATTTCATTTCATTGCCACCTCATCTCACGTCGAAATTTTTATAATGTGGGCGTGGGCTCGATCCCCATACGGTTACCGGCCATTAGCTGTATTTGCGCAACATAAATTAAGTGTAGAATATTTGTGCAAACATGTTCCAGAAGCAACAATAATAGAAAACGTAGGGCTGTAGGTCTAAACTCAGGTCATGATGCATTAATTTGACATCTATTTATATGATGACCAGTAGGCCTATATATTTTGTTGAAAATTACGAACCGATTATTTACCGTGTTTTGCAAAGAAATATATTTCATAGTATTAGGCCTTCCTATTTGTATTTTTAACATAATAAAATGTTTCATTTTCGTTTGGAGGACTGAAATATTTCTAACAAATTTCGACTTTATAAATTGCTTTTAAAAAAGATGTAAACGTAATAAAAATGTAATGAAACTAGTGTTAGCAGAGCGTGGTTTCGCTCCACGGACCTCTGGGTTATGGGCCCAGCACGCTTCCACTGCGCCACTCTGCTAGCTGGTACCGTGGCTAACTATAAAAGGAGTAGAGAGATGGCTGATGCAATAAGTGATCAAATTACATAAGCCCCATTTATCAGTTATTCCCGTATTTCTTTTTTTGCACATGCATGTCCGAAATTAAATTTCGTTCTTATTTATCGCTTAACTGATGTGCACGCTTGTCTAAAAGACAGAAAAAAACTATAGTGGCCTTAGCGTCCTAGCTGGTTCTACACCCAACGAGACAGCTAGCAAAGTGGCGCAGTGGAAGCGTGCTAGGCCCATAACCCAGAGGTCCCTGGATCGAAACCACGCTCTGCTAATAATCTTTTTTTTTAATGTAATTTTTTCACGACAAAATCGACTCAATAAAATAATTTACAACAAATCTGCGGCGTATCCAGGTTTCTGCCCATGCCGGGTGACATTGAACAGCCGCCAACCACCACAGTTAGAAAAAGTTGTTTTATATGCTGTTGTTGAGTACATATAAAATATTAGTCAGTCCCATCCGTGACCCACTGCATTCTGCGCAAGACAGAGCAATTTAGGGTCATATGCCCATCCATACTCAAAAAACACCATTTCATAATCTGCATATAACACAAAAATACGCAAGATTTGTAAACGAAACGAAGATAAATAAGTTAGCACATGCGCTTTACAATCATAGTCAGTAATTTATAATTATATCATGAGACCTCTTGTCATATTGGAACAGCCCTGCATAGTCAAAAGAGTCTTAAAGCGTGGACATGTATTTGTACACTATTGTAAAGAATTCGCACCAACGCCAATCAACTCACCTTTTACACTAATGTTGGATAAACACAATCAGAAGGCATAAAAATCTAAATATATATTCTCAATAATTCATAGATAATTATCGTCGCCAAACTATATCAAACTGTGTAGGCTTATGTCTAATCCATTGTGACAATCAATATGAGTTTCGGTGACATGCGGGTGAGGCCATGCCATGCAAATTCCCAGTGTCATCTCAATCATCTCACCATCCTCGGAGGTTCTCCTGGCCCAGTTTAGCCTATATATGCAAAAAGGTAGTCTAAAGCCCGATTCATTTGATTTTCAATGCTTGAATATGCGATGAATAAAGAATTTATTAAGCTCACATTGGCTATTAATATAATTCAATACTACAATATGCAATGTACTTGGGTAGTACCCATGTACATTTTGCAAAACCCTGTACTTGTAGCTGTACTTGAACATTTTTAATGTACTTGTACTTGTACGCAAGTCGAGGTACTTGCCCCAACCCTGCGTTTAACCAATGTCGGGAGTAGGAATGGCACGTGCTGGGCACTGTGCGGAATATTGATGTTATTAGACCACTTATTGCGTCAGACAACTTTCTTACTCCTAGGTTGTTATAAACATATAGGCTTTGTTTAACAGCTAGCAGAGTGGCGCAGTGGAAGCGTGCTGGGCCCATAACCCAGAGGTCCGTGGTTCGAAACCATGCTTTGCTAAAAAAATATTTTTATACATTTTTTTTCATCTGTTACCAAAAGTAATTTCCTATTGAAAATCTATATTGTACTTTAAACTAAACACATAGAAATAAACTCGTGACGATGATTTGTTAATAATATTTAATATTTCACGCTACTAAATAGAATAATGAATTTGATTATGGTAAAAATTTGACCAACAGGCAATAATATGAAATATATAGGAGGCCTACCATGCAAAACACGGTGAATAATCTGTTCATAATATTCAACAAATCATATACCATCATATAAACAAATGTAACATTAATACATCGTTAGTAGGTACATCACAAAAAGTCATTTTTATGGGTTTTTTGTGTTTTTTTTTCAGGATTTATGTAAATTTGTGAGACACTGCAATTAAAGGCATATTTGTCTCTGTTTGTTTGTTCTTTTTGCTCACTATTAGTTGTAGAAATTTTCCAGGCCCGTCAATTGGGGGGGGGGGGGCATTAGGGTTCGAGGAGGTCGCACGTTCCCCCCCCCCCCCCCTAAGATCACAAAGCTTAAAATTTACCCTAGCAACATCCTTCAGAATACACCATTTTACACTAATTTGCAGTTTAAAATACAAAAATTCCGGGGGGCATGCCCCCGGACCCCTAACCTGCGCTGTATCAGAGATGATTATTTGGCGCACACCAAATATCAATTCAAGCAGTATATTACAGGGGTTCTAATTAACTTATTTCGAAAATACCCCAGCAGTCCAAAATTCGACCCTCCACCCTTTTAAAATTATTGTAGAATTAAAAACATTATTTGTTTTAAATGGCACTTTTATCACCTTTTCTGGGGGTTCCCATCATTAGATATCTCACAATTACGAAAAACGATGCCGGCTCTCGCCTTTAATTTCATAATAGTTGCAGTAAATGCTTGAAGAGGTAAGTGGAACAGGCATGCTGTGGCCTCTTCTGATAATTTTTTTACAAATGTGCCATTTTTTAAATTGTGGTTAAAAAAATGCAAAAAATGAAAATAGGCTATGTCCACTGCCCTATGAGGAAGTTTCGGAGGCCATCATTAAGGCTTTCATTTTTTAAGGCCGTTTGGACAGAACAATGTGGAAATCTCTAAGAATTGAGATACCCGGGGAAGGCTGCACTAGCTTGACCAGGGTGAAACCTGGGTTAAGTTTTGTTTGCCGGCCCTACGTTTTCTCATGGGGCGCACCGAGGGTAAAATGGAAGTTTCTTAGTCATAAGGATTAAAAATCCATCAACATTTTTCTTCCCTCACTACCTGCAAGTTGACTTGAAAAAAAGGGATAAAGAAGAGCCGGAGGCTATGCCCAAATTTCTGATTGTTATGTGCATATATGTGGTATATTTGCTCCTGTTACTGTATTGCGGGGCACTCATTGGTTGCCCTGATGTATCCAAAAACTAGAACTCTCAAAATCATACATCTCTGTAGTTTTCTTCAGCTGCTTCAGAAAGGTCAAGTGTCTGGGTGATTTTTTAGATTCTGTATCCCTGGGGAAATTTGCAAGATTGAGGTAACAACTTTTGGACGTTTTTATAATTTTGCTCAGATTTTAATCTACCACGGGATTTTTCTTGCTCATTAAAAACAGTAGAATCTGGTCAAATATTTCTTTTAGCATGTCTGCAGTTACGAAAAGTGGGTCAGCATAATTCAATAGGACAATTTTAATTTCTTGTGATGCTACCATTAGGTAGGCTGATTATGTTTTTTTGTTTTCTTTTTGGACGAGATCTGTGAACATATTTTATTTCTGAGTTTAAAAGTAATATCTCCAAATAAATTGTTTTGTGCAAATATTCTAGACCCTAGCCTTAATTTATGTGGCATTATGGCAGATATGTGGATCGAACCCACGACATTCGCGTTATTAGCACGACGCTCTATCCAACTGAGCTATATTTATCGGTACACGTGTGTGCATACTGGCTTTAGTATGTTGATGTCCTGGCACTGTATTACTTTAGCTGAACTTGTCTTGTCTTGTCTTGTCTTGTCTTGTCTTACTCCTTATGTATATTTATGGGTTATTGAAATCAATGACTTTCCTATATTCTTGGTGAAGTGCGCCCTCATCCATAAACGTGTGCTACTATTAAATGTAGGAATAAACTTTTTTCGGAATGTTTGTTTATTTCCCGAAATTAACTGCTTTTTTTCCCAAATCTTTATGGTAGTCTTTATGGTCTTTATGGTAGTGCGCTGTGTGAATCTAATGCGCACGCTCATCTATGACAATGAAAAAGCATAATGGCTTTATTTTATGTGTGCATTTGACAGATTTGGAATAAGTGTTCATAGTACAAGCAGCCTAAGATAGATTGGAATAGGGCTATTGTTTTTTGATGATGTGATACTTATGGCTGGGTGCGATATGATTAAACTAAGCAAACTTAGATCAGTGGTAGATCCAGTATATGTAGAAAGGTGGGGCGCCGTGATTGGATTTTTTTGTGTAAATTAAGGTTGATTTAGATGATTTTTTGAAGTATTTGACACCCGCTGCCCCTCCCCCCCCCCCCCCCTGGATACACGCCTGTAGGGGATGAGAATAATAGATTAATACCTTAGGATACCTTAGACCCCTGTACTCTCTTCTGTTGCAAAGTCTAAACGCCAGGGGCATCAGTTTAGATTTCATCAAGTGAAAATAGATTAATCTACTTAATCTATTTTAACTAAAATTAGGTTTCGGTTCGTTGGCGGTATGGTACTACTAGTATATGCCTTTGTTGTGTTTTTAAAGGTGAAGTCATTGTCTGCAGTGTATTAACACCTTATTTGGTGATTTTCCTAGTAGGGCCTACTTATCGTTCAAGTCTGTTTGTTACTTTTGCCGTTATTTCTGGTCACTTATTGCGTCACACAATAATATTGATTGGCTAACACGTTATAATTATAATCGACTAATTGTGATTGTAAAGTAGGCAGATAATTTTATTTGAGTGACGCACCCTAGTTATTATTCCATTGTTCTTTGTTTATTATTCTTTTGTGATTGTAGGGGCACGATGATTAATAATATATTATTTAACTTTTCAGTAGACCCCTACACTCTCTTATGTTGCAAAGTCTAAACGCCAGGGACATCAGTTTAGATTTTATCAAGTGAAAACTGATTATTCTGCTTATTCTATTTTAGCTAGAACCTACCAGTGTTCTATTCAACTGCACCAAAAATAGATAGGGGACTTCCGCTCTTGACAATATTGTCAGTTTGACGCCAACGACTGTAATTATATCACTTATTACGTCAGACAGTATTCTTACTCCTTGATGGTTATCAAGAATATTGTTGTGACAGCCAGCTAGCAGAGTGGCGCAGTGGAAGCGTGCTGGGCCCATAACCCAGAGGTCTGTGGATCGAAACCACGCTCTGCTAAGAAATTTTTTTAAACTACATTTTTTATTCCGTTCTCGACTGTTATTGAAAACAATTTGTTATTGAAAGTTTATACTGCACCTCAAACTAAACACATTAGGATATGTAATAATAGGTTATTGAGTTGATAAAGTTCTACAATTTTGACACAGTAGGCCTTTTGGTACGGTGATTTTTATATTTCATGCTTAATGTTTTTCTAATTACTAAAAAATACCACAATCGCCTTTAATTGTATATTGTAACGAAATAAAAAATATTTCGTAATATTGGGCTTTTTATTAGAGGAAGCCAACTTATTGCGTTCCCGTTCAAAAATTAAATTAATCTTAATTTAAATTTAAAAAAATGTCCTTTGCCTCCCGCCATTTTCTCACTTACATATACTGGATGTGGACATAACAAAATAACACGTATAGGCCTATATACAGCTCCATTGAGTCTCGATATTTTTGAGTGTGTTTTAACGCTTTATCTTAAATGTGGTTATGTCTTTATTATACCTCAGATAAATTTTCGTTCTTTTTAGGACTGGCCCGAGACTGGTACTACCTGAGTTTGTGTCCTATTTAAGGGAAAGAGGGTTGCTGTATGTGGGAGATGGCTGACATTTCTGTACACCAGTCCTTATGAACATGTCGAATGTAACGTTTCCGTTCATTAGCTCAAGTACTTTTGTCTTTAACAAGTGTTTAGAAATAATAATATTCACGATTATATTTGTGGTTAGGAGCTTAAATGGTTTTGGTTGGAATAATGCTGGCCCAGTGTCGCAGATTGTGGCCCAACATTACATCAGCATTGGGCCAATGTATCGTGTTAACTGGTGTTTCTGACGCCTGGATTTTAAAGGTCACCAGCATAATGCAGCAGTCAGGAAAGACGGTGAAATCACCCAATGCTGTTTCAATGACGGGCCAGCGTCGAAGACTGTGGGTCAACATTGAAAAGGTATGGTTGAATGACACGTGTTAGTGCAATGTATACAACAGACCCGATGATAGATTAGTGCTGGGTCAGCGTCGTAGACGCTTGACCGGCATTGAACCAGCTATGGGCTGCAATGCTGGCCCAACACTGAACCGGAATTTGGTGGGTAGGCCTACATCCTCTGTATCAGGTACATCGAAGGCAAGTAATGAATAAATGTTGGCCAGCACCGGCGATTGTGGTGGAACTAATACACGTCGAAGATATTTAGGATCTGGCCCATAAGGAAGACCAATACACTGATTTTTTGTCTATAGCACTCAAGCAGACTGAAGACAGGCCTCGGAGTTCGGGAAGTCCTTTTCTAGTTTTAAATTAATATAAAGTCAGGTAAAATTTCCACTCCCACTCCGTTAACTTTGTTGCCTAAATTGATGAAAAAATATTTGTCAGAAGTGGGACTCGAACCCACGCCCACAGAAGTGGACTGCGACCTGAACGCAACGCCTTAGACCGCTCGGCCATCCTGACACCATATAAGAGCAGTAATAGTCCCTCAAGTCTGAGGCCACCTTTTTTCTGTTTCTGTTTTAGATCAGCGCTCGCTTTGGATGAAGCATTCTTTATAGGTCTATATAATATGCGTATTAACTTTCTCATCTTTCTATTTTTTTTACTTACAATTATCTTAGTCTTCTAAACTAATCCCATTTACATAAGATAAGCTTGAGTAGTGTATCTGAACTTTTAACTCAAAGCTCCGTAATTCTACGTTTAAAACGTTTTTTTATTTATTTTGGACAATTCGTAATTTTCTCATGATGGCCTTTGTTCTAGTAGTATTTTTCAACCAAAATAATTGTCCTGCCCAAAAGGCCAATATGTAGTTGTCCTATGACGTGTATTAAATTAATAAAAAATCATAAAAAATCATGGCCCGTATGGGGATCGAACCCACGACATTCGCGTTATTAGCACGACGCTCTAACCAACTGAGCTAACGGGCCAGCTTGTAGCGTGGACTCATGATATCTACTGACAACATAGATCTACAATATTATTATCATCTGATACGCTATAAGCGCCGTAATAACACACGTACATCTTATTAGGCTTTGTTTTGTACTTCAATAGGCCTACTTCATTCAGGCCTATTTATAATTATGCCATTTTCTATTTTACTATAGCATATACTTAATCTATTTGTGGGACGAGGTGGCCGAGTGGTCAAGGCGATGGTTTGCTAATCCATTGGGCTCTGCCCGCGTGGTTTCTTATCCCATCTTCGACGAATATTGTTTTAAATATTATGATACTTCTGTAAAACGGTATATAATCTTTTCGTTCGTTGGGCACGATGATTATTAATAATTATATTACTTACCCTTTTAATAGATCCCTACACTCTTTTCTGTTGTCTAAACGCCAGGTGCATCATATAGCTGCACCAAAAATAGATATAATGGAGGACTATACCGCTCTTAACAATATTGTCAGTTTTACGCCAACGACTGTAATTTGATTACTTATTGCGTCAGATAGTATTCTCACTCTTCGATTGTTATCAAGAATATAGGGGTGGCAGGCCAGCTAGCAGAGTGGCGCAGTGGAAGCGTGCTGGGCCCATAACCCAGAGGTCCGTGGATCGAAACCACGCTCTGCTAAGAAATTTTTTAAAACTCATTTTTTATTCTCTTTTCGACTGTTATTGAAAACAATTTGTTATTCGAAGTGTATACTGCACCTCAAACTAAACACATTAGGGTAATATGGTGATAATGTTCTGATATTTTGACACAGTGGGTCTATAGGTAGCCGTATTAGTCCAGTTGTCAAATGACATTTTTTCACTCAAGCGTGTTTCGCGGTATGGACGATGTTTTATGATTGATTCTGGTTCTAAGGGATGTCCTGAGCAGGAATCAGCCGGGTGCCACTTTGGCACCCTTGGGCGGAATTTTTTAAAGGCAAAAACAAAATGGCCGCCAAATATTTCAAGGTCAAATATGATTTTTCAACAAATGAAGACAGGAACAAGTGTAATACCTCATTTTCATGTGATTTTGACTGGGCAATCCATTTCTTGTATTATTTTGATGACTCGTGGTCATCTTCGAGGTCAAAAAGACAATTTCAAGGTCAAAGAAGCAAAAAAAACATTTTTAACAAATAAAGATAGGAACATGTGTAATGCCTCTTTTACATTGGATTTTATCTGAAAATGAATGTATGGTATTATTTTGTTGATCCAAGGTTAGATTCAAGGTCGAAAGTCCTTCCCAAGGTCAAAAACAAAATGGTTGCCAGATATTTCAAGGTCAAATATAATTTTTCAACAAATGAAGCTAGGAACAAATGTAAAACCTCATTTTCAAGTGATTTTGACCGGGCAATTCATTTCTTGTATTATTTGCATGTTTCAAGGTCATCTTCAAGGTCAAAAGGTCAAATATCAAGGTCAATTAAGCAAAATTACGCTAAATTACGCAAAATTACAAATAACGCTAGGAACATGTGTAATACCTCTTTCGTCATGCAATTTTGACTGGGCATTCCATATCTGATATTATTTTGATTATTCAATGTCATCTTCAAGGTCAAAGGGGTCAATTTCAAGGTGAAGGAGGAGAAAACACATTTTTAACAAATAAAGCTAGGAATGTGTGTAATACCTCTTTTTATGGGATTTCGACTGACAAATCCAATTATAGTATTATTTGAGTGAATAAAGGTTATCTTCAAGGTCAATTTCAATTCAAGGTCATCAAAATTCAATCAACAAACATAAATAGCAAAAAGTGTTGTATGTCTTTATAGTGTAATTTTGACAAATAATCCATTTCTGCTACTATTTTTATGATTAATGGTCATTTTCAAGGTCAGTGTGTCAATTTCAAAGTCAGGTGAGCGAAAATATGATTTTCAACAAATAAAGCTAGGACAATATCTTTCTGGTATGATTTTGTTTATTTGCGGTGATCCTCTAGGTCAAATGTAAATATCAAGGTCAAATATTATTTGAACATAGTATTCTTCATATTGGAGCACACATAATAAATTGTCTTGGTGTATCTTTAACTAGATAATCTAATTCTAGTAAGGTTTTAATGAATAAACATCATCAGAGTGAAATGATCAGACAACTAGAAGGCATCAAAGGGTCACGGAGAGGCGTCAAATAGCACGAAAAAGCATAAAAGATCAATGGAGAGGCGGTGAAAGGTGACAGAGAGGCGGTAAAAGACAATGGAGAGGCATTCATTAAAGGATGTCGACGAGTTGCTAAAAGGCACCCCAGAGGCGCTAAAGAGTGAGTAAGAAGGGTTAAAAGCAAAATGAGTAGTCATTAAAGGGCAATGAGGAGGCATTGAAGGGCAATGAGGAGGCGGTGAATGGCAACGAAGAGGCGTTAAGGGGCAAAAATGGGGCGTTAAAGAGCGACAAGGTGCATTAAAAGGTGGCGGGGTGGCATGAAAGGGCTATGGAACGGTGACAAGGAAGTACGTTAACGGGTGATGGGGCGGTGCTAATGGTTGATGGATAGGTGTCTAAGTGCAATGAGAAGGCATTAAAAAAGACAGTGAATCGTTAAAGGGCAATGAAGAAGCGTTAAATGGTGACAGAGAGACGTCAAAGAGCGATGGAAAGGCGTTAAAGGCCGAAAAAGTGTTAAAAGTGATGTAGATGCATTAAAGTTTAATGGAGAGGCGCTAATAGGCGCTGCAGATGCGTTAAATGGTGATGCTAAAGGGTTAAAGTGCGATGAAGAGGCGGTAAATGGTGATGGAAAGGCATTAAATGGCGATGGGAAGCCAGTAAAGGGCGATGAGGAGGCGTTAAATTTCACTGAAGAAGCGTTAAAGGGTGACGGAAAGCATTGAAGGGCAATGAGAGACGATAAATGGCGATGGAGAGGCGTCGAATGACCATGGGGAGGCGTTAAAGATTGATAGTAAAGCGTTTAAATGTGACGGAGAGTTAAATTAAAGAGTAATGGAGAAGCGTTCAGTGTGAAAAAGAGGCATTGAAGGGCGTCAGAAAGGCCTTCATTTGCAAAGAAGAGGCATTAAACTTAAAGGACGGTCAGGGCGAAGAAGAGGCGTTAAAGGGCAAAAGAAAAGCCTTCAATTGCAAAGAGGAGGCATTAAACTAAAAGCTACGAAGACGCATTATTGTCTCCCTTTAGCGCCTCTCCATAGCACCATAATGCCTCTCTCTCACCTTATAAGGCCCTCGGTTGCTCTGTATCGCCTCTTGTGGCCCATTAACGCCTCCTCATTTCTCTTTAATATGCCTCCTCATGTCCTTTAATGCCTTTTCATTGTCCTTTATCGCCTTCTCATTGCCCTTTAATACCTACTTATCGACCGTTGGAACTTTTCCATCACTCTTTAACACATCTCTGTTAATTGTCATTCAATACCTTCGAGCTGATGTCTTCACCTTGAGCATGTTTGATCATTTAAACCCAACATAATTAGATTATCCAGTCAAAATAAAACCCAACACAAGGTAATATACGTGCTCCAATTTCTAGCTTATACGCTGAAACATATATTTGACCTTGAGGTTGACTTTAAATCACCAAAATAATAGGAAAAAGACATTTTTTGTACAAAATCCCACTAAAAAAAGCTTTTTACACATGTTCTAGCTGTATTTGTTGAAAATCATATTCTCCTTTACTTGACTGTGAAATTGACATTTTAAACTTAAAGATGACCTTTTATCATCAAAATAGTATCAAGAATAGATTATTCAGTCAAAAATCACGTCAAAAAGATGTATTACACTTCTTCCTATTTTGTTTCGAAAAGATCATATTTTTACATTTTAACCTTGGAAATGACCTTTCGACCTTGAAAATGACCTTGGATCAAAAAAATAATGCCATTAATTGATTTTTCAGACAAAATCACATGAAAAAGAGGTATTACACATGTTCCTAGCTTGATTTGTTAAAAATGGTAATTTTGCTTATTTGACCTTGAAATTGACTTTTTGACCTTGAAAGTGACCTTGAGTCATGAAAATAATACAAGAAATGGACTGCCAGGTCAAAATCACACGAAAATGAGGTATTACACTTGTTCCTGGCTTCATTTGTTGAACAATCATAGTTGACCTTGAGATATCTGGCGGCCATTTTGTTTTTGACCGTGGCAATGCCCTTTCGGCCTTGAAGATGACCTTGGATCAACAAAATAATACCATAAATGGATTTTTCAGACAAAATCCAACGAAAAAGAGGTATTACACATGTTCCTAGCTTTATTTGTTAAAAAGCGTATTTTTGCTTATTTGACCTTGAAATTGACGTTTTGACCTTGAAGATGACCTTGAGTCATAAAAATAATACAAGAAATGGATTGCCCGGTCAAAATCACACGAAAATGAGGTATTACACTTGTTCCTGGCTTCATTTGTTGAACAATCATAGTTGACCTTGAGATATCTGACGGCCATTTTGTTTTTGACCGTGGCAATGCCCTTCCGGCCTTGAAGATGACCTTGGATCACCAAAATAATACCATAAATGGATTTTTCAGACAAAATCCAACAAAAAAGAGGTATTACACATGTTCCTAGCTTTATTTGTTAAAAAGCGTATTTTTGCTTATTTGACCTTGAAATTGACGTTTTGACCTTGAAGATGACCTTATAGCATAAAAATAATACAAAAAATGGATTGCCCAGTCAAAATCACATAAAAATGAGGTATTACACTTGTTCCTGGCTTCATTTGTTGAAAAAAACATATTTGACCTTGAAATATCTGGCGGCCATTTTGTTTTTGCCCTTAAAAAAATCCGCCTAAGGGTGCCAAAGTGGCACCCGGCTGATTTCTGCTCGGGACACCCCATAGTATCAGAATCAACCATAAAACATCGTCCATACCGCGAAACATGCTTTAGTCAATATCCACTGGACTATATGATGATTTTTATATTTCATGCTTAATGTTTTTGTTTTTCTAATTTCTAAAAAATACCACAATCGCTTTTAATTGTATATTGTAACGAAAAAGAAATATTTCATAATATTGGACTTATTAAGATGAAGCCAACTTATTGCGTTCCCGATTAAAAATTAAAGTCATCTTAACTTAAACATAAAAATGTCCAATCCCCCTTTTTCACTTAAAATTACAGCTATGTCCCCTCCCTTACAAATTCTGGATGTGGACCTAGCTTGCATGATAAAAAAGAATATTGTGTCATATAAACTTTTTTTCTTCCTTTTTATTTACAAAATGGGCGCAAAAATGATAATATCAAGTGTCTAAACAATGAATGTAATACAATTATTCTTAGAATTGTACTGCAATGACAACATTGACATTAATACTGAGACGCTTTAACCATATTATTTGGTTAATTTGGAGCCTAGATTTATACTGTTTACATTAATAGATTGGAAAAAATTAATGTATGTGTTTTTTCTTTTCTATGTCTAAAAATAAAAAAAATTGACTAAATGAGAGCCATGTTGACAGTTCCCTTTATTCAGTCAAAATCATTACGAATGCTTTCTACAAATATAACATATTACCTTTACCACTTTAAAAATAAAGTGTAACCCTGTAATAGTCGCCGTTACTTTCGGATTAGTTGAAAAATGTTTTTGTGCAAAATAAAAACGATAAAAGTTTTATCAGAAGTGGGATTCGAACCCACGACCACAAAAGTGGACTGCGACCCGAACCTTAGACCGCTCGGCCATCCTGACAACTGTACACATTTAGTGAATGATGCATTCGGGATAGATCTCTATGATCTCCATGCATGATCCAGAGAGCCGTGGCCAAACCAATATTCTGTATTGTGGGGAGCCTCCGTGACCGAGAGGTAAATTGCTCGGCCTCAGACCTTCAGGGTTTTAATATCGAATCCTGTGTCTGGAGGGCAGTGTCATCTCACTCATCTCACCATCCTCAGCAGGTTCTCCTTGCCCAATTTAGCCTGGATGTGCACAAAAGTGGCCTAAAGCCAGATTCATTTCATTTTTGCGCCCAAAGCACACTACAAATAATAGCCTACACTTGTTTCAACCTTAACTCGACTAGGCCGTCATGAACGTCTTCGCCTAGGCCTACTCGAATTATTTGTAATTTTTATAATTTTCATCAATTCTAACATAGGCCTACTAGAAAATTAGCTTTTTATCATCATAATATCAATATTGGTGTGCCTGCTGTGAAAAGTAGTTCATTTCAAACAAACATAGGCTACCATTATATATTTTAATTACGTTTGGGTTAGTGTTACTTCATATCAATAGTACTGCCGCCTGGTGATAACTGGTATAAGAAATTTGGCTCATACTCATATTAGGACCTCATATTAGGCACACTAAGCTAGTGACTTACCCTACCGCTCTTAACAATATTGTCAGTTTCACGCTAACGGCTGATTATTGCAACTATGCATTATACAGCTTTGGCTTATATATAATAGGCCTATTACAATAATTATTACGATGCTAATTGCAATGGAATTCTAATACTATAACTTCTATTGCGGATATTAATAACATTTATCTTTATTCTCAGTTTGGTGTATTAGACTAATGTTTATTCATTTAATTATTTTTTTATTAAAAACATATCACTTGCCTTCATGGTGAATAAATATGTCAAGTTTGCCTAATAGACCGTTAAATTCCAATGCTTGGTCAGTGTCGCACACAGTGGATCATGTCTTTAACAAATGTTAGGAGCAAACAAATGTCACGTACTGGGGACTATGGAAAATATTGATGTGATTTTTATTCCAGTGTTATTATAAAACAAGAAATTTGGCTATTAGCCCTGCTTACAAAGTTATGACTTGGTATGGACTTCATTTCAGAGATAAAACAAGTACAAACATTAATAACATAAAAACGCTTCAATTGACAATTTTCTAATAATGAAGAAAATCATAACAATTATGTGCTATCATTCCAGTTAAGAATTATAAATTAAGATTTTACAATAGGGCTTATTAAATTTATCTGTATGCCTGCATTTATTTTGTCACGATAGTAATATGATATACCACGTTGTCTACTTGACGGGGGTAATGTCCATTACTCAAATGAAAACTAAGAGCGTCTTTATTCTATCTTGAACTGATTTAACACGATTCACAGTCTCAATTACAAATACATATTTGCTGAGAAAAGTATAGTCAGATTCGCATTAAATTCATTGACCAGGGTGAATAAATTTCGCGGAGTCCTCAGTCAATTTTGAACAGAAGTTAGACCATTCGACATGTAATGAAATTTTGAGACGAAGCTAATGAGTTTATAGAGGACGATTTGCTTTGTATTTATTTACTACATGTTAAATGGACTAATTTTTAAACTATGCAACATTTCTCAATTAAATTGAGCTAGTAGTCCCTTCATCACTAGAAAATTTTATTGAAAATTGTCCGAGAATTGAGTGAGACGTCAGCAAAAATCATTCACCACTGTTAATGTGAATTCGACTATATGGCTAATAATAGTCAATGCTATGATAACACATATTAAAATTTAGCTTTGTTTAAGCATGTTGCAAAGTTAAAAACATCCAAATAACATTTGGAAGGGGGTGTGTAGGTCCAGGGTCATTTTGGATAAAAAATAGAAAATTGGAAAACCATAATTTTTTTAAAAATATTTGATGATTATTGGTTTCCGAAAAAAATGTGGATAAGGGGGGTGTGGGTGGGGTGAGCTCTATCCAAATGATGTTTGGAATTTTTTTAACTTAGCAAAATGCCTTAAGCTTGACGATTATATAATGTAGGACTATAATTATCACAAGAAATAATTTAAAGTACGTATAAAACTGATCATATCACAGTGAGCACGAGACGTTGACCCAATGCTGGTTCAATGTTGGGCCAGCGTCGCAGACGTTGGCCCAACATTAAACAAGCATTGGGTCAACGCCTGGTGTTTGCTGGGACGTCTACGATGTATCAGGTGGTCTGCCCCACGTGTGATCCTGATGTAATGTGTATTAGCCACCAGCATCACGCGAGTCCATTCTGGTTCACAGTCAGTAAGGCAATATCGCGACGAGATCTACATTAACGCGATTGACGACTCGGTGCACGAGAGGCACGCAATCTGTCATATACAATGGATATATATGAATATGACTATTTTTTACGTCCCTTTCTGCACAATCATGGCAATATCGCTACACAAGGAAGCTCGAAGCTGGGACTATGCCCTGCTCTTATTTCGAAAGACTTCAAGGGTGCTTACCATAGGCAGCACTGTACACTCCATGCCTTTGAACAGTTTGGAGCACTGTTTATGCACAGCCACGATGACAAATAACCTTATCGCCCGGGATTCGAACCTGGTACCAAGCCCCAGTCGATACGAATGAGCTATCGGGGCCGGCTCATATTCAATGAAAATTTCATTTGCCACGATAGTCATGAGATGGATCTAACCCAGTGGGACAGAGAGTGGTGTAGGCCTACCATCACTCTCAGTCCTACTGCATGGGCTAGGATGAATCTTATATCCTCTCCACTACTTTCAACCCTGAATTTACCATTGCAATTTTTATTCATACAAGCCACTTCCGCCGCGAATTGCTGTCGCAATTCTCGACTTGTAGTGGATGAAGATGACTTGAAGTGGTTGAAAAATTGAAGAAAATTGCATGTATTGGTAAACCAGTTGCATGGAAATATTCATTCTAAAACCATTTGTTGTAGGAAAATTAAGTCTGATTTCAGGAATGTAAAATGATGCTTTAATGCATCGTGAGGGCTTAAAGGGTTAATAATGAGACGCTTTAACCATATTATTTGGTTATTTTGGAGCCTACATTTATACTGTTTACATTAAGCAGATTGGAAGAAATTAATGTATGTGTTTTCCTTTTCTATGTCTAAGAATAAAAAAAATTGGACCAAATTAGAGCCATGTTGACAGTTTCAGTCAAAATCATTACGAATGCGGCCTACAAATATAACACATTACCTTTTTTCACTTTAAAAATAAAGTGTAGCTCGGTAATAGTCGCCATCACTTTCTAATTAGTTGAGAAATGTTTTTTTGCAAACTAAAAACGATAAAAGATTTGTCAGAAGTGGGATTCGAACCCACGCCCACAGAAGTGGACTGCGACCTGAACGCAGCGCCTTAGACCGCTCGGCCATCCTGACAACTGTACACAGCTAGTGGATGATGCATTCAGGATCGATCTCTATGATCTCCATGCATGATCCAGAGACCCGTGGCCGAACCAATATTCTGTATTGTGGGGAGCCTCCGTGACCGAGAGATAAATTGCTCGGCCTCTGACCTCCAGGGTTTTAATATCGAATCCTGTGTCTGGAGGGCAGTGTCATCTCACTCATCTCACCATCCTCAGCAGGTTCTCCTTGCCCAATTTAGCCTGGATGTGCACAAAAGTGGCCTAAAGCCAGATTCATTTCATTTTTGCGCCCAAAGCACACCACAAATAATAGCCTACACTTGTTTCAACCTTAACTCGACTAGGCTGTCATGAACGTCTTCGCCTAGGCCTACTCGAATTATTTGTGATTTTTATAATTTTCATCAATTCTAACATAGGCCTACTAGAAAATTAACTTTTTATCATCACAATATAATTATTGGTGTGCCTGCTGTGAAAAGTAGTTCATTTCAAACAAACATAGGCTACCATTATATATTTTAATTACGTTTGGGTTAGTGTTACTTCATATCAATAGTACTGCCGCCTGGTGATAACTGGTATAAGAAATATGGCCCACGCTCATATTATGGCCTCATATTAGGCACACTAAGCTAGTGACTTACCCTACCGCTCTTAACAATATTGTCAGTTTCACGCTAACGGCTGATTATTGCAACTATGCATTATACATCTTTGGCTTATATATAATAGGCCTATTACAATAATTATTACGATGCTAATTGCAATGGAATTCTAATACTATAACTTCTATTGCGGATATTAATGAAAATTATCTTTATTTTCAGTTTGGTGTATTAGACTAATGTTTATTCATTTAATTATTTTTTATTAAAAACATATCACTTGCCTGCATGGTTAATAAATGTGTCAAGTTTGCCTAATAGACCGTTAAATTCCAATGCTCGGTCAATGTCGCACACAGTGGATCATGTCTTTAACAACTGTTAGGAGCAAACAAATGTCACGTACTGGGGACTATGGAAAATATTGATGTGATTTTTATTCCAGTGTTATTATAAAACAAGAAATTTGGCTATTAGCCCTGCTTACAAAGTTATGACTTGGTATGGACTTCATTTCATAAAGCAAGTACAAACATTAATATCATACAAACGCTTCAATTGACAATGTTCTAATAATGAAGAAAATCATAGCAATTATGTGCTATCATTCTAGTTAAGAATTATAAATTAAGATTTTACAATAGGGCTTATCAAATTTATCTGTATGCCTGCATTTATTTTGTCACGATAGTAATATGATATACCACGTTGTCTACTTGACGGGGGTAATGTCCATTGCAAACTCAAGTCATTGCTTTTACAAAACTTGTATAAACCTATACCGGACGAATGAAGTTAATTCCCATGAAATGAAAACTAAGAGCGTCTTTATTCTATCTTGAACTGATTTAACACGATTCACAGTCTCAATTACAAATACATATTTGCTGAGAAAAGTATAGTCAGATTCGCATTAAATTCATTGACCAGGGTGAATAAATTTCGCGGAGTCCTCAGTCAATTTTGAACAGAAGTTAGACCATTCGACATGTAATGAAATTCTGAGACGAAGCTAATCAGTTTATAGAGGGAGATTTGTTCTGTATTTATTTGCTACATGTTAAATGGACTAATATTTAAACTACGCAACATTTTTTAAATAAAATTGAGTAGTCCCACCATCACTAGAAAATCGTGCTTGTAAAATTTCATGGAAATTGTCCTAGAATTGAGTGAGACATCAGCAAATATAATTCACCACTGTTAATGTGAATCCGACTATATAGCTAATAATAGTCAATGCTATATTATAGCAAATATTAATATTTAGCTTTATTCAAGCTTGACGATTATTTAATGTACGACTATATCACAAGAAATAATTTCAAGTACCGTAGAAAACTGATCATATCACAGTGAACACGAGACGTTGATCCAATGCTGGTTCAATGTTGGACCACCGTCTGCGACTCTGACCCAACATTAAACCAGCATTGGGTTGACGTCTCGTGTTTGCTGGGACGTCTACCATGTATCAGGTGGTCTGCCCCACGTGTGATCCTGATGTAATGTGTATTAGTCAACAGCATCACGCGAGTGAGTCCATTCTGGTTCAGTCAGTAAGGCAATATCGCGACGAGACCTACATTAACGCGATTGACGACTCGGTGCACGAGAGGCACGCAATCTTTCATATTCAATGGAAATTTCTTGCTACGATAGTCATGGGATGGATCTAGCCCAGTATAGGACTGAGAGTGGTGTAACTGGTGTACCATCACTCTCAGTCCTATCGGGCTAGGACAAATCCTATATCCTCTCCACTACTTTCAAGCCTGAATTTACCATTGCAATTTTCATCCACTACAAGCCGCGAACTGCTGTCACAATTCTCGACCTGTATTGGATGAAAATTACTTGAAGTGGGTGAAAAAATAAAGAAAAGCCTCGATAGTCTTGAAAAAGGTCCTATACCCTCTCCACAACTTAAAGGGACAAGTAAACTACCGCTTTGGTGGATCCATAAAGGGGGGGATTTAGTCTTGACCGTCATTTTAAAATGGAAATTATTCAAAAATCGCCCTAACATCAATATTTACCACTCGAATTTTTCACGTTTACTATGTTTAAGAGGTGAGAAGACCAAATAGAACCCTACCACCAAAGTAAATATTTATGATACATTTTCACCCACTAGATTTAGATTAAATATCTTGGCGGGTATAGGGTTAAAGTTGTATCATCATCATGGCGGATGGTTCTGATGTCCATACTTAGGTGTTGGCAGTCGACGAACCACCGTGTCCGACTTTTTCCAAAGACTCGACAGCGAGGTCGACGGATGTTTCTGATGCTAACGTAGGTGTTGGCAGTTGACGAACGTGTCCGACTCTTATTGGTATGTATACATTGTGTTCCGGTATCGCGACGGCTTTACGAGCTGACGCCAGCCGATGTTTTTTAGACTAATCGTAATAATTTTATATAGGGGTGTATATGTTAAAAGCATAACAATTATTATAGCTTGCACATTTTGATGATAAATATATTCTACTTGTATTTATTTTATAGGGTTCTACGCTTTCCAAAGTGTGATTTTTGCTACTATTTATAATAATATGTAGTTATTTTATCTCTGGTTTTGGCGCGGGAAACTCATATTATTATGTATATTATTTTTTATACTTTTATGCTTATACTTCCTGTACATGGATGAACATAAATAGAGTTGCTGCCTAGCTTGCAGATGCTTCTATAAGCCTGTTCTAGCGCAGTACGACCAATGTTGTATATAATATTTAATGATATAATGTGTATATTTTTTTGTATCTGTTTTTAAATATATATATGTATTGGTCAAAAGCTAAATAAAATAAAATCTTCGACCTTGGTGCAAAAGTAAACAAGTTCAAGTTGGTGAAAACAACGCATATCTCTTTTTGTTTAACATGAGACCAAATTTGTGTCAACCTTGATGTTTGAACACCCGTTTACTTTCCAATAACTGTGATTTAACCTGCAAATAAAATAGATTAGAAATGATTATAGCATAGTCAAGCTTAGTGGGGGGAGGCTTAACCCTTTAACCGCCGGTGCCGCATATATTCGGGTTTTCATTTTTTATTAGCCCATTATGTACGACTTTTTGAACATGTTAAAGATAAGATGTGACATCAATCAGCAATATTTGAAAACAGTTGACCTCCATTTTGTCAAATCTGAATAATTTTCACTCACTTGAAGTTGTGGATCGCGTCAGCGAGACACAACTTCAAGTGAGTGAAAATTCAGATTGAATAATTTGGCGGTTAAAGGGTTAACACAATGTTGGTTCAATGCTGGTCCAACGACTTTGACAATGGCCCAACATTGAGTGAACGACTGGTGTGCGTTTAAACACGAGACGTTAAACCAATGTTGGTTGAATGCTGGTCCAACGTCTGCAACGCTGGACCAGCATTAAGCCAACATTTGTTCCACATCTCGTGTTAGGAGGGACGTGTGATCCACATCTCATGTGTAATAGTCACTATATATAGCTTCACGTCAACGTCATATTGTTGATTTTTAAATAACAATCGGCTGACTAGCCTCTGGCTAATGTTGTCTGTAAATCAACCGATATAAATATAAGTTTATCTTATCTATCTTACGTGAGTAAGAGTAGTATATAAGTCCATTTTAAAATCTTTGGGCTCTGAATTAGTCCTTAGCCTCGAGTAAGTCCATTCCCCTGGAATTCCCCTAGTGTTTCTGTGTTTTGAGTCCATTCTGTTTAAACCCTTTGACGTGTAGGAATAAACTTTTTTTTTATTCGTTGTTTAAACAAATTAAATATTCATATTCAATGACATATTCACATTCGTTTATAGTCCCTTTATATATTCATATTCAATTGAATATTCATATTAGTTTATATGTATCGTTTATATTTATCAGTACAAGTGTTTGTGTACTTGCTTCAGTATGTTGATGTCCTGGCATTGTATCACTTTAGTTGAATAAACTTGTCTTGTCTTGCTCTTTATGTCTATTTCTGGGTTATTAAAATCAAGGACTTTCCTATATTCTTGGTAAAATGCGCCCTCATCCTTAAACGTGTGTTATCATTGGCGTGTAGGAATAAACTTGTTTTTTTCGGAATGTTTTTGTATCTCACGAAATTAACTGTTTGTTTTCGTAAATCAGCAACAATCCAATGCGCGCGCTGGGCAGAAAAAACACACGTTTTTTTGGTAATGCGATACCTAAATCTAATGCGCACGCTCATCTATAACAGAGAAAAAAACATAGTGGCCGTATTTCAGATTACATTATTTTTACTTGGTAGGGAGATTTAGAATAAGTTTTCATAACGAATGTGGGAGAAACAAGCAGCCTAAGATAGATTGAATAGGCGTATTGTGTTTCGATGATGTGATAATTATGGTTGGGTGCGATATGATTTGAAAACTAAGCAAACTTAGATCAGCGGTAGATCCAGGATCTGTAGAAAGAGGGGGCGCCGGGATTGATTTTTTTTGTGTGTAAATTATGGTCAATTTAGATGACTTTTTGAAGTATTTGACAACCGCTCCCTCCCCCCCCCCCCTTGGATCCACGCCTGTGGGGAATGAGATTAAAAGATTAAAACCTTAGGATATCATAGGAAATTTTCTGCTCGCACGCTCTCGCCTCGATGACCAGCTCTCCTTTTAACTCCTCTACCAGTTCCGGTCCGTTGGCGGTATGGTCTATACTATAGGCCTTTGTTATGTTTTTAAAGGTGAAGTCATGGTCTGCAGGGTATTAAAACCTTAGTGGGTGATTTTACCAGTAGGGCCTACTTATCAAGTCTATTTTTAAATGTGTTTGTTACTTTATCCGTTATTTTAGATCACTTATGGCGTCAGTCACACAATATTATTAATTGGCTATAATTATAATTGACTGATTGATTAGTAGGCATATATTTTTATTTGAGTGACGTACACTAGTTATTATTCCATTGTTCTTTGTTTATTGTTCTTTTGTGATTGTAGGGGCACGATGATTAATAATATATTATTTAACCTTTCAATAGACCCCTACTACGTAATCATTGCCATTCGTAAAGTTGTGCCCCAAAAATCCGGTGCGCGAATGATTGATTGCGCAATAAATTAGTGCGTCCTTGTTTGATCAATTATTTTTATATCATTCTGTAATAACAGATTTACTTCTCATTAGAATAATGCCTCAACGTGAGGACCAAAACCACTGTCTTTATAGGTGAATTTATCATCTAAACAGGCTACTATCACATTTTTCATGAAATTTGCGGTCTGACCACCAGCATAGAAAAACACTGCTTTTGCTATGCTGTCCATCTCTGACGTTGAGCCATACAGTTCACGTCAAGCTCGGACTAATTCAACTGCACCAAAAATAGATAGGGGACTACCGCTCTTAACAATATTGTCAGTTTTACGCCAACGACTGTAATTTGATCACTTATTGCGTCAGATGGTATTCTCACTCATTGGTTGTTATCAAGAATATAGATGTAGGTGTCCAGCTAGCAGAGTGGCGCAGTGGAAGCGTGCTGGGCCCATAACCCAGAGGTCCGTGGATCGAAACAACGCTCTGCTAAGAATTTGTATTTAAATATATCTTTTATTCTTTTTTCGACTGTTATTGAAAACAATTCTTATTGAAAGTTTATACTGCACCACAGACTAAGCACATTAATTAGGATATGTAATAATAGCTTAATAGGTGATGAAGGTGATGAAGTTCTGAAATTTTGACACAGTAGGCCTATAGGTATGATGATTTTTATATTTCATGCTTAATGTTTTTGTTTTTCTAATTTCTAAAAAAATTACAATCGCTTTTAATTGTATATTGTAACGAAAAACAATTATTTCGTAATATTGTGCTTATTAAGCGGATGCCAACTTATTGCGTTCCCGATTAAAAATTAAAGTCATCTTAATTTCAATAAAAAAATATCCACCGTCCCCTTTTGTTTTCACTTAAAATTACAGCTATGTCCCTTCCCTTACAAATTCTAGATGTCGACTTAACTTGCAAAAGAAAATATAATATTGTGTCATATAAACGTTTTTTTCTTCATTTTTATTTACAAAATGGCCGCAAAAATAATAATATCATAACAAGTTGATATAATACAATTCATAGAATTGTACTGCAATGACAAAATTGACGTTGATAATGAGACGCTTTAGCCATATTATTTGGTTAATTTTGAGCCCACGTTTATTATGTTTACATTAACAGATTGGAAAGATTAAATGTATGTGTTTTATATATCTAAAAATGTAATATTTGGACTAAATTAGCGCCATCACCTTTTTTCGCTTTAAAAATAAAGTGGCACTCGGTAATAGTCGCCATTACTTTCGGATTAGTTGAAAAATCACTCATCTCACTATCCTCAGCGGGTTATCCAGGCCTAATTTGGCCTGTATGTGCACAAAAGTGGCCTAAAGCCCGATTCATTTTATTTTTGCGCCCAAAGCGCACTACAACTGATAAAAGAAAAATGATCTTAACCTTCATAACCGCCAAATTATTCAATTGAAATTTTCACCCACTTGAAGTTGTGTCTCGCTGACGCGGTCCACAACTTCAAGTGAGTGAAAATTATATTCAAATAAAATATTCATGTAATTTTCATTTCACTGTTATTATAAAACAATAAATTTGGCTTTTAGTCCTACCAAGAAACCCATGATTTATTATGGATTTTATTTCTGAGATAAAATAAGTACATACAATAATATCATAAAAACGCTTCAATTGACAATGTTCTAATAATGAAGAAAATCATAGCAATTATGTGCCATCATTCTAGTTAAAAATTATAAATTAAGATTTTACAATAGGGCTGATCAAATTTATCTGTATCCATGCATTTATTTTGTCACGATAGTAATATGATATACCACGTTGTCTACTTGACGGGGGTAATGTCCATTACACAGTTTCAGTAATTGCTTTTACAAAACATGTATGAACCTATACCGAACGAATGAAGTTAATTTCCACCAAATAAAAACTAAGCGTGTCTTTATTCTATTTTAACTTGTTTAACACGATTCACAGTCCTAATTCCAAATACATATTTGCTGAGAAAAGTCAGATTCGCAATAAATTCATTAACCAAGGTGAATATATTCCACGTACTCCTCAGTCTATTTTGAACAGAAGTTAGACCATTCGACATGCAATGAAATTCTGAGTCGAAGCTAATGAGCTTATAGAGGGCGATTTGTTTTGTATTTATTTACTACATGTTCAAAGGACTAATTTTTAAACTATATGCAATATTTTTCAATGAAATTGAATAGTCCCTCCCCCCATCACTAGAAAATTGTGCTTGTTATATTTCATGAAAATTGTTCTAGAATTGAGTGAGACATCAGCAAAAATGATTCACCACTGTTAATGTGAATTAGACTATATAGCCAATAATAGTTATAATAATATAGCTAATATAGCTAATAATAGTAAATGCTATTCTAAGAGTGACCGTTTTTACTCAGGAATGTCAGTTTCCATGATTTGCCAGTCCTGTGGATTGGCATGCCCTCAATGTTTAATTCTACCCCTGATGTATAGGACTATAATTATCACAAGAAAATTGTTCAAGTACAATAGAAAACTGATCATATCACAGTGAACACGAGACATTGACCCAATGCTGGTTTAATGTTGGGCCAGCGTCGCAGACGTTGGCCCAACATTAAACCAGCATTGGGTCGACGTCTCGTGTTTTCTGGGACGTCTACGATGTATCAGGTGGCCTGCCCCACGTGTGATCCTGGTGTAATGTGTATTAGTCACCTGCGTCACGCGAGTGAGTCCATTCTGGTTCACAGTCAGTAAGGCAATATCGCGACGAGATCTACATTAACGCGATTGACGACTCGGTGCACGAGAGGCACGCAATCTCTCATATACAAAGGATATATATAAATATGACTATTTTTTACGTCCCTTTCAGCACAATCATGGCAATATCGCGACAGAAGGAAGCTCGAAGCCGGGACTATGCCCTACTCTTATTTCGAAAGACTTCAAGGGTGCTTTATAGTACAAGTACCATAGGCAGCACTGTACACTCCATGCCTTTGAACAGTTTGGAGCACTGTTTATGCACAACCACGATGACAAATAACCTTACCGCCCGGGATTCGAACCTGGTACCAAGCCCCAGTCGATACGAATAAGCCATCGGGGCCGGCTCATATTCAATGAAAATTTCATTTGCCACGATAGTCATGGGATGGATCTATCCCAGTGGGACAGAGAGTGGTGTAGGCCTACCATCACTCTCAGTCCTACTGCATGGGCTAGGATGGATCTTATATCCTCTCCACTACTTTCAACCCTGAATTTACCATTGCAATTTTTATTCATACATTTTATTCTTACTTCCGCCGCGAATTGCTGTCGCAATTCTCGACTTGTAGTGGATGAAGATGATTTGAAGTGGTTGAAAAATTGAAGAAAATTGCATGTATTGGTAAACCAGTTACATGGAAATATTCATTCTAAAACCATTTGTTGTAGGAAAATTAAGTCTGATTTCAGGAATGTAAAATGCTGCATTAATGTACGTGAGGGCTTAAAAGGTTAATAATGAGACGCTTTAACCATATTATTTGGTTATTTTGGAGTATACTGTTTACATTAAACAGATTGGAAGATATTAATGTATGTGTTTTGCTTTTTTATGTCTAAAAATAAAAAATAATTGGACCAAATTAGAGCCATATTGACAGTTCCTTTTATTCAGTCAAAATCATTACGAATCCGGCCTACAAATATAATACATTACCTTTTTTCACTTTAAAAATAATGTGTAGCTCGGTAATAGTCGCCATTACTTTCGGATTAGTTGAAAAATGTTTTTTGTGCAAAATGAAAAACGATAAAAGATTTGTCAGAAGTGGGATTCGAACCCACGCCCACAGAAGTGGACTGCGACCTGAACGCAGCGCCTTAGACCGCTCGGCCATCCTGACAACCGTACACAGTTAGTGGATGATGCACTCGGGATCGATCTCTATGATCTCCATGCATGATCCAGAGGCCTTTGGCCAAACCAATATTCTTTATTGTGGGGAGCCTGCGTGACCGAGAGGTAAATTGCTCGGCCTCAGACGTCCAGGGTTTAAATATCGAATCCTGTGTCTGGAGGGCAGTGTCATCTCACTCATCTCACCACCTCAGGAGGTTCACCTTGCCCAATTCAGCCTGGATGTGCACAAAAGTGGCCTAAAGCCAGATTCATTTCATTTTTGCGCCCAAAGCACACTACAAATAATAGCCTACACTGGTTTCAACCTTAACTCGACTAGGCCGCCATGAACGTGATCGCCTAGGCCTACTGGAATTATTTGTGATTTTCATAATTTTCATCAATTGTAACATAGGCCTACTAGAAAATTAGCTTTTTATCATCGTAATATCATTATTGGTGTGCCTGCTGTGAAAAGTAGTTCATTTCAAACAAACATAGGCTACCATTATATATTTTAATTACGTTTGGGTTAGTGTTACTTCATATCAATAGTACTGCCGCTTGGTGATAACTGGTATAAAAATATGGCCCATGCTCATATTATGGCCTCATATTAGGCACACTAAGCTAGTGACTTACCCCACCGCTCTTAACAATATTGTCAGTTTCACGCTAACGGCTGATTATTGCAACTATGCATTATACAGCTTTGGATTATATATAATAGGCCTATTACAATAATTATTACGATGCTAATTGCAATAAAATTCTAATACTATAACTTCTATTGCGGATATTAATGAAAATTATCTTTATTCTCAGTTTGGTGTACTAATGTTCATTCACTTAATGATTTTTTATTAAAAACACATCACTTGCCTGCATGGTGAATAAATGTGTCAAGTTTGCTTAATATACCGTTAAATTCCAATGCTCGGTCAATGTCGCACACAGTGGATCATTCCTTTAACCAATGTTAGGAGCAAACAAATGTCGCGTACTGAGAACTATGGGAATTATTGATGTGATTTTTATTCCAGTGTTATTATAAAACAAGAAATTTGGCTATTAGCCCTGCTTACAAAGTCATGACTTGGTATGGACTTCATTTCAGAGATAAAACAAGTACAAACATCAATATCATAAAAACTCTTTAATTGACAATGCTCTAATAATGAAGAAAATCATAGCAATTATGTGATATCATTCTAGTTAAGAATTATAAATTAGGATTTTACAATAGGGCTTATCAAATGTATCTGTATCCCTGCATTTATTTTGTCACGATAGTAATATGATATACCACGTTGTCTACTTGACGGGGGTAATGTCCATTACAAACTTAATTACAAATACATATTTGCTGAGAAAAGTATAGTCAGATTCGCATTAAATTCATTGACCAGGGTGAATAAATTTCGCGGAGTCCTCAGTCTATTTTGAACAGAAGTTAGACCATTCGACATGTAATGAAATTCTGAGACGAAGCTAATAAGTTTATAGAGGGAGATTTGTTTTGTATTTATTTGCTACATGTTAAATGGACTAATATTTAAACTATGCAACATTTTTTAAATAAAATTGAGTAGTCCCACCATCACTAGAAAATCGTGCTTGTAAAATTTCATGAAAATTGTCCGAGAATTGTGTGAGACATCAGCAAATATAATTCACCACTGTTAATGTGAATCCGACTATATAGCTAATAATAGTCAATGCTATATTATAGCAAATATTAATATTTAGCTTTATTCAAGCTTGACGATTATTTAATGTACGACTATATCACAAAAAATAATTTCAAGTACCGTAGAAAACTGATCATATCACAGTGAACACGAGACGTTGATCCAATGCTGGTTCAATGTTGGGCCACCGTCTGCGACTCTGACCCAACATTAAACCAGCATTGGGTTGACGTCTCGTGTTTGCTGGGACTTCTAGGATGTATCAGGTGGTCAGCGCCACGTGTGATCCTGATGTAATGTGTATTAGTCAACAGCCTCGCGGGAGTGAGTCCATTCTGGTTCACAGGCAGCAAGGCAATATCGCGACGAGATTTACATTAACGCGATTGACGAATCGGTACACCAGAGGCACGCAATCTCTCATAGGCCTATGCAATGAAAATTTGCATTTGCTACGATCGTCATGTGATAGGTCTTATATCCTCTCAATTACTTATCCCTTTCAAGCTTGAATTTATCATTGTAATTTTCATCCATTACAAACCGCGAAATGCTGTCGCAATTCTCGACCTGTATTGGATGAAAATTACTTTAAGTGGGTGAAAAAATAAAGAAAAGCCTCGATAGTCTTGGAAAAGGTCCTATATACACTCTCCACAACTTAAAGGGACAAGTAAACTACCGCTTTGGTGGATCCAGACGGAGGGGGGGGGGGGGGAGGGAGTCCTGACCGCCATTTTAAAAACTAAGATATTTTAAAATCGCCCTAATATCAATATTTAACACTCGAATTTGTTCACGTTTACAATGTTTAACAGCTGAGAAGACCAAAAAAAGCACCCACTCACCAAAGTAAATATTTATGATTCATTTTCACCCACTTGATTTAGATCAAATAACTCGGCGGGTATAGGGATAAAGTTGTATCATCATCATGGCGGATGGTTCTGATGTCCATACTTAGGTGTTGGCAGTCGACGAACCATCTTGTCCCACTTTTTCCAAAGACTCAACAGCGAGGTCGACGGAAAATGAAATGAAATGAATCGCGCTTTAGGCTACCTGTGTGCACATATAGGCTAAACTGGGCCAGGAGAACCTCCTGAGGATGGTGAGATGACACTGTCCTCCAGACACAGGATTCGAAATTCGTGCCCTGGCGGTCTGAGGCCGAGCAGGCTACCTCTCGGTAACGGAGGCTCCCCACAATACTGACTTTCACACGTGGATGGGGAAGAAACATTTGTTGTTTCTGTAACCGCCGAGACCAGGAACCGAACCCCGAACTCTGGCGTGAAAGGCGGCGGTGCTAACCACTACCCCCGCCCGCGAGGTCGACGGATAGTTCTGATGCTCACGTAGGTGTTAGGAGCATCAGAACCATCCGTTTTACTTTCCAATAGGGGCGGGGGCCCTAGGGTAGTGGTTAGCACCGCTGCCTTTCACGCCAGAGTTCGGGGTTCGGTTCCCGGTCCCGGCGGTTTCAAAGAAACAAAAATGATTCTTCCCCATCCACGGGTGAAAGTTAGTATTGTGGGGAGCCTCCGTGACTGAGAGGTAGCGTGCTTGGCCTCAGACCGCCAGGGCTCGAATTAAGAATCCTGTGTCTGAAGGACAGTGTCATCTCATTCATCTCACCATCCTCAGGAGGTTCTCCTGGCCCAGTTTAGCCTATTTGTGCACAAAGGTGGCCTAAAGCCCGATTCATTCCATTTACTTTCCAATAACTGTGATTTAACCTACAAATAAAATAGATTAGAAATGATTATAGCATAGTCAAGCTTAGTGGGGGAAGGCTTAACCCTTTAACCGCCGGTGCCGCATATATTCGGGTTTTCATTTTTTATTAGCACATTATGTAGCACCTTTTGAACATGTTAAAGATAAAATGTGACATCAATCAGCAATATTTGAAAACAGTTGACCTCCATTTTGTCAAATCTGAATAATTTTCACTCACTTGAAGTTGTGGATCGCGTCAGCGAGACACAACTTCAAGTGAGTGAAAATTCGGATTGAATAATTTGGCGGTTAAAGGGTTAACACAATGTTGGTTCAATGCTGGTCCAACGTCTTTGACAATGGCCCAACATTGAGTGAACGACTGGTGTGCGTTTAAACACGAGACGTTAAACCAATGTTGGTTGAATGCTGGTCCAACGTCTGCAACGCTGGACCAGCATTAAGCCAACGTTTGTTCCACATCTCGTGTTAGGAGGGACGTCCCGTGTATCAGGTGGACATCACCACGTGTGATCCACATCTCATGTGTAATAGTCACTATAGCCTCACGTCAACGTCATATTGTTGATTTTTAAATAACGATCGGCTGACTAGCCCCTGGCTAATGTTGTCTGTAAATGAACCGATCTAAAATAAAGTTTATCTTATCTATCTTACGTGAGTAAGAGTAGTATATAAGTCCATTTTAGAATCTTTGGGCTCTGAATTAGTCCTTAGCCTCGTGTAAGTCCATTCCCCTGGTGTCGACTACAGTAGTGTTTCTGTGTTTTGAATCCATTCTGTTTAAACCCTTTGACGTGTAGGAATAAACTCCTTTTTCATTCGTTGTTTAAACAAATTAAATATTCATATTCAATCACAGATTCACATTCGTTTATAGTCCCTTTATATATTCATATTCAAATAAATATTCATATTAGTCGATATGTATCGTTTATATTTATCAGTACAAGTGTTTGTGTACTTGCTTCAGTATGTTGATGTCCTGGCATTGTATCACTTTAGCTGAATAAACTTGTCTTGTCTTGCTCTTCATGTCTATTTCTTGGTTATTGAAATCGAGGACTTTCCTATATTCTTGGTAAAATGCGCCCTCATCCTTAAACGTGTGTTACCATTGGCGTGTAGGGATAAACTTGTTTTTTTCGGAATGTTTTTGTATCTCCCGAAATTAACTGTTTGTTTTCGTTAATCAGCAACAATCCAATGCGTGCGCTGGGCAGAAAAAACACACGTTTTTTTGGTAATGCGATGCCTAAATCTAATGCGCACGCTCATCTATAACAGAGAAAAAAACATAGTGGCCGTATTTTAGATTACATTATTTTTACTTGGTGGGGAGATTTGGAATAAGTTTTCATAACGAATATGGGAGAAACAATAGATAGATTGGAATAGGCGTATTGTGTTTCGATGATGTGATAATTATGGTTGGGTGCGATATGATTTGAAAACTAAGCAAACTTAGATCAGCGGTAGATCCAGGATCTGTAGAAAGAGGGGGCGCCGGGATTGCTTTTTTGTGTGTAAATTATGGTCAATTAAGATGACTTTTTGAAGTATTTGACAACCGCTCCATCCCCCCCCCCCCTTGGATCCACGCCTGTAGGGAATGAGAATAAAAGATTAATACCTTAGGATATCATAGGAAATTTTCTGCTCGCACGCTCTTGCCTCGATGACCAGCTCTCCTTTGTACTCTTCTACCGGTTCCGATCCGTTGGCGGTATGGTCTATACTATAGGCCTTTGTTATGTTTTTAAAGATGAAGTCATGGTCTGCAGGGTATTAAAACCTTAGTGGGTGATTTTCCCAGTAGGGCCTACTTATCAAGTCTATTTTTAAATGTGTTACTTTATCCGTTATTTTAGGTCACTTATTGCGTCACTGAATAATATTGATTGGCTATAATTATAATCGACTGATTGATTAGTAGGCATATATTTTTATTTGAGTGACGTACACTAGTTATTATTCCATTGTTCTTTGTTTATTGTTCTTTTGTGATTGTAGGGGCACGATGATTAATAATATATTATTTAACCTTTCAATAGACCCCTACTACGTAACTATTGCCATTCGTAAAGTTGTGCCCCAAAAATCCGGTGCGCGAACGATTGATTGCGCAATGAATTACTGCGTCATTGTTAGATCAATTATTTTTATATCATTCTGTAATGGCAGATTTACATCTCATTAGAATAATGCTCAAACATGGGGACTGAAACCACTGTCTTTATAGGTGAATTTATCATCTAAATAGGGCTACTATCACATTTTTCATGAAATTTGCGGTCTGATCATCAGCATAGAAAAACACAGCTTTTGCTATGCTGTCCATCTCTGACGTTGAGCCATACAGTTCACGTCAAGCTCGGACTAATTCAACTGCACCAAAAATAGATAGGGGACTACCGCTCTTAGCAATATTGTCAGTTTTACGCCAACGACTGTAATTTGATCACTTATTGCGTCAGATGGTATTCTCACTCCTTAATGGTTATCAAGAATATAGATCTAGGTGCCAGCTAGCAGAGTGGCGCAGTGGAAGCGTGCTGGGCCCATAACCCAGAGGTCATTGGATCGAAACCACGCTCTGCTAAGAATTTTTATTTGAATATATCTTTTATTCTTTTTTTCGACTGTTATTGAAAACAATTGTTATTGAAAGTTTATACTGCACCACAAACTAAGCACATTAATTAGGATATGTAATAATAGCTTAATAGGTGACGAAGGTGATGAAGTTCTGAAATTTTGACACAGTAGGCCTATAGTTATGATGATTTTTATATTTCATGCTTAATGTTTTTGTTTTTCTAATTTCTAAAAAAAATTACAATCGCTTTTAATTGTATATTATAACGAGGAACAATTATTTCGTAATATTGTGCTTATTAAGAGGAAGCCAACTTATTGCGTTCCCGATTAAAAATTAAAGTCATCCTAATTTCATTAAAAAAATGTCCACCGTCCCCTTTTGTTTTCACTTAAAATTACAGCTATGTCCCTTCCCTTACAAATTCTAGATGTCGACCTAACTTGCAAAAGAAAATATAATATTGTGTCATATAAACGTTTTTTTCTTCATTTTTATTTACAAAATGGCCGCAAAAATAATAATATCATAACAAGTTGATATAATACAACTCATAGAATTGTACTGCAATGACAAAATTGACGTTGATAATGAGACGCTTTAGCCATATTATTTGGTTAACTTGGAGCCCACATTTATTATGTTTACATCAACAGATTGGAAAGATTAAATGTATGTGTTTTATATATCTAAAAATGTAATATTTATACTAAATTAGAGCCATGTTGACATTTCCCATTATTCAGTCAAAATCATTACGAATGTGGCTTCAAATATAAGACATTACCTTTTTTCACTTTAAAAATAAAGTGGCACTCGGTAATGAAATGAATCAAACATATAGGCTAAACTGGGCCAGGAGAATCTCCTGAGGATGGTGAGATGATTGAGATGACACTGTCCTCCAGACATAGGATTTGAAATTCGAGCCCTGGCGGTCTGAGGCCGAGCACGCTACCTCTCGGTCACGGCGGCTCCCCACAATACTTTCACACGTGGATGGGGAAGAAACATTTTTTGTTTCTTTCAAACCGCCGAGACCTGGAACCGAACCCCGAACTCTGGCGTGGAAGGCAGCGGTGCTAACCACTACCCTAGGACCCCCGCCCGGCACTCGGTAATAGTCGCCATTACTTTCGGATTAGTTGAAAATTGTTTTTGTGCAAAATAAAAACGTTTTAATATTTGTCAGAAGTGGGATTCGAACCCACGCCCACAGAAGTGGACTGCGACCTGAACGCAGCGCCTTAGACCACTCGGCCATCCTGACAGCTCTCTACTACTAGTGGATGATGCATTCGGGCTCCCTATGATCTCAATGATCCAGAGGCCCCCGATCCAAACCAATATTCTGTATTGTGGGGAGCCTCCGTGACCGAGAGGTAGCGTGCTCGGCCTCATGCCTCCAGGGTTTTAATATCGAATCCCGTGTCTGGAAGGCAGTGTCATCCCACTCATCTCACCATCCTAAGCAGGTTATCCTGGCCTAATTTGGCCTGTATGTGCACAAAAGTGGCCTAAAGCCCGATTCATTTTATTTTTGCGCCCAAAGCGCACTACAAATGATAAAAGAAAATGATCTTAACCTTATAACCGCCAAATTATTCAATTGGAATTTTCACCCACTTGAAGTTGTGTCTCGCTGACGCGGTCCACAACTTCAAGTGAGTGAAAATTATATTCAAATAAAATATTCATGTAATTTTTATTTCAGTGTTATTTTAAAACAATAAATTTGGCTATTAGTCCTACCAAGAAACCCATGATTCATTATGGATTTTATTTCTGAGATAAAATAAGTACATACAATAATATCATAAATACGCTTCAATTGACAATGTTCTAATAATGAAGAAAATCATAACAATTATGTGATATCTTTCTAGTTAAGAATTATAAATTAAGATTTTACAATAGGGCTTATCAAATTTATCTGTATCCCTGCATTTATTTTGTCACAATAGTAATATGATATACCGCTTTGTCTACTTGACGGGGGTAAATTCCATTACACAGTTTCAGTAATTGCTTTTACAAAACATGTATGAACCTATGCCGAACGAATGAAGTTAATTTCCACCAAATAAAAACTAATCGTGTCTTTATTCTATTTTAACTTGTTTAACACGATTCACAGTCCTAATAACAAATGCATATTTGCTGAGAAAAGTCAGATTCGCATTAAATTCATTAACCAGGGTGAATATATTTCACCTATTTCTCAGTCGATTTTGAACAGAAGTTGGACCATTCGACATGTAATGAAATTCTAAGTCGAAGCTAATCAGCTTATAGAGGGCGATTTGTTTTGTATTTATTTACTACATGTTAAATGGACTAATTTTTAAAGTATATGCAATGTTTTTCTAAGAAATTGAGTAGTCCCTCCCTCCATCACTAGAAAATTGTGCTTGTTAAATTTCATGAAAATTGTCCTAGAATTGAGTGAGACATCAGCAAAAATGATTCACCACTGTTAATGTGAATTAGACTATATAGCCAATAATAGTTATAATAATATAGCTAATATAGCTAATAATAGTAAATGCTATTCTAAGAGTGACTGGTTTTTACTCAGGAATGTCAGTTTCTTTGATTTGCCAGTCCTGTGGATTGGCATGCCCTCAATGTTTAATTCTACCCCTGATGTATAGGACTATAATTATCACAAGAAATAATTTCAAGTACAATAGAAAACTGATCATATCACAGTGAACACGAGACATTGACCCAATGCTGGTTCAATACTGGGCCAGCGTCGCAGACGTTGGCCCAACATTAATCCAGCATTGGGTCGACGTCTCGTGTTTGCTGGGACGTCTAAGATGTATCAGGTGGTCTGCCCAACGTGTGATCCTGATGTAATGTGTATTACTCACCAGAATCACGCGAGTGAGTCCATTCTGGTTCACAGTCAGTAAGGCAATATCGCGACGATGCCTACATTAACGCGATTGACGACTCGGTGCACGAGAGGCACGCAATCTCTCATATACAATGGATATATATAAATATGACTATTTTTTACGTCCCTTTCAGCACAATCATGGCAATATCGCGACAGAAGGAAGCTCGAAGCCGGGACTATGCCCTACTCTTATTTCGAAAGACTTCAAGGGTGCTTTATAGTGCAAGTACCATAGGCAGCACTGTACACTCCATGCCTTTGAACAGTTTGGAGCACTGTTTATGCACAGCCACGATGACAAATAACCTTACCGCCCGGGATTCGAACCTGGTACCAAGCCCCAGTCGATACGAATGAGCCATCGGGGCCGGCTCATATTCAATGAAAATTTCATTCGCCACGATAGTCATGGGATGGATCTATCCCAGTATAGGACTGAGAGTGGTGTTAATGGTGTACCATCACTCTCAGTCCTATTGGGCTAGGACGAATCCTATATCCTCTCCACTACTTTCAAGCCTGAATTTACCATTGCAATTTTTATCCATTACAAGCCGCGAATTGCTGTCGCAATTCTCGACCTGTATTGGATGAAAATTACTTGAAGTGGGTGAAAAAATAAAGAAAAGCCTCGATAGTCTTGAAAAAGGTCCTATATCCTCACCACAACTTAAAGGGACAAGTAAACCATCGCTTTGGTGGATCCAGAGGGGGGGGGGCAGGGGTCCTGTCCGCCATTTTTAAACTAAATTGTTCAAAAGTCTCTCTAATAGGCCTATCAATATTTAACACCAGAGATTTTCACGTTTACCATGTTTAACAGCTGAGTAGATAAAAAAAACACTCACCTAAATTACGAAAGACGCCAATTAAACTCACATCAGACCCACTTTTTCCAAATCTTGGATGCGCCCTGCCACCTAATTTTAAGGGGGCCACCATTCAATCTCCAGGGGGGGGGGTTGTCGCGGTCAAATTATTTATATCAACCGGGCTCGGCGGCGCGCTGAAAATTACAAATTGTATTACATGTTTATATAGAACTGTTCTTGAAGTAAATTATTTTTTTCACGGAGAGTCTGTCCGAATTTTTTTATTTCATAAAAAATCCAGCCCCCCCCCCCCTGGAGATTGAATGGTGGCTCCCTAATCATAGTTGTCATAAAGTCTGATCTGGTCAGGTGCATCATTTATTTTAAATTGAACCTTTAAACACTCAGCACGACAACAATCGTTTTTAATTCGTTTTATTAGCCGATTAAATCACTGTTATTAGGAATGAAATGAGCGTTCACAGATCAGTATATATTTGTAAATGTTTGGTCTCAAATTAAACAGATATGAGTAATTTAAATAGACTACCTTTTAAATTATATCATATTTGTCAATCAAATGTTTAGGGTAGTTGCCGCATCACTGGAAAATCGTGCTTGCGCAATTTCATAACAATGGGTTAGAGAATTGATTGATAAATCAGCGAAAATCATTCACCACGATTAATCAGATCTCTGTTATTTGGAATGAAATGACTGTTTAAACATCAAGGTTTGCAAAATTAAACAAATATGAGTAATTTTCACCCACTTGAAGTTGTGGGTCGCGGTAGCGAGACACAACTTCAAGTGGGTGAAAATTTAAATCTGTAACTTTAGCGCCTTCAGGGTTAATGGTCCATTAGACCAGCACAGCTGACACCACATTTCACGAGTTGTCACACCCTCGACACTGACACCTCAGTCACAAAACAAGACGAACCGGACTAATGTTAGATACATTCTGGGCCAGCGTCGCAAACGCTGGCCAGCATTGACCCAACATCGACCCGGTGTATTTTGTCTGCCGCCCCCGCTGGCGTTGGGCGATCTACAGCTGCTAGCTGTGCTAGTGTACATCACATAGTACATCTTACACCTGTACACCGTTTAGGCCCTGAGAGGTGAATAAACGCATAGTTTAAAACCACACGACAATCATATATAGCAGTAAAGAAAAAGCCTAGGCATATAACTATGTCTATGTTTATACAGACAATTTTTTTTAAATTTGTTCAAATATTGCCGATTTTAATGTACTGCAGCGAGCTTATGTATAACGGTAAAGAAACAAAAGCAATTGAACAAGTACAATTAAAATACCTTAAACTAATGTTGGGCGTAAGTCGCCACACTTCTTCGCCAGGTGTCTATGGGGAAACAGGTCAATTTCCCATTTTTATACTTCAAAAAATAATGACTTTGAAATATTGGTGTCACATACTGAACTCTTCGTCCCGTAGCCCATTGAGGCATTGTTATAAATCTTTAATTCATTTCGATCGATCAGGCAAAGTTAACTGGGTAACTCATGTCAAACAGCTTTTATGTAGCATTGGTCTTCAAGATACTTGGCGGGAACAACGCATAGAAAACAGTAAACGTTTTATGAAAGATATCGAAATTACCATTAAAAATGATTACATAAACATCTGGCGCCCCCAAGTTACTTACTTATATTACTTAAAAACATCATTTAATATCGAACATTATTTATTATTTTTGACAAATATTAAAGACATAACAGCTATGGCTAAGTTACGTTTATCGTCACATTGTTTAAGAATTGAAACAGGGAGACATGAAAATCTACCGATAAAAGATAGAATTTGTTTAAGATGTGAGTCAGAAATTGATGATGAAGTTCACTTTTTAATAACGTGCCCATATTTTAATACAGAAAGAACTTTATTTTTGAGTAATATTAATTTGTTTATTGCTAATTTCCATGGTGAAACTGCTGAAAAAATTTTATACTGTTGTTAAACAGTAACAATTTTACTGTACTCAACATGTTAGCAAAATATATCAAGTTGTGCTTTAAAAAAATTACCTAACCTTTTTATATTATTAATTATTATAATAGTTGTATTTTCTCTATTTGCTTGTTTACCAGTATTTTAAAATTATTTTAATGTTTTATAGTTGTTATTAATTATTGGTTGTGATAATAGTTGTACGGTCAGAACAATTATTGCTTTTATCGCCTGATTTATCTGTATTTTGAAATTATTTTGCTGCTTTATATTTGTTAATAATTATTTTTGGATATTATTTTACAATAAGAATCACCATTGTTTTTATCGGCTTGTTCATTTGTATTTTAAAATAATGTTAATGTTTTATATTATTGAATTATATTATACTGTATGTTTTTCTATGACAAATAATTCCATGAGGACTTTTTACGTCAATACAAATTCTGTCTGTCTGTCTGTCTGTATCAAGTCACCGGGGATATACACAGAACAATAACGTTTTCGCGCGAAAATGGCTGGAGCAATAACCGGTGTTTGATCTGCATAGTAGCCAAAGGCCTACATGGGGCCCGTTAGCTCAGTTGGTTAGAGCGTCGTGCTAATAACGCGAATGTCGTGGGTTTGATCCCCATACGGGCCATGACTTTTTCATATATAAATAAATATTCTTTTTGTAACGCTTTGGGGCATAGGAGGGGCGGGGGAGGGAGTGAGTATTGTATCACGTCGCTTTCTGCACTTTGAGGCAATATTGTGACAGAAGGAAGCCCGAAGCCGGGACTTTTCCCTACTCTTATTTCGAATGACTTCAAGGGTTCTTTATACTGCACAGTACTATAGACAGCAATGTAGCCTACACTCCGTGCCTTTGAACAGTTTGGAACACTGTATATAAGCAACCACGGTGACAAATATCCCGGGGCTCGAACTGGTACCTCCAGCCATCGGGGCCTGCCAACAGGAGGGGGGGGGGGTATGGACTCGTAATGGGCCCCTGCGATTTTGAAGGTTCGTGAGTTTAACTGTTTATATTTACATGGTCATAACTGACGTTCTGTGGTCCAATAAGTTAGAAAATGATAGCATTTTCGAAATTCATAATGATATTAGATATCTAATTGTGTTAATTCTTCTACGTTTATTTCACAGCGCCAGGATTGCATCAGGCAAATATATAGGCTTATCCTGTAACCTAAGTAGTCGAATTCCAAATAAAAGGGTGGCGCAGTGCGAGCGTGCTGGGCCCATAACCCAGAGGTCCGTGGATCGCAAGTACATTTTTGAAACGGATTTTTCTATTAAAATGGGAATTTGTCGAAAAACTTCAACACCAATTGTGTTTCTTGAAAATAATCGAATAAAATTAGCAGAATTGTGATGTGGAAACGTGCTCGGCAAATACACCAGACTTTAAAAAAACGAACGATGGAAATTCTATTAGGCCTAATAATAGTCTTCAAATAATATTTTTTGTTTGGCACCACAATCTTCTCTAAAAATGTCTAAAGTATGTCTAAAATATATTACTCATGGAAAATTAAATTTAGATATCAATAACTTAGTTACCCTGATGACATCGCAAGGCGAAGCTAGTTAGGAAGACTGGTCATGCGAGGTGATCTTTACTCCCTATTTACTGAGACTTTTTTCCCGCTTATTAGTAAAAGTGCATTAGGATTAAAGAGACCCCTTGGGATGAGACATTTTCAATTTTGCCAATTTTGAAAATTAAATGCATATGAAGCTTTATAGTAGCTATATAATAGCTATATAGTAGTTATATTTCCAGGTTGTATACTGCCATGTAAACAAAACAAGTCAGCAATATACAGCACTTTTCACCTCATATTCCCACGTCTTGGACGGTAAGATCAAAGCAATCGCCGCCAATTGGTGTCTTATAGTCAGGAGATGGGGGGGGGATACACCTGCAGCACTGATTGTCTGCCCAAAGTTGGGCCGACGGCATCAAAATGTGCCCCAACGCTGTAGGAACATTCAACCTTTAGCAAGTGTTTAGGTATACAAAATGATTGTTTGGGTTCTAGGCGGATTCATAGAAATGTTGATAATTTTTTTTCTAAAATTCTAAAAAATCTGAAAAAAATAAAATCATGATTTGGGGGATACACTACTTCATTACAAAATTAAAAACGAAAATTGATGTCATCCTAAGGAGCTGCTTTAGGGCATGTCTTTTCACGTTTTTTACACAATATTATTGATGAATGATATAAAACTGTTGGACTATGGATATAAATGATATGCCTCGCCAGTCCCGGGGTTGTAACCCCACTGACCCTGTGTGGGGTTTTCAGTGAAATATCCTTGTTTCTCCCTTCTCCATATGACACACATAAATGATATAATAGTGGTTCATAGAAATGCATAAAACTATAGGAGAGTTACAAATCGTGACATCACTGTAATTTCCCCCCCCCCCTTTTACGTTGTCAGGATGTTACGTGTTGTCAGGATGGCCGAGCCGTCGCAGTCCACTTCCGTGGGCGTGGGTTTGAATCTCACTTCTGACATAAATGTTACACTTTTTATTTTGCACAATTATTTTTTAACTCACCGGAAATTGAATTACAAGTATTGCATTTAAATATGGAGGTCTCCGCAATGTCATCAGGGTAATTTACTTAAGCAATTCATGAACAAAAATGAACAAAAATATTAGAAAGGGACTTTAGTCCTGAGATGAGAATGAAGACGACGGTAATGATGACAACGACGACGATATGAATTAGATGAGACTGGTCTACAGACATAGGATTCGATATTCGAGCCCTGACTTCTTGAGGCCGAGGGGAATGGCGCACTGGTTAGAGCTAGGCGCTCCGCCGATGTCTCTGCCTGCCGTGCGGTTTCGAACCCGCTTGGTGCAGGAATTTAGGAGAAATATCATATTTTTCGCTCTCAATCTTTTACATTGTTTCGTTTTTGGGTCCTTGGGCAAGACACTTCAGCCTCAAATGCTTCACTTGATTCAGGTGAAAATGAGTACCTGGTAGGACAGAGATTTCTCATTTCGGACATGCATGTAGAAAATAAGGAATATGTTAATTTCGCGCAACACAAAAATAAAAAAAAACACAATTCTAGTCTATGGACATGTTTACATCATATGGTCATATTTAGAAACCAAAATACTGATTGTAGCCTGATTGTGTCGCTTTAAAGTAGGTTGTATATCAAAGTAGGCCTATATCCCAGCTCCACACCACAGAGCCATGTTTTCCTATTATATTCTAAAACAACACGTTATCATCTCATGTTTTTCACGTCATTATTCCAACCAAAACGTGTATCCTCCAGCACCGCACTGAGTCTCTGATTGAATGGAGCATACAACTCATTGAGAAGTGTTCGTGTTTCAGCAAGCATGCCTCCCTCATCGGAAAACGCTCGTTTTCTGTAGTTTGTAACTCTCTCACTTCAAAAAAGTCGTCTCTAATTTTCTTTGACAACGATTCTGAAAAACATTAAAGATAATTATTGAACTTTCAATAATTATTTTTTTTCTTTATTAATTCGAAGGATCATTTTTATTCCCGTTGTTTAAAACGAATATAGTAATAATTCCATAGTAATAAATAATTAATATCGTAAAAATACTTAGAACAAAATCAAGTCTGGCTCAAACAACTGAAAACCTATAAGATAAGGCCGATTTAAAAGCTAATAACGGGATGATTTCCGTGCTTGTTGACAACTTTTTTTCCAATTACAAAATATCGTGATTTTAATTGTGATTGACGTGATATCTACATTATTGAGAAGAGGCTAATAATTATATTAACGTCCTTTGAGTTATTAAACATTCAAAAAGGTTACGAATAAATTATCATATACGTAACTATATAAAAGATGCCTTATCAGATAATGATATTGCTTATTATAGACCCACTCAAGCATGTATGGTTTACACTTCTATAATAAACTACAATGATTCACGTCACATTTCAGACAATACATATATGTGTTTATAAATCACACATCTGCCTGATATACTTACTGACGCCTATAAAACTAAATATAGCATCCAATTCTTGTAAACGGTTCTCTGAATACGTCTCGTGGTGTACGAAGTAAATTTGATTTCTAGGGAAAACTTTCAGCCATTTCTCCACGTAGATGGTGTACAACCCTCCTGTTAGAGTAATCTGGAACATGCAAGTACAAACAAATATGACATTAGACGTCGATCCCCGCACTGAAAGAGTAAAATATTTATAATGGCCGTAGACACATAACATGAATATTAAAATGAAGCGGAAACAGGTAACTAACACATTTATGATTATTTCGTCGTATGGTGAGATCGGTCCATCTCACACTCATGCTGTTGGTTTTCATTACGAGACATATGGTGAGATCAGTCCATCTCACACTCATGCTGTTGGCTTTCACTATGGGACATATGGTGAGATCAGCCCATCTCATACTCATGATGTTGGCTTTCACTATGAGACATATGGTGAGATCAGCCCATCTCACACTCATGATGTTGGCTTTCACTATGAGACATATGGTGAGATCAGCCCATCTCACACTCATGATGTTGGCTTTCACTATGAGACGTATGGTGAGATCAGACCATCTCACACTGACGCAATTCCCACCTTCGAATGACAATATATGTCTTTAAAAATAAACATGTATAAAATGTAATTATTTTATTAACTGTGCATACCATATTTAATTGATTTTAGCGACGTTTTATTTGCTTTGAAACTGACCTGAGAAAGTATATTTATAAATAAAAGATTAAAAATAGAGAGGGAGATGAAAATAAGACTAATGGGAAGCGCTGCGTAGCTATTTAACATATCCACACATAACATTTGTCTGCCTTACATTTGTCCGCCTTGGATCCGCCCCTGCTTTCCAGCATACCATGTTATGCCCTCTGGATCCGCCCCTGTCTTCCAGCACACCATGTAGTATACCCTCTGGGTCCGCCCCTGCCTTCCAGCATACCATGTAATACCCTCAGGATCCGCCCCTGCCTTACAGTATACCATGTAATACCCTCTGGATCCGCCCATGTCTTCCAGCCTACCATGGAATACCCTCTGGATCCACACACGCCTTCCAGTACATCATGTAAACCCTCTGGATCCGCCCCTGCCTTCCAGCATACCATGTAATACCCTCTGGATCCGCCCCTGCCTTCCAGAAAAAAAACAATACCCCCTGGATCTGCTCTGCCTTCGAGTATAATAATATGTAGCACCCGCTAGATCCGCCCCTGCCGACAAACCACATAATACCCTCCGTACCCCTCTGGACCCCTGCCTTCCAGCATACTATGTAATACCCTCTGGATCTACCTCTGCCTTCCAGTATACCATGTAATATCCTAAAGATCCGCTCCTGCCTTCCAGCATACCACATAATACCCTCTGTACCCACCCCTGCCTTCCAACATACCATGTAATACCCTCAGGATCCGCCCCTGCCGACAAACCGAGTAATACCCTCTGGATCCACCCATGTCTTCCAGTATACTATGTAATACCCTCTGGATCCACCCCTGCCTTTCAGCATACCACATAATACCCTCTGGACCGCGCCTGCCTTCCAGTATACCATGTAATATCCTATAGATCCGCTCCTGCCTTCCAGCATACCACATAATACCCTCTGGACCGCGCCTCAATCCCAACTCAGGATTGCCCAATAGACAGAAACAAGTATTGATATTTGATTCACTTTGATAGTGCGTTAAATCAGATTTTGGCACACGATATTGCGCTGCATGAATTAAAATTTAAGCTCACGAAAATACTTTTTCACTTGATACTACATTCTTTTCTTCAATTATATAATTGAAAATAATTTTGCTAAGAAAACACAGGAATATTTAAAATCCTTATTAAATATTCGTCACAGGAGAAAAGAATGTTGCGACATTGTGAAAAGATATTTCAAAAATGAAAAATGAAGAAATAGGATGAGCAAGTCTGGTGCATTCTGCTGAAATCAGTCCATATCGCCTTCCCAGCGATGCCGTATGTCAAGGACGAAGAACGAAACTCGATAGATTTGTAGATCCCAATGTACAAGGCGCGAAGCGCCGAGTATATTCGGATCTACAAAACTAATGTAATTTAGTTCTTTATTCGACTCAAAATACACAGAATATGTGCAGGTGTTCCGAGATTTGATATAGAAAAACTCAATTTCATTGTCAGTATGGCTAAGCCATGAAATATTAGAAATGGAGTTTCATGATGAAACCCGTATAGTGTGCCCAACATGGCCAGTACAAAAAAACAGTAGATTCGTAGATCCGAATATACTGTTTTAACAATAGACTAACGTCACGGGCGTATTTAAGGAATATTTATCAAAGTAATCTTACCCGGTTATATTTTATTTGCTCGGTACCATATATACATTCTTCTGTACTCCTCTCCATTAAGCATGTATTAAAATCAACCAGTGCCATTTTTGCTAGAGTATGGAAATTGTATTTTGTACAGTTTTGTTCCCCTCCACGGTAGTAACACAGGTGGTAGTAGTGCGAGTATAGTCTGAAATATAATAATAAAGCAACTGATCGACAGTTATGATGATTGACAGTATGATTGCCAATATGATTGACAATAATTATGATTGACAGTAGTTAATCATTAGGCTAATTTAAAAATGAGTAGCAGCCTCGCGTTGGCCGACCTTGATGGCTCAATCGTATCGACTGTGGCTTGTAACCTGGAGGTACCAGGTTCGTGTCCCGGATATTTTGTTATCGTGGTTTTGCACATACAGTGCTCCAAACTGTTATAAGGCCTGGAGTGTACAGCGCTGCCTATGATATACTGTGCACTATAAATAACCCTTAAAGTAATTAGAAGCAAGAGTAGGGGATAGTCCCGGCTTCGGGCTTTCTTCTGTCGTGATGTTGCCATGTTTATGCAGAAAGTGACGTAAAGCAATATTCACTGCTCCACAGCATACACGCGTTAGTTCCGTGGCGAGCCAATGTTATTTGTATGTTGTCTCGGCATTGCTCTAGTATTGGGCCTAAAAATTATTTCTGTGACCCAATAAGGTAAATTTGATCACAGCTTCCCCGTAACTTATTTCAGAGAATGTTTCATTACAATAATGTGATCAGCCACAAATCTTCTAAATTTCATCATTCGCATTGGCCGACATTTAAGAAGTGCCGTTAAAATTTTGCCACAAAATGTTATTATTTCATACCTTCATCAATCGAAATAACATCACCATAGCTATGCAAAATTTCACATCTTTACAAATCTTTGATTTGTTTTTCAACTTACTGACCCCACTATCACAACTTGACCAGAATAGCAGACGGTTTATTTTATGTTTTCAATAGTTATTTGCTGTCCTTTGATTGTTGTGTCCGTATATAATAATATCAGTGTAAAAAGGTTGAATCTGCGCTATATTGAGGATAATGAAACCAAGGGCGGTTACAGGACAATGATAGGTGCAAAAGACTATTTTAGCTGAACAAAGATAGACCAGGCATAATTCGTGGAACTATGTCTGATTAAAATGCTGAAGGCAAATTATGTTAATTTATGGCATACAGTGTTCTTATGGGTAGTTGGATATACTCAACCCAAATTGCTGTATGCCAACCGAGGAAATGCCTTAAAATGCCCCAAAATTAAAATATTCAAAATGGCCGCCGGGCTGTCTGAAACGTGAACATGTACATATATATTTGAGTAAACAAGATATAAGCACCAGCGAAAAATCATTTTTGTCGGTTTTTTGCAATAGGCATTCAAATAAATTATTTAGTTTTCGGATACAATGTAAAAAAAACACGTTTATAAAGGTCATAATTATCCCCAATTGTCATTTTTTAACATATTTGGTGAGTGGTAACATCTTCTATAATTGCTAGTGTTCATGTAAAAAAAAAGGTTTTCAGATTGTAGCTGTTTCCAATATTATACAAATATCACTTGAGGAGCTTTAATTATGAAATGTGAACGTATCGTGCGACTGTGAGGTGAAGGTATCTGAGGGATATCATTAAAGTGTGGCTATATTCACGCTTGGAGTCATATAAAGTTCATAATATGAATGTATTCTCATAACATTTATAGATAGATATTTATTGACATAAAGAAAAGTCATTACTGACTTTGTCATGAAAATGATAGAATATATGTACATGTATATACAAGATGGTTTATTTGCTAAAATCACACGGCAATTTACATGGCATCACATACAAAATTAAAATCATATTAAAAGGCATTGACATAGTAAAACACTGGATATTGCGATAAAATAACAGATAATTGATTACTACTTGAACAATGCCAATATGTGAACATAGGAGGTCTATCATTTTGTTTCTCGCACCAAAACCAGAGATAAAATAGCTACTATGTATGATGTGACTACCACATAACGACATCTGATTCGAAAAGTATAAGCACATGCACTGAGGGTTCAAAAACTCACATTACAAGCTATTTAGCAGTTGCTATTCACACAGTTCTATGATTTTCTGGGCAAAGCTGGACAAACACTTATGAACATAAAAAAATACGGTCAAAATGATGAGTTTTCTCTTGATAGTGTTATAGGTAGGCTATTGGCTGACTTCTGAAAAGACATAAAGATGTCAGCCAATAGCCTACCTAAAATCTTTCGTTTCTCTAATCATGCAATTCATAATTCATTAAAGTATTGTTTTGTTCTTCAACATTAAGCACATCAAAATACTATTTTGATACCATGTCTACGACTGTGCTAATTGATCATTTATATATTTATTTATATTAATATGACTATTGCGATTAAGTTTTTGTCATGTTTATGCTATATATCAGTACGTGAAATTATGTGCAGTTTGTTGTTTCTATCATTTGTAATTTTCAATTGCCATGGATAAATCTCATTTATAAGTTAAAATGTAAATTATTTTATTGTATTATATAAGTATATATTGTTAATTATATTATATATTGTCATTTATTATCAAATAATAGGTATTACTACTTAATCATGTGACTACTAAAGATAAATATATGTGCCTATTTGTACAGACTTTAATGTTGTTCAGCTCATGTATCATTACTATCTTGTAGTACCGTATATAAATTAATAAGGGTATCATTTATTCATAATCAATTACTATGTGTACACATTTATTCGATTAAAAAACAGATAACCATGATACTATGTGTGTATCTATACATTGCCATGTTAAAATATTGTTCATACTATAATTTGGTGGATGAGCATTGCTCAGTAAGTGTGCACAATCACTTGTTTTTTTAACCTGTATTATAGATAATGATCCATTCGTCCCTCTTCCATCAGACTAACATGTATTTCTGGCACTGGACAATCAAGCGGATCTTTCCGCACTGCTTTGAAACATCTTTGTGCATGTACCTCCCCCCCCCCCCCAAATAAAATGTGGTTCAATGGGCTTAGAAAAAGGTTATCGCAAAGAAACTACAGCTGTTCCACCAGCAACAAATCATCTTTAAAATTGTTATATGGTGTGCCTGACATGTGACAAAGCGCGGGTTAAGCTTTTCTGTATAGATCATGCACAATAACGTCGGATGCAGCAAAGATTATAAAACATTAATTGAACGACATGAGATGGATGCGTCATGACGTTCAAATATACCAATATAACAATAACATGATTTTGAAGGGCGATATACACTTGTTATTGTCCCGACACAGATGCCAGCCGACCGAGACGAAGTCGAGGGTGGCTGGTATCTGTGTCGGGACAATAACAATGTCTATCGCCCTACAAAATCATGTTATTACTATTATTATCACTTTTCCAACATGACAACAAATCTTTAAAACATATTTATACTTTGTCTACGGTTACAACATAGGCCTACATGTCTATCACAACGCACGGTCCGTCTTGTTGGCGTGCCCATGTCATCAGTGGTCATGCAGGCGTCCTGCCGTTGTACACCTGGCTAGCAGCCGATTATGCAGGCAACCTCGTATACACACAGAGGGTCTATTAGCCCTACCAGAGTAGGGCGGATAGTCAAATATTACGCCCGCATAAACAGCAATATCTAACTAGTAGCGCCCTGTCAAGTGGTAATAAGTAGCTATTATCTCTGCCACCCATTCCCCAGTCTGGCAGGACATTACTTCATGTGTTTGCACAAAAAGGTATCTAAGCTAACGTTGAAGTAGTAGAAACATTCAAACTGAGTACATTGATGGATGTATAACTGAAAGAAATTAGCAACTATTGCCAAAATATTTAACAATTGTTTATGATAAATGGTATTAATTCCATGAGCAAACAGCAACAAGCTAACTTAAGCCATTTCTTACAAACTGTCACAGCCAAACTCCGACAATGAAGGCACACCTTTCAAACCATATGGGACAGCTGTAATTATCAAACTTCAAATGTTGTGCGCTTTCGCAGGAAACGGACATGACATAAACTGATGATATCACCTGTTATTTATCATTGATAAACCTGTAAACTGCAAGTAGTCTCGATCAGTTTGTTTATATTATAGCTGAATAAGGAAGTCATTTGCCCAGTGTATATGACAGATATAATTCAGGCTTATATCGTGTTCATTAAATCTTGATTTTTGGTGTCGGCCATCTTGGATTTTTTCTATTTTATTATGCTACCTATAAGAAGTCTTATCCTTAGCAAACATTCATGTTTTTATTTAATATATAGAATTTCAGCCTAAAGGTGCGGCCATTTTGAATTTCTGTATTTTAAGACATTTCTAGTTAATTTCACGCTTGGCATACCTCAAATTCGGGTTCAGTACCCCCCCCCCTCAAAGCGCTGTATGCCATACATTTTTGCCTCCGAGCTTACACTTTCTTGACAAACAACCTAGTCTAAGAGAACATGGATATACTTTGACCCAAACTTTAAAAAAACACAGAAAAAGCACATGTATATTCCTTCGAATCTGTTCATGTAAACTAACAAATGTAAGCCTCACATAACCCACTACCATATGGTTAACGTGTCTCGTTATCAAGTTTGTCACCGGATTATAAATATATGAGTTGTATAATATTCTTTTGTATGTTTATATTATCATGTTTGTGGCCATTTTGTAGGCCATGCCTAAAAATAACAGCAAATTAGTTGAGGAATGTTCTTTCCAAATAATACTTTGTGACCTAAAGCTAATTGGGGGCCCAAGTCTCGTATTCTACCCCCTAATTTAAATAAAAACTTAATGACGGCGATGATTGGCCGATCTCGACATGTGACAGGGTGAACCACTCTACGATTGGTCGAGGGTAGAATACACGACTTGGACCTGGTTGATCAACATTAGACAAAAGTGTTGCTTCTTCGAGCTGTATAAAAATAAAATAATAAAAAATGGTGTTTCTTTACTCTGAATTGATACAACATACTCATGCCTATGCTGTGTCTACATTCCACACCTTTATAACAATTTTAAATTATTACATTATTCCATATACTAAATATAGATATTATTTTGGTAGCTGATATAATGATATTTTACATTTGTATACATTGGTTGTCTGAATATGGTTATTATCGTAGCTTGATGTGTCATATTTTGTAAGCCTGTATAATTTTATACATCGAGACCTTCGAAGTGTTGCCAGTTGCTGGTGGCTGGATCACATGACCAAAGCTGACCTGGTCACAGGTGCCACATTTGAACGTCAGAATACGCTTGAGACATGTGAAGGACACACCTATTCCTAGTGTCCTCAGCTCTATTGTGTTCGTGCTGGCCGGTGACGTCCAGTCACGAGGCGTTGACCCAATATTGTTTTTATGTTGGCCCACCGTCTTCGACGCCGGCCCAACATTAAAAATAACATTGGTCAATACCTCGTGTTAGCTGGGATTACGCTGATAAGTAGCACATTTGTTATCAGTAACTATTGTACTCACTACGCACACTATAAACCAGTCAGGTTTACAATTTCACTTTTCTATGAAAGGTTCAGGTTTCGGAATATAACTTTTATCATGCTTGAGGAGTGGTATTTTATTTGTATATGGTATCTTCTGAATATAGCTATTGTGCTAAAAGCGGCAAAATTGATTTTGTATCTTTCTGTTAGGTCTCTGAATATGTCTGCTATCTTAGCTTGAAGGGTGACATCTAACCTTTGAGTTGAATCTCTGAATATGAGTATTATCTTATAGTAGGGGAGCCACAGCACTTTTAATCAACCGAACGAGTGGCAAAGGTCTGATAGTTGATTCCACCTCAGCAAATGGTCCTCTATTCAGAAACCCATTTCTTACAAGTGCGAAAAGTATTTTTTATACGTTTTTTCACTTTTCGCGACCAAAAAAAGGCGCAAATCTTCTTCTTTTTTTCAAAAAATAAATATTTTGATTTTTTTCACTGTCACTCATCACAATATATTCCAACGGAACCACAAATATAATAAACACAATTAAAGACGTTTTGGTAAGCATTAAGCCGAAATTTAGTGATAAATTATTCAATTTCGAAGAAAAAAATGCAAATTTCACTATTCTCAGAAAAGTTCAAATTATTTTAAAAATTACAAAAAAACTCCCCATGCTATATGGTATTAAGATAAAAATATATTTTAAAATATATATTCACTGCCTGCACTAAACTACAAGAAAAGTTTACAGCCCACCGTGAGCTGGTAACTATGTCGTTTAATATTACAAATGCAAATGACGGTAAAAAGTGTTTTAAAATGAGCGAATACAGGGCGTTTACAGGGCGTTTAAGTAATTACTTAAACCCCCTCTGATTTTCAGGTCGAGGGGGTTTGAGAAATAACTTAAACCCTCTCGGATTTTCAGATCGAGGGGGTTTAAGTAATTACTTAAACCCCATTACTTAAACCCCCTCGGATATTCAGGTCGAGGAGTTTTAAGTAATTACTTAAATCCCCTCGGATTTTCAGGTCGAGGGGTTTAAATGTTTACCTCAACCCCCTCGGATTTTCAGGTCGAGGGTGTGGGTTGTGGGTCGTGGGGGTTTAAGAACTAACCAAGTCATTGTGCTAGCAGTGCATGTAACAGGGCTATTCTGAAAACCGCGCTCAATTTTAAGGGGGCGGGGAAAATACCCCCCCCCCCCCCTTGATCAAAATTCACAGCTATTTATTTACCCCATATCACGATCACAGGTATTTCCAGATCACAGTCACAGGTAACTATTAACGAAATTCATACTGCGATTTTTTTGGATGCAATAAATGACAAAAAACATCATCTAGACTAGGGCATTACGTATTTTATGAGTAAGAAAAACATTTTTTGTAACGGATAATTCATGAAATCACAGTTGAAAAAATCATCTCTGATCACACTTCACAGGTATATTTAAGAATCAAATCACATATAACAGGTGATTGCCCAAATCACAGCTAATTATAATCCTCAATAATAAATGAATCAAATAACGTCTAAATAACGGATAAGGGAATAGGTATCCCCCCCTCAATTTTTTGCCAAGTCGCTCAGTGGAGAGTGTAGCCCCAGCAGTGGCTGACCCGGAACCTCGTGCTTGACCGAGGACTAAAATCTTAACTAGTGAGTGTGAGGCAAGAGGTTATTCTGGGTTCAAATAAAACAAATTATGTTAGTTTCACTTGCCGCTTTTGTTTTTTATGTTGAAAGAGAACAGACTGATGGTTAAAATAATATATAGGATTATTTACATTACCACACTGAAAGAGTGCTGGGAGGCCTGAGCGTATGGGTCATAATACATATAAGTCTATGGGACGGGTAGGCCTAATTATGTGTGGTGAGACGTGTTGACGAATAAAAGAGCCACCTGGTGAGTGCAGTGGCGCTCGAACTCCTCATCGCTAGATGAAGCATTTCCTTGCATTAAGGATATTAACCTAAAAAAACATGAAGATGTTATTTTTACTATTATAATAGTATTACGCTTTCCTGAAAAAAATACTTTTACTTTATATAATGATCGCCTGCTGAAAAACAAGTCTCACGTCCCTGTTATTTTGTAAACTGCCGAAATAAGTGACTGTCAATTATTTCCAAGTGAAGCTTATTTTCCATGCATAGTCATATATAGAGGAGAAGCAACGTCCGCGTTTACACTTTAAGATCATACTTTTAGGGATCATTTCTATAGTATGTATCTGCGGACTTACAAGCTATCTTGAAGTCGCACACAAACCACGATGATGAGTTGTAGCTCCTCGTCCTGAGCGTGAAGCTGCTCATTAGCTCTCTCTTTGGAGAGATGCTCCTGAGCTTTGATGAACGTTCTAACTTCCTTTATGGAGGTCAGAGGGACGAGGTGCATTCAGAGTGGCTTGTACACTTTTTTTATGAAAACAATGAATTAGCTTATTTTTTTAACCCAGCAGACCTTCATATAATATAAGTGTGGTTAATACATTTGGAAAATAAAAATAATAGGCAGTGTTAGTAAATATTTTATGACAAATTTTATAATATATGCTAAATATCCGTTATTTTTCGTAATCTTAACAGCTTCTAATACAAGAAAATGATAACGAATAGTTTGTTATTATAAATAACACTGTAACTTTATGCTATCAGGCCTATTCTAACATTTTCCTCGTCGTGCTATGGTAATAACGGCCAAAGTCTCGTATTCTACCCCTAATTTAAATAACAACTGAATGACGGCGATGCTTGGCCGATCTCGCCATGTGACAAGCTGAACCACTCTGCGATAGGTCGGGGGTAGTATACAAGACTTGGACCGTAATAACTATATCCCATTAAGCTACATTTAGCTTTAAAATGCCGAGTTAATGCTGGGCCACCGTTGCAGAAGGTGGGTTAACATTCAATCGGCATTGGGTCAACGTCCTTTTTCTGTTCTGTATAGTTGTGTTTTGGGGTCAGATTTCTTCTCATTATTATCAGCATAGGCTAAGCGAGACTTCTCCATTAACTTAACGTTGGCTCACCATTAACAACGCTAGGCCAACATCTGGTCAACGTCGCGTTCTCAGCAAACTGTCGGAGACGGTGGAGCAACATCAGTTACACTTTTACACTGGCTGCTTATGTTCTAATAATAATGCATCAATCTTTTTAATGTTAACTAATTTTACTATTGCCTGCTATGTTGTAATGTAATTCAAATTTTAGTAGTGAATGCATGTTATTAGTTTGGACGTGCCTCGTCCAAACTTTTGTTTGGGCTGGCCGTAGACCAGGAGCTTATGAAGTTTCTTGGAATAATGTTTGTGTCCTAATTTGCGGAAAGGGTGGTGTCGTGTGTGGGAAACGGTTGACATTTCTGAGAAACAGTCTTTATGAAGATAAAATAAAACGTTTGAGGTCGCTAAGTTAAAACAGTCGCGTTTTCAAAAAGTACTAAGGAAAAAAATATAATATATATATACTCCAGTACTCCAGTCATTTATTTCATTCACCCATTTGTTGAATGATGCTTTATGCGCAGAGTTTGTATTCCTAAATGATACAGAGTCCGTAATTATTGCTATTCAAAAACCTGTGCTCCAAATTGTACTTAAGTCAGGCGCGTAGCCAGCCGTACGCCAGTACGCACGTGCGTACACATTGTAAGGGAGAGTAAAAAAAATTAGGTCCCCTATTAAAAAAGAAGCAACAAGTTCTTTATATTGTGTGGTGTTGCGTAAAACGCCGAAAAAGTGGGATACAATTGAAATAAATGTTTCTCTTTTCAATAATAGTCACAAACTCACGATGTCTGGTGCCGCTAAACTAGCCGTGGAGGAGCCCACACCGTATAGATGTGGGCCGTGGATTACTACATTCGCTTAATCCAGGAGAATCAACTTTTTTCAACCTGGCGGTGACTGAGAGCATATCCACCCCAAGGTCGGAAATTGCCAAGGGGTCGGTGCGACGGTGACACCCTTTTAGTCAGAAGGCCCGTTAGACAGAAAGTCCGTTAGTCAGAAGGCCCTTTAGTCAGAAGGCCCGTTAGTGAGAAGACCCATTAGTCAGAAGGCCCGTTAGTCAGAAGGCCCATTAGTCAGAAGGCCCGTTAGTCAGAAGGCCCGTTAGTCAGAAGGCCCGTTAGTCAGAAAATCAGTTAGGCTTTTTTGTCAGAAGGCCCGTTAGTCAGAATTTGTTCATTGGGCAGTGAACAATGCCAGGGGACGTATTTGATTAAAATGTTTGTTGTCCAGCTATTGATAAAAAAATGTTGAGAGTTGTGCATAAAATAATTATGCAAGGATACTTAAAAAATGCTGATGGAGTCCACGTGTTTTTCGAACCATTCGGTAGTTTAATAAATAGTTTGAGTGAGAAAAATAGCCATGTAAATTATAATGTAAAAAAGTATACACAAACAAATTGCACAACTGAGTGTAAAACCTGTAGAACCCCATAGAGATCAAATTTGTGTCTCTGGGACATTAGTAAGCCCTATATACTTTTGCCTATTATATATTAGTTGACCTAATAAGTCGATATGATCTTGAAAAAAAATCACTGGCAGTTTGTAGTTTGTACATTTATATTAAACACCAGCATTATTGATGACTGGTTGGTTGCTTGGTTGGGTTATTTACCGCAATGAATGCGCTTTAATTTTTCCAGCACTATACTTTTTTGCATATATAAACTTTACTGAAAAGATGTGAAAAATGTGTCATGAGAAACCCCACAATATTTATCAACTGGTGTTGAGTTTGGAGCCATTTATGTGAAGCGTTGATGAATGTATCATTTCGCTCAGAATAAATAATAAATTGTTTGTCAAACTATCCGATAACTAGCATTATTTGTCGACTATTTTGTGTGGAAAGGCATATTCGAGAAAGTAAAGTTTACCTAAGCACGGGAGAACTATTGCATAATGTGATTGCAGTATATATTATTACCGTGGCGTGCTAATTAGGACGAGCGCAGAATTATAATCTTAATATAATATGTTTGTAGTATCTTGTTATCTCGACCATTTTTTCTCAGCAAGTTTCAAATTTCAGGTACTCGCGTTTGAAGCAGTATGTTGATCATATTGGTTGTTCATATGTACATTGTTCCAAACTGTTCAAAGACATGGAGTGTACATTGCTGCCCACCATATGCAATTATTATTATTATTATACTATCTTGTTCCTATATGTAGAAAATTGACTATTTTTTACAGGCAACTTGACAATAACCACTTGATCTACTTATTATGGTTATTTTTCATTCATTAAAGCTGGGAATTACGTCAGCAACATTAGGTTCAAGACATATTATTATTATTAACGCAACCCTTATGCAAGTGCTAGACGTTGTTACTGGCACAAGTAAATAGATAAAAACAAATACTTGGTCACAGGGTTGTTCACAAATTGGATGATTTCGGTGATTATCTGACTTTCTGACAAACGGGCCTTCTGACTAATAATCCTTACTTATTTTCTGACTAACAGGCCTTCTGACAATCGGACCTTCTGACTAATCATCCTTACTTTTTTTCTGACTAACGGGCCTTCTGACTATCAGGCCTTCTGACTAATGGGCCTTCTGACTAACGGGCCTTCTGACTAAAAGGCGGACACCGGTGCGACGAATGAACTGATCGTACGATGTACGATATAGGTAAAATGTTGCTGTTTCTACACAACCTTTTATTGACCTGATTATCGAGGCCAATTCTTAGATATGAGCGTCCAAAGAAACGTCCCACTTTTTTGAGTGGACACTATCTGTGGCGGTTCTGTTTTAGCAACGTTGGGCTAATTCTAAACGATCTCTTTTTGTACCTGCACCGCAATTAATATGTTGAATGTTAGGCTACACATGCGATTAATGTATGCATATCCCAGGCATTCAGCAAATGTTATTCTAATTTTGGTGCACCATCTACGACGCTGGCCCAACATTAAAACAATATTGGTTCAACATCTCATGTTTGCTGGGATGATTATGCCTATCACAGCGAATCATATAACCAGGTAACACGTATACAGTGAAATAATTATCAAGTTTTCTAACGTTTTCGTAGGCTATATAACTATATGCATGTGTAAGGTTAGTCTGTTTTGTATACTGTCTGGCAGCTGGCATGGTAATAAAAATCATGGATATGCCTAAAAATAATAGTTCATTAACCCTTCCACACACTCTAGCCTCTAGGGACGGCCGCCTACGTGTCCATGCTCTGTGTCTTCATCAGTGAGGGGATCACCTGGTCTAGGGTAGGCCTACAGTGTTTGTATATGATTACTTTAAGGCGACATCCCCTAGGTCTACATGTAGGCCATTGAGGCCTACCCAGCAAGCACATGACGTTGAAGCAATATTGGTTTTAAGGTAGCTATTTTAGGGCTCGTAGACGGTGGCCAACATTGCGCCACCATTGGTTCAACGTGTGGTGATTGCTGAGTAGAGTAAAAGGTAGGCCTATTTGCGTGCAAATAATTTGTCCCCTTGGATATGAAAGGGTGTATCTGCCACTTGACAAAGTAACAGATACACCCTTTCATATCCAAAGGGACGAATTATGACCACCCACAGAATGTCCAGCTTAGCTGTTATTCATGCTCATAAAGACACTAGGCCTACATAGTGGACGAATTTGCGTCTAGGAAAGCATTCTTATATTTAATTCTTACACCTACTATTCAATAGTAACTTTTATCTGTTTCAAATGCTATTAAGCCTAAGCTTGCTAAATGTAGGTAATCAGCATGGTGCTGTCATTTTAAAAATCGGTGCGCACCCCTTTGTCAGTCAAATGCGACTGTTCATCAAGAATAACAAACAAACAAATCATCATGTTTTTAATACATGTTAAAATATTTTTAAAATTTTAAATCAAATTGGTGTTTTATTTGTCGCGTAAACCAATTTTGGATGGCTAAGTAATTTGTGGACATTAATGGATTATTGGGATCATTTTGACCAGAATGGGTGAAGTTATTCATGAATGCGATATATATATGCGAGAAAGCGCGGTCATTATTGATAAAGCGTGCCTGATTGTGTACCTGATTTTTATCACACAATGTCCATTTGGTACTCAAATGATAGCTGATGATCCCAAGAATCCATTTATGTCCATAACTCAGCCGTCCAAAATTGGTGAAGTTATTCATGACCGCGATATAAGCCTAGATCGGTTATCGTCAAAGTCAAAATAGGGTCCTGCAGAAAATAAAAAACTATTTGCACACTCACGCCCATCAGAGACAGGAGTATAATCATCACCACCACCACCACTACTACTACACTACTACATCACCACCACCACCGTCGTCGTCATCGTCGATTACATCATCATCATCATCATCATCATCATCATCATCATCATCATCATCATCATCATCATCATCATCATCATCATCATCATCATCATCATCATCATCATCATCATCATCATCATCATCATCATCATCATCATCATCATCATCATCATCATCATCATCATCATCATTGCTATCGTCGCCATCATCGTCATCATTGTCATCATCGTCATCATTGTCATCAGTGTCATCATCGTCATCATCGTCATCGTCGTCGATCATCCTTTAAATTGCTGCGAAACAGTATTTTCAATATTATCATATCATAACATCATTCAATTTTTAACAAAAAAATTATTTGAATATTACCAAGAGCAGATATGAAAATATTACATTGCCTGGCAAATAAAATAAAACGACTGATTGACAAAATCTTCCAAACACATCATTTTCCAAGTTCATTGATTGCATGGCTATTAAACACATACGAAATGGAAATTCATAAATAAAAGGACGTGCAAGCTTGAATACCAAAACAATCATATTGGGTGTTAACCGTCGTGTTGTTTGAATAATACACATTTTTTTATTTTGGTTGGCTAGAGTTTTGTATGTTTTTATTAAAACTGCAATACAAACCAGCATTGATAAACTGTATGTAGAGCTAGACAGAATTAGTAAAAGGTTTAATTGATCATTATTGGCGCACCTTACTATTGTGCACAAATAATTTGGTTGGAGTTTTCCCAAAAACATGATCAGACTTGAGATTGAAATTAAAAACCAAACAACGAAAGAGAACAAGATTGTCCATTTAAAAAACCTACACTGATGCTTGAACGGATATAAAATATGAGAAGAGAGAAATAATACAAGACACAATTTAAAAATAGTCATTGCCTGAAGGGATATATAGATCAGAAGAATAAGAAACAGACATACTGGACTTGAAGTCCAATATAAAATGCTCACCTTAACAGCATCTGCAGTGAGTATACCTAATAAATGTAACGGGATTAATATTGTAGCCACCGTGTTGTTCAAATAAAGTATCCAATAATATTTCTTCTTGCTATTCGCAACATCTGGTGACAAAATTTGCGAGATATGTCTGATAAACACAATTAGAGATATACACAGGGATATGCTTGACGTGGAATAGAAACTAACTTTCTTGACAAAACTCTCTATCAAACCATTACATTTTTTCGTTTGCTTATTAAATGTGCATTTTATATTTGAGTGCAAAAGACAACAAATCATTAAATCAGAAACTTCCACATGAAGGTTTTTAGATAAAGTTTCGGGAAATGTAATACTTAAACCTGATGAATAGTCTATATGGCGTAAGTCCACTAGAGATGGCATAATACTAAAGTGAGATTTGCTCAAATCAATTGATTTCAATGGATTGCCCTTAACAGATAAAATGATTAAATTATTCAAAGTGAAATATTCTTTACGTCTGATGTTCGAAACATGGTTAAATGATAAATCTAAATAAACGACATTCTTGATTATAATGGCACCAAGAAACGTAAATTCTGTGAGGTCATTGTGTATAAAAGATGCTATTAATAATTGAGAACTATCATGTCTCATCTCGTCTGGGTGTATAATGGTCTTAATGCCACAAAATGAGGCATTTAAGTACACTATTCTGGGAAAAAATGTATTATATAAAACAAGCTTATGTTGAAAGCCTTTTAATATTAACCCCTTCACATAGCTTACATGATTGCTTGCTATTTCATGTAGCGTATTTTCCAAGTGACACACCATGCTATAACCGTCACATTGACAAATATAAGGACATTTATGACACCCTATTTCGTCATCCATAGAATACAAACAGTTCACATAATTGTCACATATCTCTTCTTTACTGATGCACCGATTCTCTCCTCTACATTTTAACATTCCGGGACAAGATGACAGCGGACAGAATATCTCATCTTCTCCTTCTTCACAATCATACTGATCATCACAGACTGATGACATGTAAATACAGTAACTTTTGTGACATTTGAACATCCCTGGGCAGCTGAAATAAACACAAACATCACTAGTAGGCCTACACCGATTTATGTTCACTCCTACAATACAGTATTCGCTCATTTTAAAACACTTTTTACCGTCATTTGCATTTGTAACATTAAACGACATAGTTACTTGCTCAGGGTGGGCTGTAAACTTTTCTTCTAGTTTAGTGCATGCTTGAGATTTGTAGACCATGCGTTCTTCTTTTTTATACAAATCAACGAATTCGCCACCTACTATTTCAACATATTTTTTGTCAGTTAAATCAGGCTGTTTTGCAGATAGCACATCTATACTTTTTAATGTGTAGTTAAAACAGACTTCCTTTTCGATGGTAAATGTTTCATTAGAATAAATACCATCACATATGGCATGAATTTGTATTACATTCACTATAGGCGTCTCAGAAATGCCTTGGATTAAATAAGGGACATCTAGATATTGGTTTGTAAAGTTACTCATATAAGTCATACAGTTATCTTCATCACTACCGTCAACACAATCAACTACCAAATCACATCTATAAATATATAGTACACACGATTCATCTTCACATTTAAATTGATGACTTTGACAACTGATGGTATATGGTATGCTTTCCTTTTCACATATTACACCTGTTATATTTAAAGGTTGTGAACACGATCTACACTTCACCCCCCATCCTCGTCTAATTTGCTTAACTGTTCCTGTATCAAATATATTTGTCGTCGATCGTTCCACTATGTTGCACGAGTTATTGACGCGTGCAAAAAAAATCCTTGAAAATCCTCTTCTGATTCCATATGCATTATCAAACCATGATAACCCATGAATCAGATGAATATGTGGTGAATCAAAATACATAAGCTTGCCGAATAGTACATCTTGTAGATTGACTCTTAGATTTGAATCATGTATCTTATGCATAAAGTGATGACCGATTGCATATTTTAGTGCCTTTAGATCATTCTGTGAAGTATTTCGAGTCATCACGTCAACAGTAAATATAGATGCATTCTTTGTAAAGCATATGTCATGAGCATCATAGAATGACACAGCAGAGTGGGGTAATGACACTGAGAAACATTTATTAGATCCAATAATCATATACCAGTCACCGTCACAAGTGTGGTTAAACGTCTTTCTAACAACAGGATGAACTGATGGTTTGTTATCTTGACACACATATGTCGCTTCATACAAAGCATCACAGTCGATTACTAACCAAGGAAATAGATGTAAACTATGTTGCGTAATGACAGCAGTGCAGTTTTTTGAGTGTGATATTTCAGGCTGTTTGGTGTTCACCACAACCACTCCTACTATTGCTGTCCAATACAGGTAGTCTTTATCAAGGACATGAGTTGTCAGATTGACAATCATTGATTTTAGCGGATCATACCAAAGGGTCATTTTGAGCAGCGAAGAATCCGTCCAGCGTTTGAACTCTCCCTGTAACATAAGTTGTGGATTGTATTTCAATGAACCCAAAAACATAACCTAATATTAAAATTATACATATAATTGCCTTCCGGATAAATCCCAGTATAAGCAAATTAGAGGCAGTAAAAAATAGTGTAAACTGTAAATCAATAAAAATCTGACCTGTGCATCCCTTTTAAGTCCTAAAAACATCACGTCTCCAAGTTGGAAATCGTTTTTAATGTGATTAATGGTCAGTCCGGTTTCAGAAAGCACACCTCTATATTGCAGTAGTGTTTTATTCTTAGATTCACAATGCATTTGCGCTTCATGCCATGATGTTAACCTGCACATTTAAAGTATGTGCTAGTTATTCATCAAGGTAATTAATAAACTGTTGAGCTTTAAGGTACCACTAGTAATAAATAAGTATTTAAGCAAAATGAATTGCATAATAACACACCTTTGTAATGTTATCGAGACTATTAATATCGACGGTGTTGTATTATAGAGCCAGCCCTTTCAGATTAGTGTGTGTGTGTGTGTGTGTGTGTGTGTTCTTAATTTATATTTCCCATGCCCGTGTTTATCGTACTATGCCAGTTATTTATACATTTAAAAACACCATCACCCACCATGTCTTGATTGATGTTGCAACGTTCTATCTTACAAACTCTCTAAACATTTTACATGCATGACCTGGGCCGGTTTTTATTGTCTTGGCCCTGAAGACGAGCTTGCCCAAATAAAACAAAACAAAGTTTAGTTAACTTATCAGCTGACATATTGGTTAATCAGTGATACTCTCTTGTTTTTTCAAAAGTGTTTTCATTGTTAATAACACGAAAATAACACGTATTTGTTGTTTAGAACACAATTAATGTTGCAGTTTTAATCAAGTGTTTGTTCATTATTATCAAACTGTTTTAAATATTTAGATGTATTGGTTTTTAGAACAAAATTAATGTATTTCTCTCTGGGGTCTCTTTGGAGCCCAGTTGGTTATATTGTCATGCAAATATATCTGCTAGGATGTATTCATTTATTCTAGACTAACTATATATTAATGAGAATCAGGTATTATTAATGTGATACCATAAGCTTAAACTGTAATTATGAGCGAGTTGTTCAAAACCAAGTAAAGTATTCCACCCCCGATCAATGTCGCTATATCAATGTCACAAATGTCACTATATGAGATCAGCTGATTCAGTTATTATTTCAATTGTGAGAGGAGGTACAATAATCATATGATGTCTGTCAACTAAATGTAGTTATTTCTATTATATTGCTATGGATTTTTTTTTATTCTTATATGTGCGTACAAGTTACGTCATTATGCGATTAAATGCAATGTGTCTACCTTTTCGAGTGGAAATGATATGTTGAGGGTAAAGTGGTTTTCATATGGATCAGTGATGGTCGATACTGGCTCCAGCTAATCCGTAATTCTAGCTGACATTTGTGGTGTTTGTCACACACTGGATTTGGTGTTAATATTTCCACTCTGAAGCCCCTGTGATAGCTGCCAGTATCAGTTGGTTGTCCTACATTAGCTGTATATTCAAGTACTGTAGTCTGGTCTACACTTCTCACAAATGTGCTGTATCTGTAATGTCTACATTCCAAAGGACACTTAAGATAGGTGACACTTACTTCATGACCACTATGGTTGTAACTGTTGTCCTTATATATAAAGTTAGTATATCCCTTACTTCCTTTGGCGGTAGGTGTGAAATCATATACTGTTGTTCGACAGTTGTACCCTAATGAAGGTATGTTGTTATGTACTAGCGGGTATATACGGTCTAAAGATTTGTGGTGAAAGCAGTTTGATATATTAATCAGAACAGCTAGTTGAGTTCTAGTCCTCCCTGGTTCACATATATATGGCAGGCTTACACTTGCGGTATGTAAATAATCAAAAGACAGCGTGATTGTATCAGTCATTTTGTAAAGATAGTGGCTCACACTGGGCGCCAAAGTGAGAGGCCAATTTTCAAAAGATACTGATTTGATGTGAATCGTTAAGTTGTTATCAGTTTTTACTTGAAAGAAATAGGGGTCACAAGCAATCAATGTGTTCGCTTTTACAACTTTTATACCCGCTGCCCCCATGGATGGAGGGCCTAAACCCACAACAAATCTCCTTTGATATTGATTTTGTAAGGCCGGGCTTACAACATATCCACAGCTGTATAGAGACGTAGGTTTGTGGAGCAAGTGTGGCAATAATAATCTGGCCTTGGATAAATAAAACTCACTATAAAAAAACTGGCATAGACTTTTCTGTAAATATGCTGTTATATATCCAGATGAATAGCCAAAAAACCATACCACTATAAAGGTAAATGATCTGTGGCTGCTTCGTATGACATGATTATCAAGACCGTCGCAAAAGCCAAACTGCTGTTTTCTGCCGCCAAATTGTATTGTTAGTCCTCCATATTGACACTCAGAATCGGAGAACTGCACCATCATGTTGGGTCCGTAAAATCTAAATCTCTTAATATACATCATCGCATAAAAAGGTGAGATGTCAGTTGTTTTCATACATAAAATATTTTTCATATAACGTGATCTTGATTCAATTACTCCTTTTTGGTAAGTAATAGTAGAGCAGGAATCAGTCTTTTGTTTGTTATTAGCATGATTAACGGCAATAATACCTATATAAACAGATAAGTTCAGGTTTACATTTGATGTCTTTATTTTTATGTATGTCCAAAATGCAGATGTTTGACTTCGTTCAATCCCACTTGTTGTTCTATTTTTAATGTCTTTAATAATTGGTGATAACGGACCAGGGCCATCATGGATGATCAGCTTAAGTCGCTGTGTGTTTATAAGCTCCATCTCTATTTCAAAATAATTTTCTTGGTGTGACATCACATACCACTCGTAGGATTCATAGAAAAAAATGAAGGATGGTATGATATGATTTAAAAAGGAGGTATCTTGATAAATACTGGTAATTTTTGCAACGTTTGATATCCAATTGTTTTGAAAGCCACTGTAATATAGCTGTAGGTGATAGTCCTTGAACTCTTCTAAGACTAGTTGCAAATATATTTGATGATTGTTTACGATGACATTCCATGGAATGCGGAGGCCACAATAATTTACACTTTGAAATTTGGTGAAGCTAATAACCAAACCGTGCTGATGACACAAAACATACTTTGTCAAGTAAAAATGGAAATGTAAGAAGTTTAATCGTATGTTGAGTGCTCTTCTTACTTGAAGTAAAATGTGTTTATTTAAAGATATTCGTGGTTTGTCTTTCAACCAAATTGACCCACAATATGAACTATTTCGCAGCTTTAGCAAATTATTTTGAATTGTCTCAGAATATCCCACGGGTTTCTTCACCAGACAATGTGTCAACATGTTTTGAATGCAAAGAAAAGTGTACATAATGGTTTGTTTCAGTGATATATGTTGCATGCTGCTGAGACATACACTGTGGTCGTACACCATAAGAGTCTTATGGGGCGCGTAGTCCCCCAATGAACCTTGTAGGTGACTCGTTTCTTGACAGTTCAATGATAGCAGCAAATATATGAACAAAATACACCACGTCATGACGATATGTAAGCGAATGTGAGGTACCTACAAACATCAACATAAATAATTATACATCATACATAGTAATTATGTGAAGTCAAATGTATTAAATGTGATATCACAGACGAAAAGTAAGGGAATGTGAGGTGCCTGCAAATATCAACACAAATAAATATACATAATACTTATGTGAGGTCAAAGCGTATTCAATGCGATGTCATGTGTACCTTATAATTATCAAATAAGAATTATAGAAAATGAGATCTAAATTAGTAGTTTTTTTTTGTTGTAATAATTCATTGTCGCAAGATTATAATAATGATATACATGATATACATCTGCTCAAAAAAATATCTATAGGACCCCATGTTATAAAAAAGTAGTCCCACTGTAAGCTGTATGTTATCATAAGCTTACTGAGCAACGCAAATAAATACATAACTACCCACACCATTGTAAACTTAGTATGGCAATGGTATCAACGGTATCACTCACCCGGTGGGCTAGACGCAGCATCACAAAACATTATGAGTGCAAGGCATTCACCAGGTGTTGCAAGTGCCAAATTATACCGAATTTGCGGATCGGCATGGTGATGCTACAGCCTTTTGAAACCTTTGCCAACAAGCAAGTATTTCACGACCTCAAACGTCATATTTGACATGTTCATAAGGACTGTTTCTCAGAAATGTCAGCCGCTTCCCACACACTGCACCCCTCTTACTGCTAAACCTGACACATGCGCAACAAACCTGATATGCTCCGGGCCTCCAGTCGGACCTAATAATATCCAACTAAAGCCATATTATGTCCCCATCACAAAATGATCCAAATAAATTAGCTTTTTTATGTTGTGAATGCCAGACGGAGAGCGCATGATTACAGTACTATTCTGTAGTCATACGCGTTAACTATTGTGGGTGTTGTGTTTTTGACTCAATGTAGAAATTGACTTAAGACTTTAACTGGTGAGATGCTGCCCCCAGATTCAAAAGAATGAAAATACTCATAAGCCATACGTTCTGTTATTTACATTATCATGTTTCGTCTTCATACATGTGAGGATGTCGAATAATATGTAGAATCATGAGCAGTGACAATTCATGATAATAAACCTATTAGACATAGTCTTCACAGTAGAGGATCTACAGTAATGATCGGACATCAGGCATACCAGGCCCAGGCCTACATAATGGTGTACATAATATTTGATTGCTTCTACGTGGCTTTTTCAACCAAATAACAGGGATCAAGATATTCCTATCGAGTTTAAGGGCAAATAGCAATAATGTTTTGTTCTTAAAGTGGAACTCGATATGACTACATTATGTGACCCACATTAATAAGCCCCACCGGCTCAGTCAAATTTGAAGATGATATGCTAACAATATCGTTATCCCTTTGGCTGAAGATAATGACATTCATTATATGTCGGTGAATATAATCCAAACCACTATGCGCCAAATCATACAGGACAGTGCCGGAACCACATACAAATACAGACCAAGCATCATCCCCTAAGACACCGGAAGATGTTTCTCTGGAAATAAGCTTGTCACAAGATTCAACTTCAGATATAAGAGTGTGTATACACTGCCATATATCCCCCACTCACAATCTCAACGTATTGTAGTAAGTTTGTGATTGGCTGACTGTCCTGCTATACGTCCTGTGATAGGCTGGCGACAATGTGTACACATCTCACGGAGGGGGAGGGGTGGCTGCACGCATACACCTATGTGGCAAGCTGTCTGCCCTTTGAGACTCACATGGTGTCTGTGTCTGTCTGGGACAACCAACAGTGCTCTGTGTAGCGTGTGTGGTGATGAAACAAATTATAATTGTATCAATACAGATCATATTGCCAATAATGATTTATCTACAAGGGAAGAAAGTGAAATTACTTTCAAAGATTCAACTTGCACCAAAGACAAAAAAAATGAGCAAAGAAATGCAGATTGTATCAATATCACTATGTGTACTAAACAGCTAATACTACACATTATGATTTATCTTCAAGCGAAGAAAGTGAAATGACTTTCAAAAGATTTAATTTGCACCAAGGACAAAATAAATGAGGAAAAAATGCAGACACAAGGTTTCTATATTAATATCACCATGTGTACTAATACAGCAATTACTAGCAGTGATGACTTGTCTAGACGCGTAGGAAGTGGAATTACTTTCAGAGATTCGATTTGCTCTGCGGAAAATGGAAATCGTGTAATGTAATCACATTGTGTGGCTATTAATAATTCACGAGCCTTTTCTCGCAGGACTTACATGAGTCCCCTCATTTATCTGGTGACAAATGTGCAGCAGAAGATATACTCGAGGATTTAATGACTGAGGGGAACGAAGAGAATCGTCTGGATACATATGACATGTCACAATCATTATTAGACAAACAAAAGGAAGTAGCACCCCAGGCAGATACTTGTCCTGACGACGGTATGGTATGGTACTCGCAACACCATCATGTCACCGATGGTATTACTCCTGGACAAATTAGGCCAGTCTTAATTGCCTAATGTTCCGGAAGTTAATGTTTGTGATGTTCTTTAAGTTAACGTTTGTAATGTTCTTTAAGTTAAAGTTTGTAATGTTCCTCAAGCTAATGTTCGTAATGTTACTTCAGCTAATGTTTATAATGTTCCTTAATGCAATGTTTGTAATGCTCCTTAACCTAATGTTTTTAATGTTTCTTAAGCTAATGTGTGTAATATTCCTTAAGGTAAAGGTTGTAATGTTCCTTAAGTTAGTGTTTGTAATGTTCCTTAAGCTAATGCTTTTATTTTTCCTTAAGCTAATGTTTGTAATGTTCCTTAAGCTAATGCGTGTAATGTTACTTAAGCTAATGTTTATAATGTTCCTTAAGCTAATGTTTGTAATGTTCCTTAAGCTAATGTTTGTAATGTTCCATAGACAACGCGGCTGATTATTTTAGGCTGGAGGAGCAGCAACCGCATTATGCTCTCCTTCCTAACTTGTCTTATAATAAATAAAATATACATTATTTACCACACCTGCTGCTTGCGACTGTCATCACATAATGCCACACGTATCATATTTATTACTTTACCTCAGTGTTTTATGTGACGTGTTATCACATAATGCCACACGTATATTATTTAGTACTTCACCTCAGTGTTTTACTGCGACGTGTTATTACATAATGCCACATGTATCTTATTTAGTACTTAACATCAGTGTTTCTCTGTGACGTGTCATCACATAATGCCACACGTATCTTATTTAGTACTTAACATCAGTGTTTTACTGTGACGTGTCATCACATAATGCCACACGTATCTTATTTAGTAATTTACCTCAGTGTTTTACTGTGACGTGTTATCACATAATTCCACACGTATCTTATTTAGTTTTTTACCCCAGTGTTTTACTGTGACGTTTTATCACATAATGCCCCACGTATCTTATTCATTACTTTTCCTCAGTGTTTTACTGTGACGTGTTATCACATAATGCCACACGTATCTTATTTAATACTTTACCTCAGTATTTTACTGTGACGTGTTATCACATAATGCCACACCTATCTTATTTAATACTTTACCTCAGTATTTTACTGTGACGTGTTATCACATAATGCCACACGTATCATATTTAGTACTTTATCTCGGTGTTTTACTGTGACGTTTTATCACATAATGCCACACGTATCATATTCAGTACTTTACCCCAGTGTTTTACTGTGACGTGTTATCACATAATGCCACACGTATCTTATTTAGTTCTTCACCCCAGTGGTTTACTGTGACGTGTCATCACATATTGCCACACGTATCTTATTTATTACTTTACCTCAGTGGTTTACTGTGATGTTTTATCACATAATGCCACACGTATCTTATTTAGTACTTTTCATCAGTGTTTTACTGTGACGTGTTATCACATAATGCCATACGTATCATATTTAGTACTTTGCCTCAGTGTTTTACTGCGACGTGTTATCACATAATGCCACACGTATCTTATTTAGTTCTTTAGATCAGTGTTTTACTGTGACGTGTTATCACATAATGCCACACGTATCGTATTTAGTACTTTACCTCAGTGTTTTACTGTGACGTGTTATCACATAATGCCACACGTATATTATTTAGTACTTTGCCTCAGTGTTTTACTGCGACGTGTTACCACATCATGTCACACGTATCTTATTTAGTACTTAACCTCGGTGTTTTACTGTGACGTGTTATCACGTAATGCCACACGTATCTTATTTAGCTCTTTACCTCAGTGTTTTACTGTGACGCGTTATCACGTAATGCCACACGTATCGTATTTAGTACTTTCTTCAGTGTTTTACTGTGACGTGTTATCACATAATGCCACACGTATCTTATTTAGCTCTTTACCTCAGTGTTTTACTGTGACGTGTTATCACATAATGCCACACGTATCTTATTTAGCTCTTTACCTCAGTGTTTTACTGTGACATGTTATCACGTAATGCCACACGTATCTTATTTAGTTCTTACGATCAGTGTTTTACTGTGACGTGTTATCACATAATGCCACACGTATCTTATTTAGTACTTTACCTCAGTGGTTTATGTGACGTGTTATCACATAATGCCACACGTATTTTATCCAGTACTTTACCTCAGTGTTTTACTGTGATGTGTATTCACTATTCACGTAATGACACACGCATCTTAACATCAGTGTTTTACTGTAACAGGAAAATGTTACTGACCGAGTAAATCACGTCACACATCATGTGACTTATGTTACATATCATGTGACTTATACATTGTTCATACATCATTCTCACAACCAAACACAAGAAGCTGAGTCATTGTTGTTTCAATGTTGGTCCAGCGTCGTAGACGGTGGCCAACATTAAAACAACATTGGATACACGCAATGTGTTTGGTGGGGTTGGCATTTAAAACGACATATGACAAATAAATATGCTCCTTGTTAAAATGTCAACCTAGCCTTCTTTCCTCCTTTTGACATCTAAAATAAATGATATTCTGAATCAAGACAAAATTGTATATTATTTTCATGTAGACAGGACATTTTGGATGT
>OZ024916.1:69090429-69213927 GCA_964017125.1 Flabesymbios commensalis
TTTTACCGTTCAGAGCAAAATATTAATTGACATTTCTGATGGAGTCAGTGACACAGGTCACTTGGCCATCAAATACATCAACCAATCTATCACAGACGTAGATTTAGTCAAGACCATCTACATCATTTTAATGTTGGATCATCACTGGGCTAACATCGGTCATATTAGCCCAGCTGTAAGCCTACGTATGGCCAGTATAAGAAGCTGATTATGTTCCTTTAATTATGTTCCACTTTACACTACATCCATTTTTATTTTAATGTCATTCATAATTTAGCATATAGGCCCAGCTACGTTTGCTTACACTCTCATAAATGACTATTGTATTTTTATTTTTTTAGAAAAAAAAGATATATGTTACTGAACCTAAGTTATATCGCTATCCTTTCCGTTCCGTTAAATCCCACGAGTTCGCTAACCGCGATATTACGCTATTCAGCATAAGGACATTTTAAACCTTCTTTCAATCTCATCACATTCTCTCTATTTTCTCGCCATCATCGCTAAAGTTGGCACTTGATGTAACTAGGGTCAAAGGTTATCTAACTCACAACCACTCTGTCACACCTGGTATGTCAGAGCCGATTAGGATCTGAAGAGCAATCTAACAATTTAACATCATATATTTATTCGCTTCCACCTTGAGATACGAGCTCCTATCGCACAAACTCAAATAAAATGAGCAGATTTTATCAAAAACCTTTGCTGTTTCACACTATGTCACTTTGTTTATCACACTTCTAAAAATAACACACATATATTTAATATCAATCTTAAATGTATTTGTAGAAATGACAAAAAAATATCATATGTAAATTTTATGACATGAAAGTGGAAAAGGATGCTCTATCGACCATATGAGTCGCCTGCAGCAGTGCGTACATGCAAGATGGGCGATAATGCAGGTAACTTCACAAAATAGAAAGTTCACTTGTACGCGATTGTATGAGATATACACCTACCGGTGTTCACAATAACATCGGCTTTGCAAAAAAGGTAAATTTAAGAAGAAAGACCGTCAAAAAGGTTGAAAAATGATTGAAAACAATCGCGATATCATGTAATCCTGATGTAAGGATCATGTTTAAAGTCGGCCCATTTCCACAGAAAAAAATGAACCTCAGAATATAAATCTAAGAAATCGTGTGTAAACTTGTTTTTGATTAAAGCAGCTTCTTTGGATGACATCAATTTTCGTTTTTAATTCCGTACTGAAGTATCTCACGGATCATGTTTCTATTTTTTTCAGAATTTTAATGTTTTTACAATTGTTTTTAATCAACATTTCTATGAATCCAGAAGTAACCCAAACAAACTAAACAGTTACGAAAGCATACTAAAATCGAATCTAGTTGCGCTTTGCAGCTTAAGGGCTAATATAGATGTAGATATTGATGAAATCGTTGTTATCGTTGTTCCCCTTCCACAAAACATAATGAACCAATATTAGCTTAATGTTAGGTAACCGTCTAAGCATTGAGCATTTTTAAAATTCAAGATGCCGTACAAGATGGCCAACAATGGCCACAGAAAATCCATGAAAATTGTATAAAATATTAAGTTTTGAAAGGATTTTTTCTGTACCTTGGGTATTGGTATGTTTAATACTTGAGGCCAAGAAATTTGTTTGAGAAAACAACATTAATTTGGTAAAATCAACCATTTTCGACGTCATCTGGAATTAAATGGCATTCAGATTCTGAACCTACATCACTGGCTCTATCAAAATGAGTCAAAACCTTTCTTTGCAAGGTTCAGCTGTTGGCTACTGAGCTATATAGTTCACTTCTCTACATTCAAACACAGAAGCAGGGTCCTGTCAATTTATCTGCTGGTCAGGAAATTGGGAATATCGGTGTGAAAAACGAGCTCGTGATAATAATAGTAATTGTGTGTGTATGGTCGGACAAGGCGTCGATGTGAGGCCATTCTACCCCAATTTGTGTCAATTCCTAACCAATTTGTGGGTATTTTTGTCTAATTTGTGCCAATTCTCATCCATTGCGATCCGTGGCTCCGTCTCTGGATAAAATGACCGGTAGGGCGCATTTTTTGATAGTCTGGCCTCAAATTAACTTTTAAACAAACGCTACTTTTATGTTAGACATTGTTTATCCTTGTGCCACCACCACTCATTCATTTAGAAGATGATGTGAAAGCTGTAACCACCCTTTGCGTTCCACATCATCTATGACAGGATACACGCCACTGTGACGTTGCCTTTGACACGTTAAGCCCCTCGTCGCATTACAGAACATATTTTAAATGAAATTTATTGATTTCAAAACGGTATAAATCATCGTAATAAGACATTTTGAGTTTTACGGTATACGCCATCGTAATGAGGATATTCTTAGCTTTCCAGTATACACAATCGTAATAAAGACTTATTGAGATTTATAATATACACTTTGGGAAATTAATTTACAACACTCAATCGTCTCTTCCACGACAAACCTTCATACAAGGGAAATGACAGTCATTGTTAAAGCCCATTGCAGTGAGTAAATATTGATTCACGTCGATGTCTGCACAATCGAGTAGAAGGTATCCGAATTCGATATTATGCTTTTCTCTTATCGAATAAATTCAAGGTTTTGTCATCGTACACAATATCATAGACACCACTGTACACTCCAGGCCTTTAAACAGCTTGGAGCACTGTATATACACAACCTCGATGACAAATATCCGACCCGACCGGGATTCGAACCTAGTACTTCGGATTTACGATCCACAGTCGGATCGAATGAGCCATAAGAGGCGACCCCGTTCTCCGCAACATAAACAGCAGTTTGGTTAGTGCAGACGCATCTACGAGGGTACGATAAACTTCCAGTTAACCCTTTCAAGCCTGAATTTACCATCGTCATCTTCATCCACTACAAGCCGCGAATTGCTGTCGCAATTCTCGACTTGTAGTGGATGAAGATGATTTGATGTGGTTAAAAAATTAGAGAAAATTACCATGTATTTGTAAACCAGTTTCATGGAAATTTTCGTTCTATAACCATTTGTTGTAAGAAAATTGAGTCTGTTTTCGGGGATGTAAAATAATGTTTTAATGCATCGTGAGGGCTTAAAGGGTTAATCTTTTAAGCCCACACGATGCAATAAAGCAAATTAATATAGGAGATGTTGTATGGTAAACCACTGTATTGCTTTCTTAAGAGTGACATATTATTTGTTCTATCGGAGCCGTATGTTCATGTATTTTATGTGATAATGAAAATATAGTCTAGTTATAACAGTACACTAGTTGTGAAGATAGTGCTCATAAATTTGAAATGTATTGGTGGTTTAACTTTGGAAAAATATACAGCTCAGTGTATTCAACTTAGAAAAAAACTAAAACATAATATGTTAATTATGTGTTACATAATTTAAAATTCATCGATGTTGGTGCAAAAGTACTACAAAGTGACAGCGATGTATTCCAAGCTAAAATTAATATTCTACACAGTGAAGTCACGGTTTCCCACTGTAACTTTTTATTATATCTCGATATCTAGATCGCAGTATATTTGTGGAGCAAGTCAATTGTTAGACTCTGTGAATCATGAATTGTCCAGGAGTAGCAGCTGGAGAGTAAACCCCATCGAGGCCTCTCTATTAAGCAACGACAGGAGAGTAAACCCATAAGGGCCTCTCAGATTGGTTGAAATACCCAGAAGCCCGTGAGGTCATCTTGGTGTCACATAAATGTCAGGGTCCGTATTCTCGTACAAGTTACGATAAATCGTAGGCTTCTGATTGGTCGAGATGGCCATCTCGACCAATCAGAAGCCTACGATTTATCGTAACTTGTTCGAGAATACGGGCCCAGGGGACCTATTAACCCTTAAGGCGCTGAAATATTTAATATAAATACCAATGAATACCAATCGTATGTGTCAACGGTATTGTAAATGTTTTAATTCTCTCGGTGCGGGGAACGGCTTCATACATCAGAATCTAACGTCTACAGACGTCAGATTCTGATGGATGTCTCAGGACTGTCGCCGCGCTGCAAATGTTAAGGGCTGACACTAAAATCCGGCCAGCATTCACAGGAAATATAGCATTTGTTTAGGCGCAACTTTCATCTTTCGGAGTAGATTTAACTGGTTATTGTAATTTATGAATCGACATTAAAGCGAATCAATAAGGCTAAAATCATTAAAAAATCGGTGATTTTATTTTGGCTTCTTAATGTTAACATGTCCATAGATTAGAACTGCAAAAGTTTTTTAATTTGTATGCTGTGCATTTACCAGTTAAGCAACATATAGAGACGAAATTCCCGTATTTCTTATTTTGGACATGCATGTCCGAAATAAAAAAAATGGAATTTCGTCTGTTTGAGTTTTGCTGAAAACTTGAGATAGCTTCACCAACATTCTGAAAGTTACAGAAAGTACGTGGACCGTGAAATAAACTCAATATTTACAAGCACTTATTCAGTCAAACAATGTAAAAGAAGCCAAGTAGAATGTCCACCACACTCCGAGAGATTAGCATCAGCGTCAAAAATGATTTCTCCTCAGTAATAAAAGGTGAGACACTTGAATAAATAATACCAAAACTCAGTTGAATAATACCGAATTTCAGTTATGATTTCGTCAATTACTTCACCAAATAATATACTTACCATACACAACTCCAGATTATATACTCAGACTGACCCAAACATGTGAGGCTAGAATAACTTGAATGTCCAAATTCAAATTATTAGAAAAACAAATATATCACATATATTCAATAAAGTGAACTGTTTATCTACATTAAATAAATCAGAAAACAATCCTTCTCACATTTGAATTACTAGAATTTAAAGCAGATGATAGTGTTGCATCATGATCGATGAAGTCATGATCATGATGCAGTCATGATCGATGAATGACAATCAAACCACAAATTCAAAAGCATCGACATAGTTTGACTGGCTGTTCAGCGAGCAAGAACTTGGATGAGAAGGCCGACGCATTAATGCTACCATTTCTGTAGCGAGTACAGACCCGGAAATTGATATCATATACCCCCAGATACGGGTGTATTGTTACTAAACTGAAGAATATATCCACAACATTAACCTTCATTTGTGGTAGGTATGAGTGGCAAAATGTGTCTGATTCTCCTAAAAATCAATGTATAATTAGATTGGTATCAACTAGCTACCGCCTTGTCAGGCTTTGCACGCATTTATAGGGTAATATGTGATATGTCACTTTCTGAACTGGTTTTATAGAATACTTTATTTATACACACACTACGCAATTTCTCCGAAGTGGAGTGATTACTGGGACAAATTTGTATGAAAACTAAAATATCAACAGCGACCTATTCGGTTGCCATTACCTTTTAACAAATTAAGCGTGAAACTTTCAGCAAATGAAGTGTAAATCGAACGAGGCCTTTGAGGAGTGCACACACTACCAAGTGTTATCCGTTGGAGTCGCATAACGATTGATGTCAGTTTGGCAGCAACATGAAAATTTGTATTCCCATATCCATTGTACTCTGCGCTAATGAATTACAATAATATGTTTATAGATGATATTAATATGTTTACTGAGGAGTGTATGTCAATTGCGTTCCATTAATTTGAAATTATGCCATTACCTCATTATTTTCCCGTATAAATGTTTCTGTAAGCTCATAAACATTTCTACTGTATTGTATTCATTTTGTTATTCCCACGAAAAACACACAAAAAATGTATTAACAAATTGGCACCAACATTTTTCTATATCAGTATAGCCTTGTGGTCACTAAAATAGAGTGCAACATAAATTAACAAAGTTTGCAAACATGACCCTGAATATCAACATATGCCCCTGTACTATTATACAGATTAGCAAAGTATGTTTGATCCGGAGTGTAGTTTCTCCATTTACAATACTCCAGACTATGTAAATATTTGCTAGTGCTTATATTATCATGTTGTGCTCCAAATATGCAAGAGTTTGTGTTCAGAAATAGGTCTGTGGCAAATAGAGCTTGCAATACAGAACACATCTCCATCAAATCATACTCACCGCTCTATTGAGTTAAACCCTTGACGACTCCATGACAGTGACTGAAATCCCCATCTGATGTCCTCAGGCGGAATCCTTCCACAGACACTAATCAGATCACGAGTCTCGTTTCCTGTGTCACTTTGCTATAAATACAATTCTGGAGTGATAATTTGGTCGCCCTCGCCATGCATAATGCAGAAGAATGCAAACTAAAACGCACTCAGCTAAGTTCCAGGAGGCCAAATATGGTATCATGAAAATATCGGATGAGCGGATATACATTCCCAATGAGTATACGACGTTGTTGCGACATTAAATCAACGTCAATATGCTCTTCTCTATTAATGGGACCCGTCCATTGGTATTTTTGCTCGTCTTCTGTAGCCCCTAATCAATTTAAAACCTTTATAATGGTTTCAAATTGAACAGAAGCCTTTAATATCTTGTTTTTTTTTATTAAAATATATCAGCGATTTAAGAGTTAATTATTTTCATTCGCGTTAACCCCAAGCACGACTATTAACGCACTACAATCGTGTTTAATATGTTTTATTGGGCATCAAAATCACAGTTACTGGAATAAAATATCGCGATTTGCTATTATTTTTTGTTTCAATTTAAACAAATATGAGCAAGTTTCACCCACTTGAAGTGTTGAGTCGCTGCACCGAGCCACATCTGCAAGTGGGTGAAATGTAAATAAGAAAAGCGGGGAAATGATTAACCCTTTAAGCGCTGAAATATTTTTATATAAACCAAGAGACCACACGTTTTTATCCATTTTGAAATCCTCATTAATGTATTAATTAGCTCTTTCCGCTTCATTTGAATACTTAAGTTATGGGTCTACGGCCATTATACATATTTTACTTTTCCACTTTAGACGTCAGAATCTGTGTGCTATTAATAATAAGCTTTGACCATTGAAGCGCTAAGCGCGTCCATAGTCGCGTTTTAATGTGTTTTATTGGGTGGTTAATTTACATTTATTGGGAATAATTATCATGATTTGCAAATGTTTTATCTCAAATTAAACAAACATGAGCAAGTTTCATCCACTTGAAGTTGTGGGTCGCGGTAGCCAGACAAAACTTCAAGTGGGACAAAAATTAAATAACATAACGCTACGGGTAAAGTGTTCATCAATCCCAGCTACCCGTGTGACATTAATAACTATATATGTTAACGTTATCACAAGTTAAAGTGTTCTTTGTTAAAAATGTCACATGAGGTGACTCTTCATCTATTCCTCTCAGAAACAAAATACTATCCGACATAGTCAGTATTGCGGGGAGCCTCCGTGACCGAGAGGTAGCGTGCTCGGCCTCAGACCGCCAGGGTACGAATTTCGAATCCTGTGTCTGGAGGACAGTGTCATCTCAATCATCTCACCATCCTCAGGAGGTTCTCCTGGCCCAGTTCAGCCTATATGTGCACAAAGGTGGCATAAAGCCCGATTCATTTCATTTACTATCCGACATTTCAGGGTTATTGTGTTTAATTGTGAATATGAGGCATTAACTTTTTAATAGTATCATTAAAATACATAAAGCTCAACACAATTTATATTTTATTGTTCTTAAGCTGTAATTGTGATTTTGGGGCATGACTTTTTTAAAACTAAATGTGATATAATTTGCTAAAACGACATTAAATGCTCGCGTTTTGAAGGTTAGTAATGAAACTTGTAATTTTTAAGCCAAACTTATCATAAATATAATGTTCCATGAAATTAGTTCTTATATCATGAGTTTCATGACCTATTTAATAATAATTTAATTGTTGTAACATCATCTACTTTTAATATGATTAGATGATGCCAGAAAAACACATAATTAAGGCATAAAATGTAGATCATATATTATCATGGCTTGCCGGTTTTTACAGTGTGGTTAAATGAAATGAATCGGGCTTTATGCCACCTTTGTGCACATATAGGCTAAACTGGACCAGGAGAGCCTCCTGAGGATGATGAGATGAATGAGATGACACTGTCCTCCAGACACAGGATTCGAAATTCGAGCCCTGGCGGTCTGAGGCTGGGTTCCCAATAAATAGAGAAGAGACAGAAATAACAATGGATGGCCACCCCATAGATAGAGAAGAGACAGGGATAATAATGGACGGGTTCCCCATAAATAGAGAAGAGGCTGAAATAACAATGGATGGGTTCCCCATAGATAGAGAAGAGGTAGAAATAACAATGGATGGGTTCCCCATAAATAGAGAAGAGGCAGAAATAATAATGGACGGGTTCCCCATAGATAGAGAAGAGGTAGAAATAACAATGGATGGGTTCCCAATAAATAGAGAAGAGACAGAAATAACAATGGATTGCCACCCCATAGATAGAGAAGAGACAGGGATAATAAATGGACGGGTTCCCCATAAATAGAGAAGAGGCAGAAATAACAATGGATGGGTTCCCCATAGATAGAGAAGAGGTAGAAATAACAATGGATGGGTTCCCCATAAATAGAGAAGAGGCAGAAATAATAATGGACGGGCTCCCCATAGATAGAGAAGAGGCAGAAATAACAATGGATGGGTTCCCCATAGATAGAGAAGAGACAGGGATAACAATGGACGGGTTCCCCATAGATGGAGAAGAGGCAGAAATGACAATGGATGGGTTCCCCATAAATAGAGAAGAGACAGGGATAACAATGGACGGGTTCCCCATAGATAGAGAAGAGGCAGAAATAACAATGGATGGGTTCCCAATAAATAGAGAAGAGACAGGGATAATAATGGACGGGCTCCCCATAGATAGAGAAGAGGCAGGAATAACAATGGACGGACTCCCCATAGATATAGAAAAGACAGGGATAATAATGGACGGGCTCCCCATAGATAAAGAAGACGCAGAAATAACAATGGATGAGTCGTTATGCATAAAGACAAGGTGTTATGACTGAATTCGCACAAAAACAGTTGTTTACCACTAAGCATGTGGCATTAGGCATTCTACATCATGTTTTGCTGTGGATCACATGGTTGCCATCTAATTTCAAAGAAATACCAAAATGGAAAGTATTCATAACGCTAATTGGGTATAAAGTGGGCTTGCCTCCAATATTTTTTGTATTTAAAGTTGAACATCAACAACTGAATAATAATAACAACAATTTCGCACTGAAAATGACAACTATTGATGAGGAGAAGGATTGGTCGCCATGGTGACCAGGTGGTATCACATAGGAGTCTCATTTCCGGCGAGAAATTAGCTCAAATCTAAATTTATTACCAGTTTGCTGCCACATTTCCTCACGGGGCAACATAGGAACACCTGAATCGGAAACATCGAACAGTTGCCTACTGATAGTCTACATCAGCTCAATGCCTGTTCATTGTAGAACCAATGTCGTATTATTTGTGTCAGGCGGGGGCCCTTGTACAGTGGTTAAAGCTGCATGCTTGGAAAGGTGGGTTTGAGCCCCACCCTGGTCTTCAAATTTCGAAGAAACAAGTTGTTTCTTCCCCGCTCACTCGTAATGATTTAATAATGTGAGGAACCTCAGTGACTGAGAGGTAGCGTCCTCTGCCTCAGACCACCAGGGCTCGAATTTCGCATCCTGTGTCTGAAGGGCAGTGTCATCTGATTATTCTAACCATCATCAGGATGGTTTCTGGCCTAGTTCAGCCTATATGTGCACATAGGTGGCCAAAAACCTTATTCTTTTCATTTTTTCTTTTAATCATCACCAAGACGAAAGTTCACATTTGAATATTTCCTACGCAAAGTCATATCTAGCTGAGATAGATCTATTTATCTACACATCGGTAATATTTTTAGGCTTAAACGGTAAATTGTTCAGAATCATTGATCAGGGAAGTGTTTAAACAATCGCATATTTCTCTACTCCCGAGGTAATATGTAGATATATATGCGGGGAACATAGGGATCGGGAACATATGTACTAGGGGACATAGGATCGGGGAACATATATACTGGAACACAGAGACTGAGGAACATAGATAATGGAGAACATAGGAGCGGGGAACATAGGGACCTGAACATAGAGACTGGGAAACACAGAGACTGGGGAATATAATGAGCGGGGAACATAGAGACTAGGGAACATAGATAATGGAGAACATAGGAGCGGGAAACATAGGGACCTGAACATAGAGACTAGGGAACACAGAGACTGGGGAATACAATGGCAGCGTTATGTAGAAGCTGGACCAGCGTTGGTGGTAAGATGATGGTCCAGCGTTGGCTGGACGCTGGGCCAGCATCACATCTTTGTTGTGGATCCTCACGTTGATTACACCGGAGAAAATTAGTTTCCTGCTAAAAGCTAATCTTACGCCTGGCAACGTCTGCCACGTGACGTTAAACCTAATCTTACGTCTGACACCTTGTGTTACGTGACTTTCAGCTGACATGGGAGATCTGGGGCTGTGGTTTGTCTGTTGACTGGCTTGCAGATGTACTCATACGCTATGATATTACTTCGTAGACTCAGAGGCTTATAGATGCACTCAGCCGCTATGATATTACCTCGTAGACTCAGAGGCTTATAGATGCACTCAGACGCTATGATATTACTTCGTAGACTCAGAGGTTTGTATATGTACTCAGACGCTATGATATTACTTTGTAGACTCAGAGGCTTGTATATGTACTCAGACGCTATGATATTACTTTGTAGACTCAGACGCTTGGAGATGTACTCAGACGCTATGATATTACTCTGTAGACTCAGACGCTTGGAGATGTACTCAGACGCTATGATATTACTCTGTAGACTCAGACGCTATGATATTACTTTGTAGACTCGGACGCTTGGAGATGTACTCAGACGCTATGATATTACTCTGTAGACTCAGACGCTATGATATTACTTTGTAGACTCAGACGCTTGGAGATGTACTCAGACGCTATGATATTACTTTGTAGACTCAGACGCTATGATATTACTCTGTAGACTCAGACGCTTGGAGATGTACTCAGACGCTATGATATTACTCTGTAGACTCAGACGCTATGATATTACTTTGTAGACTCAGAGGCTTGTAGATGTACTCAGACGCTATGATATTACTCTGTAGACTCAGACGCTATGATATTACTTTGTAGACTCAGAGGCTTGTAGATGTACTCAGACGTTATGATATTACTCTGTAGACTCAGACGCTATGATATTACTCTGTAGACTCAGACGCTTGAAGATGTTCTCAGACGCTATGATATTACTTTGTAGACTCAGAGGCTTGGAGATGTACTCAGACGCTATGATATTACTCTGTAGACTCAGACGCTATGATATTACTTTGTAGACTCAGAGGCTTGTATATGTACTCAGACGCTATGATATTACTTTGTAGACTCAGACGCTTGGAGATGTACTCAGACGCTATGATATTACTCTGTAGACTCAGACGCTTGGAGATGTACTCAGACGCTATGATATTACTTTGTAGACTCAGACGCTATGATATTACTCTGTAGACTCAGACGCTTGGAGATGTACTCAGACGCTATGATATTACTCTGTAGACTCAGACGCTATGATATTACTTTGTAGACTCAGAGGCTTGTAGATGTACTCAGACGCTATGATATTACTCTGTAGACTCAGACGCTATGATATTACTTTGTAGACTCAGAGGCTTGTAGATGTACTCAGACGTTATGATATTACTCTGTAGACTCAGACGCTATGATATTACTCTGTAGACTCAGACGCTTGAAGATGTTCTCAGACGCTATGATATTACTTTGTAGACTCAGAGGCTTGGAGATGTACTCAGACGCTATGATATTACTCTGTAGACTCAGACGCTATGATATTACTCTGTAGACTCAGACGCTTGGAGTTGTACTCAGACGCTATGATATTACTTTTGTAGACTCAGACGCTATGATATTACTTTGTAGACTCAGAGGCTTGTAGATGTACTCAGATGCTATGATATTACTCTGTAGACTCATACGCTTGTAGATGTACTCAGACGCTATGATATTACTCTGTTGACTCAGACGCTATGATATTACTTTGTAGACTCAGAGGCTTGTAGATGTACTCAGATGCTATGATATTACTTTGTAGACTCAGACGCTTGTGGATGCACTCAGACGCTATGATATTACTTTGTAGACTCAGAGGCTTGGAGATTACTCAGACGCTATGATAAAACTCTATAGACTCAGACGCTATGATATTACTTTGCAGACTCAGACGCTTGGAGATGTACTCAGACGCTATGATATTACTTTGTAGACTCAGAGGCTTGGAGATGTACTCAGACGCTATGATATTACTCTGTAGACTCAGACGCTATGATATTACTCTGTAGACTCAGACGCTATGATATTACTCTGTAGACTCAGACGCTTGTAGATGTACTCAGACGCTATGATATTACTCTGTAGACTCAGACGCTTGGAGATGTACTCAGACGCTATGATATTACTTTGTAGACTCAGAGGCTTGTAGATGTACTCAGACGCTATGATATTACTCTGTAGACTCAGACGCTATGATATTACTTTGTAGACTCAGAGGCTTGTAGATGTACTCAGACGCTATGATATTACTCTGTAGACTCAGAGGCTTGTAGATGTACTCAGACGCTATGATATTACTCTGTAGACTCAGAGGCTTGTAGATGTACTCAGACGCTATGATATTACTCTGTAGACTCAGACGCTATGATATTACTCTGTAGACTCAGACGCTATGATATTACTCTGTAGACTCAGACGCTATGATATTACTTTGTAGACTCAGACGCTATGATATTACTCTGTAGACTCAGACGCTATGATATTACTCTGTAGACTCAGACGCTATGATATTACTCTGTAGACTCAGACGCTATGATATTACTTTGTAGACTCAGACGCCGGAGATGTACTCAGACGCTATGATATTACTTTGTAGACTCAGACGCTATGATATTACTCTGTAGACTCAGACGGTATGATATTACTCTGCAGACTCAGACGCTATGATATTACTCTGTAGACTCAGACGCTATGATATTACTTTGTAGACTCAGACGCTTGTAGATGTACTCAGACACTATGATATTACTCTGTAGACTCAGACGCTATGATACTACTTTGCAGACTCAGACGCTATGATATTACTCTGTAGACTCAGACACTATGATATTACTCTGTAGACTCAGACGCTTGTAGATGTACTCAGACACTATGATATTACTCTGTAGACTCAGACACTATGATATTACTTTGTAGACTCAGACGCTATGATGTAGATGTACTCAGACGCTATGATATTACTCAACCCTTACAACACTAAGTTATTGTTGTACCCATGGGGACCAGAGGGTTATTTTCAGTTTGAAATCATCATAAATGCCTTAGTTAGCTCTTTCCGATGCATTTGAATAACTATGTTATGGGTCTACGGCCATTATACATATTTTCACTCTCACAGCGCGGGGCCGACTTTATACGTCACAATCTGACGGTCCCCGCGCTGATAGGGCTACCTCACTCATTACACGTAAAGGGCCCTAGGGTAGTGGTTAGCACCGCTGCCTTTCACGCCAGAGTTCGGGGCTCGGTTCCCGGTCGCGGCGGTTTGAAAGAAGCAGAAAATGTTTCTTCCTCATCCACGTGGGAAAGTCAGTATTTCGGGGAGCCTCTGTGACCGAGAGGTAGCGTGCTCGGCCTCAGACCGCCGGGGCTCGAATTTAGAATCCTGTGTCTGGAGGACAGTGTCATCTCAATCATCTCACCATCCTCAGGAGGTTATCCTGGCCCAGTTTAGCCTATATGTGCACAAAGGTGGCCAAAAGCCCGATTCATTTCATTTCATTGCACGTAAATACTTCCTCCAATTGTAAAAAAGAAATCCTTATGTTTTGCTGAGATCGGTGATATTATTTAAATAAATTAAGACTGTATGTATTGCTAATCAACATTAATTTATCGGTGCTTCTATGAAATGATTGTTCATTAACAACTGGTTGATAATGTTGAATTTTGAATTCCTTCACATTTCACATTGTGTTCAGTATTTGTTATTCGCATAATTATACTTTGTTTATGTTAAAACAGGACACGATGTTAAGGTTTAAACAATGGTAGTAGAACCATAACATAAGTATTCAAATGAAGCTGAAACATTTATGATGATTTCAAATTGAAAAAAAAACCTTCGGTCTCCATGGTTTTTACAAAGATCTTTCAGCGTTGTGAAGGTTAAGTTGACCTTTGCGAAGTGAATTTTATTCACAGCTCCTCTCCGTCTCTTTCACGACAAACATTCACACAAGGGAAATGGCAGTCATTGTGAGAACCTGTTCCGAACAACATAAAGATCAGTTATGTCAGAGCAGCAGGTCATACAGATGTACGATAAGCTGTCCAGCTGACAAAAAAGTGTCGGCTATAGATTAGATGTCTTGATCACTGAAGATATGTGGGCCTTAGTTTTATTTTGTATTATGTCGAATTCATTTTTCATTAACTGATGCATCTTTTTAGCATGATTTGTAATTACATAAATACATTTGCTGAACAAAAATATATAAATGTGTTTAAAATTCCAATATTGAACAGAAGCAGTTTTAGTTGCCATGGTACCCAGATAGTATCTCGCCGATGTCTCATTTATTACCAGTTTGCTACACCCCAGCCACATTTCCTCGTGGTGGAATATAAGCACAGCTGCACCGGCAACATGACCAGTTCAGTGTAGATAATCTGGCTGGGTGCTGGACCAAGGCCTTGGCAATGTATGCAAGATGACGAAAATAATTCATGATATAATTTTTGAATAAATGTCCTACGATTAGTTAAATTTTATATCATATAGAGTATAATATTTCCACATGCATATTAGATAATTGTCTATTTTGCTTTTCAAAACATACATGATTACATGTAGGCCTCCACTGCAATGATGCATAAGTTTACACACAGTTCATTTTCTTAATAAATAGCTATATATCTATATATTATTCTATCCAAATATTTTGATTCAAGCATTTACATGGATATTTTTGGTAGGGAATGCGGGTCAGAGAATTGTACATGATTTTGTATCTTTATCTTTTAATTTTTGTCCGAGTTGACGACATCGGTTTGGCAGCAGCTGGCTGGATATTTGTTGTTGTGCTTCGAGCTTTTTGAAACCTTGGGGTGTGCAGTGCTGCCTATTGTATGGCGCTGTTTAGAGAACCCTTAAATTCACTATTTGAGGATAAGCCATATTCCCGATCTATCGAGATATGTTCCCAACACAATGTACATGGGTGACTTGAAGCATTCATTTAATCCATCCTGCTTGGTATAATTGTTGAACAAAAATAAGAAAGCCGACACTTTGACGTTGTAACCGTATTTATAAAATATAATATATGTGATATAAGTATGCAGTACATACCATTTCAATATGATGATGTAGGTCGCTTTTTATACTTAAGATATATTATTATACAGTGAACGTTTATTCTGAGATCAAGAAAACAATATTATAAATAATTTATGTTATTTTTCTCTAACATAAAATTGTGCAGAATCAAACATTATCTACTGAAATGAAATAGTGTTTTTTTTAAATAAAATGCACTTTGTACCTTTCAGTAAAGTTTACGTTTTTTTTTGATAGATGCTAATGGAATCATTCAATTTAATATATGTTTATTTTCCATAGATATAAATATTTTTCATCATTTTAATCGGATAATTGCGTTAGCAAATTACAACTTCAAAATAATGATAAAATGAAGAATTTATCAGGATAATGGTTAATATCCTTTACTCATGTCACCTAACATCAGTTATGATATATAATATCAATCAACAAGGCCGACATTCTGTATATTTCCACACACGTTTTCTCAAGACAGATGCCATAATTTATACTCCATGCAAGGTCGGAAACAAGTTAGGTTACAACAATCGTAATTATCGTTGTCCTCTTTGAGCATCAACGAATACAGTGTCAAAGTATGTCGACAAGATCTAATCAAAGTACAAATATGCATCATTTAAAATGGTTCCATTGTCAGTTAGCTGGTGAAACAAATGCTAATTGTATATATTAATTACACTCCAGCACAGCAGAGACAATATATTATAGTATATCATAAAACATGAAGCATTGGCTTAGCGTTGGTTTACAGTTCGGCCAGCATCGTAGACAGTGTGTCAAAATTAAAACACTATTTGGATAACGCTATCTTCGTTTCAGGGTTATTTATTCACATAACTAACCCGGATCAGTTAGTAAGTAATGTAATACATATATTAAGATGAGTAACTTATATTTCAATGCATTACATCAAGCGATTAGATTCATATCATAACTTACATCATCCAGCTACAGATTGTGATGCAGTGAAGAAAACATAACATTTTCATTATTACATCAACTAATATTAGCATAGGTTGCGGTGCAAAAAAATAGAAATAAACATAAACAAGAGAAAAATAAAATATTGTAGATCAGTTTAGCAACATTTTCAATTGTTTTTTTAGTTGTTTATAAAATAAGAGTACCACAATAAAGCATAAACATATATTTGTTCGCAAACGTGAAAGATTGAAATAGAATAGATCAACATTATCTACTTTTATAAATATTACAAATGAGAACGATGTCTAAAAAATGAAATTCATGCCAAAATGGTCCTATTTTGTCCACGCCCCTTTGTGGCGGACATGCAATTTTTTTTAAGTCATGAATTTCGTTTTGCTTAGTAACTTTGGCTAAGTGGCTCAGGAATGGAACTTAAAGCTCTCAGTTGTAGCTGTGACATAGTGATGAGAGGAGTTAATGTTATAGACTGGAGTCTTCTCTCAGTTGTAGCTGTAACATAGTGATGACAGGAGTTAATGTTATAGAATGGAGTCTTCTCTTAGTTATAGATGTGACATAGTGATGACAGGAGTTAATGTTGTAGACTGGAGTCTTCTCTCAGTTGTAGCTGTGACATAGTGATGACAGGAGTTAATGTTATAGACTGGAGTCTTCTCTCAGTTGTAGCTGTGACATAGTGATGACAGGAGTTAATGTTGTAGACTGGAGTCTTCTCTCAGTTGTAGCTGTGACATAGTGATGACAGGAGTTAATGTTATAGACTGGAGTCTTCGCTCAGTTGTAGCTGTGACATAGTGATGACAGGAGTTAATGTGATAGACTGGAGTCTTCTCTCAGTTGTAGCTGTGATATAGTGATGACAGGAGGTAATGTTATAGACTGGAGTCTTCTCTCAGCTGTAGCTGTGGAATAGTGATGACAGGAGTTAATGTTATAGACTGGAGTCTTCTCTCAGTTGTAGCTGTGACATAGTGATGAGAGGAGTTAATGTTATAGACTGGAGTCTTCTCTCAGTTGTAGCTGTAACATAGTGATGACAGGAGTTAATGTTATAGAATGGAGTCTTCTCTTAGTTATAGATGTGACATAGTGATGACAGGAGTTAATGTTGTAGACTGGAGTCTTCTCTCAGTTGTAGCTGTAACATAGTGATGACAGGAGTTAATGTTATAGAATGGAGTCTTCTCTTAGTTATAGATGTGACATAGTGATGACAGGAGTTAATGTTGTAGACTGGAGTCTTCTCTCAGTTGTAGCTGTGACATAGTGATGACAGGAGTTAATGTTATAGACTGGAGTCTTCTCTCAGTTGTAGCTGTGACATAGTGATGACAGGAGTTAACGTTATAGACTGGAGTCATCTCTCAGTTGTAGCTGTGACATAGTGATGACATGAGTTCATGCTATAGACTGGAGTCTTCTCTCAGTTGTAGCTGTGACATAGTGATGACAGGAGTTAATGCTATAGACTGGAGTCTTATGTAGTTAATGCTTTAGACTGGAGTCTTCTCTCAGTTGTAGCTGTGAAATAGTGATGACATTAGTTAATGTTATAGACTGGAGTCTTCTCTTAGTTGTAGCTTTGACATAGTGATGACATGAGTTAATGTTATAGACTGGAGTCTTATTTAGTTAACGTTATAGACTGGAGTCTTCTCTCAGTTGTAGCTGTGACATAGTGATGACAGGAGTTAATGTTATAGACTGGAGTTTTCTCTCAGTTGTAGCAGTGACATAGTGATGACAGGAGTTAATGCTATAGACTGGAGTCTTCTCTCAGTTGTAGCTGTGACATAGTGATGACAGGAGTTAATGTTGTAGACTGGAGTCTTCTCTCAGTTGTAGCTGTAACATAGTGATGACAGGAGTAAATGTTATAGACTGGATTCTTCGCTCAGTTGTAGCTGTGACATAGTGATGACGGGAGTCAATGTTATAGACTGGAGTCTTTTCTCAGTTGTAGCTGTGACATAGTGATGACAGGAGTTTATGTTATAGACTAGAGTCTTCTCTCAGTTGTAGCTATGACATAGTGATGACAGGAGTTAATGTTATAGACTGGAGTCTTCGCTCAGTTGTAGCTGTGACATAGTGATGACAGGAGTCAATGTTATAGACTGGAGTATTCTCTCAGTTGTAGCTGTGATATAGTGATGACAGGAGGTAATGTTATAGACTGGCGTCTTCTCTCAGTTGAAGCTGTGACATAGTGATGACAGGACTTAATGTTATAGACTGGAGTCTTCTCTCAGTTGTAGCTGTGACATAGTGATGACAGGAGTAAATGTTATAGACTGGAGTCTTCGCTCAGTTGTAGCTGTGACATAGTGATGACAGGAGTTAATGTGATAGACTGGAGTCTTCTCTCAGTTGTAGCTGTGATATAGTGATGACAGGAGGTAATGTTATAGACTGGAGTCTTCTCTCAGTTGTGGCTGTGACATAGTGATGACAGGACTTAATGTTATAGACTGGAGTCTTCTCTCAATTGTAGCTGTGACATAGTGATGACAGGAGTTAATGTTATAGAGTGGAGTCTACTCTCAGTTGTAGCTGTGACATAGTGATGACAAGAGTTAATGCTGTAGACTTGAATCTTCTCTCAGTTGTAACTGTGGCATAGAGATGACAGGAGTTAATGTTATAGACTGGAGTCTTCTCTCAGTTGTAGCTGTGACATAGTGATGACAGGAGAGGACAGACTAGAGGAGGAGGCTGATGAATCTCCCGTATTCTCTTCTCTCTCGTACGTGGCGTTAGTAATTCCAGAGAAGCCTGTAGACTGACCAGGAATAGTCCTCCCATGTCGACGTGTTTGCTTAACACGTCTCCACAGCACTAACAGAAGCACCACAAACACCATAATGCCGAGTCCCAGGGCAATGGGAATGACAACCACCGCTGCTTTGTTGGCTGGATTGATTTGTCTGTCTGGAGTGCCTGCCAGACCCCGGGCCATGGTAGAGAACAGCTTACACTCTCTGACTAGCAAACCTCCATGTCTGGACCGCATTTCTGCACACACACTGTATCTAGTGGAGGATTTTAGATTGGTCAGGATATAGTTGCTGGTGCCTTCTGGCAGAGCTATCACCTTAAGGTACTTACCAACCTGTCTGTCTTCTACACCTTGATCTACCATGTCCAGAGTTAGTGTTGTCCGATAACCACTCTGAATCCCTGTAGATAAAACCCACTGTAATGACACCTGGCCATCACTGATATTACTGACATGAAAGACAAAGTAATGTCCATCAGGCAGAGTGAGATTATAAGGCTCACACCAGAAAGGTTCCTGCTGTCCTAGAGGACAAACCAGGTCTGCTGCTGATAGCTTCTCCATGTTCTCATCTGATAATCTCTCTGGTGTCTTACAAGTCCAAGGCTGAACCACCAGGTCCACTATATCCTCGTAGAATGCTATATCCTCAGTGTCCAACACAGACTCGTCTTTATTTATTAAATCACCTACATCTAATTTATCAATAGAATCACGTATTCCTTTCAACCTTTTTGTCAACCATCGTAAATTACAATCACATTGTATTGGTGAGTGAGTCCACACTAAATATTTGATGGGTATATTCACAAGCTCACACTCGTAGATTGTGGATATTCCGGTATAGGATATAGACAATGCGTATAGATTCCTCATATCACGTAAATTAGGTAGCTTTGTAATGGATAGCCCATCCAGATGAAGCAATGCCAAATCTTTCATACCCGTAAAAAAATCATCATCAAAACTGTCCCACATGTTAAATCCAAGTGACAACACCTGCAACGACCCCTTTGCACCGAGTAGAAAATCTGACGAGGTCACTGACAAAAAATTAGACATCAAGTCAAGATCATGTAATCTTGTACCTTGGAAACTGCCAGGTGACATCTGATGAAGATGGTTGTTGGATAAACTTAGAATTTTTAGATTAGTTACATTTACGAAGACTGCTTTATCGAGAGTTGAGATGTGGTTTAAGTCCAGGTAGATCCCTCTGAGGGTCCACATGGCCTGGAAGGTGTTGGAAGCTATATCTGTGATCTGATTACTTGACAGGTGGATCTCCTGAATCAGCTGAAGTCCCTGGAACATTCCACTATTTAACGCCTTCAACTTGTTTTTGTTTAAGTTGAGAAGCTCCAAGAAAGCTGTAGATTTAAATGTACCATCGTTAATAGTAGTGATGATGTTATTGTCTATATGTAGAGATGTTAGTGATCCCAGACCTGTCAAAGCTCCAGCCTTGAGGGTACGCACACTGTTCTGTGACATATCAAGCTTCTCAAGGTTTGTCAAGGACGTGAACAAACTAGTACCACCAGCCAAATCTATGTTATTACCCTCCAAAGTCAGGCTGTAAAGAGAAGGCAGCTGAGACAATGCCTTGGGTGGATCTCTAAGGTTGTTAAAACTTAGGTCTAAATGTTGTAGCTGTGAGTCTTTAAGATATGTGAAGATGTTGTCAGGGAGCTCTGTGAATGTGTTGGATGACATGTTCAGGCCATAGATGGTGAAGTTGGAAAGTCTGTTGAATCCTAGTTGGTCCAGGTTGTCGTTTGTTAATCCCAATCCGCCGCATTCTATGTTGATCTCTTCATAAACCACCTGTTAACAAAAATGGTCAATCAGAAGTGGAAAAAAACCATTGCATATAAAAAAAGTATCCAATTTTAACATAGCGTTTCTTCAAACTCTCTATTAAAATGTAAATGATAAAGACCGTGAGTTACCTAATTGCAATTTTTTAATATGTCCTGCTTCACATTTGCAGCATTTACCTTTATCGAAAACATATCACAAAATTAGTCCATTCGCAATATTACTGACATTAAGGGGTTATCTGTAAAGGTTATAAATGTGACTTTACGTCGCTTTCTGCACTCTCAGAACAGGAATACCGAGAACCAATAAGGCATAGCTTATAGAAGTGTTTTAAGTGCATATTTCAGTGGAATGTTTTAAGTATGACATAAATCCTACGTTTACGGCCATTATAAATATTTTGTTCTTTCAGTGCGGTATCGACTTAGGATGTTAGAATCTGACTTCTAAAGTCAATCACCGAAATAAAAGGGTAAATGATATTAGATTACGCTTTGAATTAATTTTCGTTCCACGCAAAATAGTGCTCACATTTTTAGGGCCGATCTTTAAAGGGTGTAATATGGTAATAATGATAAGTTCAATGCGCAGGACCGAAACGGCTGCAGGACTGTATGCTCTCCGTAGAGTTGAAATGGCACACGAATGAGCAGGTCCAGTTACAAGGGGGTAAGATGTGAAGTCGGATGATAGGTCTTCAGACTTGATATCAAACTATAAATCTGCACCTTCACCTTTTACCTTTGTAATACTCTCCGTGGTTATGACTTTTGAATGATCAACGGAGAATTAATTCTGATCTAAAATTCGAATCTAGAGATTTTCTAAAATGACTATTGTCACGTTTGGTAAAATATTGTTAAGTTTTGAGCACCAAGCTTTCTCTTCACATTTGTATTCACCTTCAGAGTCGGGCAATGAATACATAATAGTTGAAATACCGAAGTCTAATAAATCAAAGAAATTTCACAACCACCTTACTTTCATTTATTTAATGACCAATCTTTTTTTGATTTCCTTTGCTTTTTGTCACTTACATATCTTAAATCTGTTGTAAAAGTCTTAATGTTTCAAGCTAAAAATGAATTTCGCAAAAAAATACTACACGCCAGTTTTTCCTCAAAGGGATAGATTTTGACCGAGGATCAGCTTCGTTACCATGGTACCCAGATAGTATGGCGCCCGTGTCTCATTTCCGGTGAGAAATTAGCTCAAATCTAAATTTATTACTAGTTTGCTGCACCCCAGAAAAGCCACATTTCCTCACGAGGCACCTGCACGGGAAACATAAAACAGTGGCCTGGCCTGCAGATAATACTGTTTAGTGTTAGAGCCAACCCTTATACCTTGCACGGAAATTGAATAATCACTGGTGAGAATAAGATGAACCCTTTTACAGCTGGGATCGTCTTTATAAACTTGATATGCCATAATTCTGACGTACAAAGACGTTCCCCGCACTGAAAGAGTTAAACAATAATTTTTCACCATCGGCGTAGGTATTCAAATGAATCGGAAAGAGCTAACTAAGACATTTATGCTTATTTCAAATTTAAAAATGCTATTGGTCTCCATGTTTTATATGAAATTATGTCATCGCTTTAAAGGTTAAATACTGCCGTGACGTCAGTCTATGGCCAAAAAAGTAGATTCCGATATGATCCCTACGATTCTACACTTATTTTAGTTATTGCTGACTATGACATAGTGGTTGTTGTAAGGGATAAAACTTGGAACACATCCCAACACACACTTGATCAGCTATAAACCACTATTGGTTAACATCAGTATCTGTTTGATTGTGTTTGATGTGTATGCTCGTAATTGTGAATATATTTGGCCCTGCCATAAATCGATACACAAATTTATCGAGTTTCGTCATTCCTCCTAGACCTACCTGGGCTAGTTTCACACTCAGTGCGATGTGTTTCACTATGGCAACGACAGCTTTGTTATCCCATTACTTTTCTCATGCGGGATAATACAAACGTTGTTCATTTTTCGTGTGCCAAGCTAATATATAACACATATCCAGTGAACAAGTGTAGTATTTGTCCATACCGCACTCAAACGAGGACTGTTTGCAAATCATATGACAATCTAACCCTTGAGCTGTATCTAACATTTCAATAAGTACAATGATTTGTACATTTTCAAAGGTGATGCATTTTTTTTTAATACACGTAATATTTCACTCAGATATTAGTCGCTGGACTAGCAAGGTTATGCGAGGTGATACAAGCGTCTGAAATCAGGGCTGTGTATTCCGGCTTATCCTTTGACCTGGCCTAATTTAAGCAGGAAGTTGACCCGACGACACGTATTGTATTCATTCGCAAGGATACAGGACAGAGCACATCTGGTCTTCCCCCAGATGATAATGAACGTTATTAGATTCGACCCTCGCGTTGGCATTATTTTTAGCCGGAATCCAAGACGTTGATTCACATTATAGCACAGAATTGGGTGGCCCTCGCGACAGTGGTTATTTTTAATCTTAGCGAGAGTCTCCCAGCCATGTAATTTGGTAAAATCAACGTGTTCTGCCTGTCTGTCTGTCTGTCTGTCAATTGCACTTCGAGTCCACTTGTAAGAATGGCGTCTTTTCACCAGAGATAATGGCGGGAGCCGCTGGCTTTGAATGTGCTCATTGTTAGGATCCTCATAGATCACCATCAGGATAATTGAGGAAAGTATCAGACAGTTTAACAAAAGAAAGTCCCGATGACTCTCGACGAGAATGCTCCATCTCAGACTCTGAATGAGAATGGTCCATTTCAGACTCCAGTGGGTATTGGACATTACACAATATCTACTGTATCCTGTATACCACACATCCAGCAGCACAACTCCAAGATGTATAACACTTGTGTTGCTGAAACACTTGCATCAATTTCTTGCTGAATCACTTGCATCGATCATGCGAATCTTAAATTGCTAAATAATTTCAAATGCAGGTTAAAATAACTAATAATTGAGAAATATGCATCTCTGAAATCATTTTGCGTTTATTAACTCAGCATCTAGTACACACTTATTTAACAATTTCTGTGGAATTTTATTTCTTTAAAACTAGCTCCAAACCATATATATACGCACAGCATAAAAATATTAAAAAAATGACGTTTCATGATTAGCCTTCAGACCTTTCAAACCTGAATTTACCTTATAAATTTACATCCATTACAAGCACGTTGCAATTATGGACTTGTAAATGACTTGGGGTATGTGACGAATTGAATACATTGTCGTATAGGCCTGTTGTAAAAACAGCTTCATGAAAACTTTCATTCTAAAGTCCTTATGTGTAGTAAATCATTTAAATTGGCAGTGATATCAAATGCTTTATTGATTTGAAATGCTGCATTGAAGAATCGTGAGGGTTCAACCCTTTCACCACTGAAACCCGTTTTTCTGTGATGAATGCCATAGCATTCAGCACAGAAAAACGGGCTTCAGTGGTGAAAGGGTTAAAGGGTTAAGCCCCAAATAGATCAACTGTATGATTATGCCTTGAAATATGTTTCCAAAATAATCAAATGATCACAAACCAATTATTAATTGTGCCACTTATATGCAACGTTGCATATTATCTTGAGAAAAAATGGAAGCGAAAAAAGTTTACTTGATAAAACTGCGTAACGTTGTGGAGCATCCCACTTAAATTTTAGTAAAAACAAACAGAACATTTCAGATCGTTACGAATGTAGATGTAGGCTATTTCATCACGTTAAAGCTGTTAATTTATGAATTCGGCATTGATTTCTGTGTCACAATATTTTTTGTAAAGTTCGCATCTAAAGGATATCTAAGTTCTCTGTATATGAATCTGATCTGCATACAAGGAATGTCAAACCTGTAATTGCAGTAGTTTAATGCCAACATTGAAATGCACCTTACCAACTAAAACAATATTAATTGTGATATAGGCTCGACGTCCGTTCGTTGAACAATTCAATTGTTACTTGTATTTATTCAGCTTATAAAATATATTTTCTACACCTACTTTTTTCGAAAAAAAATAATAATTTACATTACTAATGATGACTGAAAATTTAATATCTATAATTTACACTTTTATTGCTTGTTCACTTAAGGGCAATCATCAGTAAATCCCAAAATACAATCGTAAGCAATGCTGTTGTTTATTTGAGAGCGCCAAGTCATTTGCCACTTTCGTTGGAGCTATGTAATTATTGGGCCTGGAACAATCATGGCTCATCAATCTGTTGAAAGTGCCAGTTGTTAAGACACGATTAGCACAGCAGCCCGTCTGGAACTCTACGTGAATGTAATCGCAAATAATAAATTAGAATACAGTAAAATTGATAAAATAACGTATTCTAAGATTATTACGTTTTAACTTTGAATGAAACAGACACCACAATGAGCATACATGTTGATTGCATGTGATTCCTGCTAAACCCCTCAATCGTCGGTCCCGATTCTTTTTTTTTTCATTTTATTTGCACAATAAATACCAGCTTTTGAACATGTTAAAGATAAAACGTAACATCAACCAGCAAGATTTGAAAACAGTTGACCTCCAATTCGTCAAATCTGAATAATTTTCACTCACTTGAAGTTGTGGATCGTGTTAGCGAGACACAACGTCAATTGAGTTAAAATTTAAATAAACTAACTTAGCATGATAAGGGTTTTTGTCGTGTAAGCCTTAGTTCGATTTGTTCATTAACCCTTGAACTACTGGTGACTAATATATTAGCATCAACAAATAGTATTAACCCTTCAGATGCTGGTGACGTATCATGTGCGCATCAATAAATAGCACTACAACTAAAGGGCGGGGGCCCTAGGGTAGTGGTAAGCACCGCTGCCTTTCACGCCAGAGTCCGGGGTTCGGTTCCCGGTCTCGGCGGTTTGAAAGAAACAAAAATGTTTATTCCCCATCCACGTGTGAAAGTTAGTATTGTGGGGAGCCTCCGTGACCGAGAGGTAGCGTGCTCGGCCTCAGACCGCCAGGGCTCGAATTTCGAATCCTGTGTCTGGAGGACAGTGTCATCTCAATCATCTCACCACCCTCAGGAGGTTCTCCTGGCCCAGTTTAGCCTATATGTGCACAAAGGTGGCCTAAAGCCCGATTCATTTCATTTCATTTACTACAACTAAATTCCTCGGAAACGTTTGAATTTAACGAATACAAAATTGATCTGTACGCAGCCATCTAATGTTAATGTCACGGTTATAATTTTATATGATTACTTTTTTACGCTGAGAGGAGCGTGAATATGAGTAATATCAAGCAAAAATCACATGAACTTCATGGTTAAAAACATATATTGGTGAACTATTTTGAAATATTTTTTTTTACTTCGATCTATGCATTTTTATGTACTTAATATCGATATAATGACACAAGAAAGTTTGAAGTTGACGATGTGTTTATTCTCTATAATTATTTACAAATCATGGTCGCAAGTTGGCATTTGAGACTTATAGTCGTAAATCTGTGTTTTGAATATTATGTAGGAGTTTTAATATTCTAAAAATTGGTTCAAATAATTTATTTACTATTCTTACCTCAGTGTTACAGATACATGGTTTCACTTCAGGACAATACTTGACGTTCCTTTTCACGTGGCCAGCAGCAGCTCCTGTCAACCCAATCTCCAGCGGCAATAAAGCCAGCAGCAGTGAAACCAGGAACATCCCATAGGTAAAGCGACTAAGCCCAGAAGCACATGGCATCCCAGCGACACTGCAACTAAGTCCTGATATCCAGAGCATCCCGGCGGGCCGTCGACTAAGTCCAGACATCCCGTCAGCCTCGCAATCTCTGCTTTCTGCAGTCAGATATCCAGTGGTTTACAAGGCTCTGTAAGAACAAGATACTCTACAGTATAAGCACACAGCCATAGTTGACTGACGCAACACGATCGGCCGTTTGTTCTCATCTACAGAGTGTGAAATGACACGCCGCCGCCGTGATGCTGGCAGGTTTTGATGGTCACACGCCGCCGTCATGCTGGCAAGTGTTGATGGCTCGGTTTTTAGCTTTATTCCAGCGCGACCGCGGTTTTCAAGAACAGAAGAGGTGGGTTTGCAATGCAGCAATGCTGATGGCTCAGTTGTTCTCTTGTCCAAAGCACACCTAATGTTGGTTTACTGTTGGGCCAGCGTCGCAGACGGTGAGCAAACTCTAAGCCACCAGTGGGCCAACGCCTCGTGTTTACTGGGTTTCTATTGCAGCGCGCCTGCAGTGTTCCTGAACAGAAGAGGTTGGTCTTCAGCGCAGCACTGCCAGCCGCCCGTCCCCGACCGCTATGACTGGGCGAACAACAGGCGCCACCGTGTTAAAGACTAATGCTGTACCGTCTGCAGCCAACAATGCTTCTGTTCTGGCAGCATCACTGCCACTGGGAGATAATGTGTCCCTTACTGATATATCCAGGGCACCACAAAGCCATGCTCAACAAAAACATATCACGACGCAAAAACTACTGCTTAATGAAGATGCAAGGTTCAAACCGCTAGCCCAACGTTGAGCCAGCGTTAATCAGGTGGGCTAGTTATCTAAATGATACACATCATCACAACGTTTGATCAAAATGTCATCAGTCGCCTTAGTATCGCTTTAGTGATACTATAAGTTACCATGTAATAGATTAATTCTAAACGCACTGCATTAAACGATCAGTAAACGAGCATTATACCAAAAATCAGTAATCTACTTTTTTATTAATGTTTTTACAAATAAAGCGTTAGTAGAATTCACAAAGGTGTATAGTGTAGGTTAAATATGTTTAAGAAATGTATTTTTGATCAAAACGGTATCAGTTATCATGTAATACTAGTAGATTAATTTAAAACACAATCATACCCACAAGGATTATACAATAGATAAATCATGTACTATGTATCTATGTTATTAAAATTAGAGTGCTAGTAGAATACATATAGAGGTGAGATATATTTAAGATACATATTTATTATATTTATTAAACACCTGATTGTTCGAAAAGCTGTACAAAAGATTGAATTGATTGATTGGATTAGATCAGTACTGAACAGAATTTAAAATATCACACATTTAAAAAACTCAAATGTTGAAGAAGACAAATAATTGTTCATTCAGCCATTACAAATATAAATATAAAATAAATAAAACAAACACATTCTTACAGGTTGGATTGGGAGACCTCCATTAAGACCTCAGCGACAGTAACTGCTTACTTTTCAAGTAAGCAGTTACGGCCTTTTGGTCTGGCACTGCATCATAGCCCGTGAAATTGTCCGGATGACGGATGATATATTGACCTCATGTGATGTTAATAAGAAAATCAAAAGACGTTTTGGTGACGTGTCATAATAATGACATGTAAGGTCAGATGAGACTCCAGTTGTATGATGACTGTTAAATGAGTGTGTTAAATAAGTGGTTATAACTAACGCTCACTGTCAGAACCGTGCATTATGTGAATATTTAAATTTAATTAGATATAAAATCAAGTAGAAAAACCTATATGAATTTTCCGTATTTTGCCACTGTCAAGCCCATGCAGCGTAAAAGCGACAATCCCCTAAATTCTCTATAGAGCCGTAACAAGGGAATAACTGTTTCATTTCATGGCGAATGACATTGCGTCCCCTTAGATATGAAAGGGTGTATCTGCCACTTTGTCAAGTGGCAGATACACCCTTTCATATCTAAGGGGACGATTGGCAATGTACAAATTATTTTACTTTGGCGCAACATATGGCTAGATCACTTATATAACAATTTGTCAAGAATATCATAACAAAAATAGTTAGAAATAATGTTTTTCTTCTGGAATGTAGGTTCAACATGATAGAAATTATGTTGATTTTAGTATGCAACCTTTTCAGCGGGGAACGTCTTTTTACGTTAGAATCTGACGTCTGAGATGTTAAAATCTGACGTATAAAGACAATCCCCGCACTGAAAGAAGATAACATCTTTATAATGGCCGTAGACCCATAACATAGGTATTCAAAAGTAGCGGACAGAGCTAACTATGACAGTTAGGATGATTTCAAATTGATAAAAGGTTTTCATAAAAAAATCAGTACTTTTTATTAATATTTCTGTGCAATGTAGCCTTCCAGTTGAAGAGTCGCAGACGATGGATCAACATTGTTACAACATCGGTTCGATGTCTCCATGTGTTTTGCCCTATGCGGTTGTCATGCAAAATACCAAGCACATTGAATCCTTTACAACACCTTCTTGAACTCCATCTTAGACGACTCCATGTCAGTGACTGAAATCCCCATCTGATGTCCTCTGGCGGAATCCTTCCACAGACACTAATCAGATCACGGGTCTCGTTTCCTCTGTCACTTTGCTATAAATAGAATTCTCCGGAGTGATAATTTGGTCGCCCTCGTCATGCATAATGCAGAAGAATGCGCGTTGCATCTGCAGAGACGAGCTGCCAGGTGGCCAGAATATGAATATTGCTTTACGTCGTTTTCTGCACAATCTTGGCAATATCGCGACAGAAGGAAGCTCGAAGCCGGGACTTTGCCCTACTTTTATTTCGAATGACTTCAAGGGTTCTTTATAGTGCACAGTACCATAGGCAGCACTCCATGTCTTTGAACAGTTTGGAGCACTGCATATGCACAGCCACGATGACAAATATCCGCCCCGACAGGGATTCGAACCTGGTACCCCCAGGCTACAAGCCCCAGTCGACACGAATGAGTCATCTGGGCCAGAAATAAAGATAGTAATATAATTATTATTATATTATTAAAAGCCTACTGCAAAGCCAAAAGGCAGTCTCTGTAAAGTAAGCAGATATTGGCTTTTGCCTTTGTTTATCACTATAGTAGACCGTGTGAGAACGGGTGATTTCTGCCTTTACACCTGGGAGATCTGACACCAGCCTGATTATGTCATCGTTAGTGGTAATAAGCCAACAATAGGTGTTTGTTGTGCTGCCTTTGCTTATTTCGCTGACATGGGCTGGGGCCCTAGGATAGTGGTTAGCACCGCTGCCTTTCACGCCAGAGTTAGGGGTTCGGTTCCCGGTCTGGGCGGTTTGAAAGAAACAAAAATGTTTCTCCCCCATCCATGTGTGAAAGTTAGTATTGTGGGGAGCCTCCGTGACCGAGAAGTAGCGTGCTCGGCCTCAGACCGCCAGGGCTCGAATTTCGAATCCTGTGTCTGGAGGACAGTGTCATCTCATTCATCTCATCATCCTCAGGAGGTTCTCCTGGCCTATTTATCTATTTAAAGTAGGAAAATACGTCAGCGATGTCAGCTTTAAGCAAAGGCGTCATGGAGAGTTGATGGTGTGTTCATGTGATACGATAAGCACACCTATCTACATACATGGGAACCAATTGCCAAGTGGGACTGGGCACCTGTAAACGAAGGGTTTTCTAGCTCTGACAGTGTCCTATTCACGAAGAATCGCCTGCATTTTTTAACGCTGTATATCTCAGAAAATAATTACAGAGACCACATGATGCTCAATGTTGAAGATACAAATATACTCAAATGTCTTAGTACATATACATGTGGATTTTAATCCGAGTGAACATTAAGTCTGGCAAGCGCTGCTGACATGCCGGAACAACACTAACAATTCCGGCTGTCAATGCACCAGCTCCCGACCGAAGTCACACATTGAGTCTGTTTTCAGACAGGCATATTGACTTTGTTCAAGTACAGTCATGCAAGCATAAGACACTGTCCTGGTGCCGCTTCGATGTTGGCCCACCACAAGATAAGTCTGTACGAGAAATTATAATATATTTGGTTAACATTGTTCATGTTTATTGTGGTTTGAATTTGTGTCTGACGTCATCCAATGATACCCAGTCCAGAAAAGTGTACATTCCACTACATGCATGTTTTCTCCAAATCAAGACATGTCAATATAAATAAATCGCACATAACATTCCATTTTGCGCATCTATATCCAGAAGGAATAACAGTGCATGGATACATTTATGGGAGATGTAATGGTGTGTTGTTAATATATCTATCTCCAATGGCTCAGTGGCTGATGGCATAGTAATGTAAATATCATAATGAATGTTCATTTCGTCTCTGATGAGACATCCTGTATTATTCTGCTCCAGCTCACAACATTAGCTGCATCATAATAACTGGTAGCCGACTAGCTGTCTGTGACTAATAACAAAGAAAACAGCGTGATTTGGAAATATGTCCAGACGAAGATTTGATTATTACAACGACAATTACTCAGAATATTGGGCCAGCATCGCAGACGGTTCATTCCCTGGGATTAGTTCCCAGAGATTCGCTTCGTACTCTCGCTATTGAGAATTTTAGAGAAACGGATTGTTTATTCCTCGTTTATTCCTAAATAATTAATATTGTGGTGAGCCTCTGTAACAGAGATTCAACATGGTCTCATTAGGACTTGCTCTCCGGCGAAATGTTTAAAATGTTTTTTTGTTTCATTCATTTTTGTTTTTTACATACATTTATCAATTTATTTATTTATATATTTCTTCAGTTCAGGATTTACCTTTAAATTTTCAATGTTATAAGATTATTAATAGTAATAACTGCAGTGTTGTAACTGCAGAGTTGTAATTAATAAAACCATCGCCATTATTTTAAAATATAACGCAAACATACTGTGTGTTTTGCTCAACTAGCAATAACAATAATATTACATTGTGGATATTCTTAGGTTGCATTGTAAAATAAATGAGTACAACAATTTGGTGACGTTGAATAGTGTATGTTAGTCAATGAAGTGTCCTTCATGAGACAGACGTAGACTGGTGTTAGGCTGGAACTATAAATAAAAGCCACGTTTATCATAACCAGACGGAACAATAACTGTCATCATTTACCGCTCAGAACGAGCAGAAGTAGACACCCTGAATGTTATGCTGTCATAACTCTCTGCAAAAATACTACCGCTAAATTATTCAACGCTACGCCAGAGTCCAAAAACAAGAAAACGTCATTATGTTGTGCTACGGTGGCGGCGAGAAACAAAAACAGTCATGACTATTCTGCGGAATATCTTTTAGTTGACTATGAATATATGAACACGAATACACAAGGGAATACAGCATCGTCTACCCTTGTCTTCCCATGTTTATCACAGATTTACGGTTTGCAAATGTGAGCCAACGTTTGCCACCAGTTGACCTACAATAAATAAATAAATAAATAAATAAATAAATAAATAAATAAATAAATAAATAAATGAATAAATAAATAAATAAATAAATAAATAAATAAATAAATAAATAAATAAATAAATAAATAAATAAATAAATAAATAAATAAATAAATAAATAAATAAATAAATAAATAAATAAATAAATGAACGAACGAACGAACGAACGAACGAACGAACGAATGAATGAATGAATGAATGAATGAATGAATGAATGAATGAATGAATGAATGAATGAATGAATGAATGAATGAATGAATGAGTAAGTAGGTAAGTAAGTAAGTAAATAAATAAATAAATAAATAAACAAATAAATAAATAAATAAATAAATAATTAAATAAATAAATTAATTAATTAATTAATTAATTAATTAATTAATTAATTAATTAATTAATTAATTAATTAATTAATTAATTAATTAATTAATTAATTAATTAATTAATTAATTAATTAATTAATTAATTAATTAATTAATTAATTAATTAATTAATTAATTAATTAATTATTTAATTAATTAATAGTTTAATAAATAAATAAATAAATAAATAAATAAATAAATAAATAAATAAATAAATAAATAAATAAATAAATAAATAAATAAATAAATAAATAAATAAATAAATAAATAAATAAACGAATGAATGAAATATTGAATAAATAAATAAATACATGAATGAAAAATGAATGAATGAATGAATGAATGAATGAATGAATGAATGAATGAATGAATGAATGAATGAATGAATGAATGAATAAATGAATGAATGAATAAAATAATGAATGAATAGTGTTTTAGACGACCTGTCTAATTTGAGACAGAACATTTTCAAATATTGATGTTTCCTTTTTAAAAACTGTGATTTAAACTGCTGACGAAACATAAAAACGACTATAGTTGTCATGGACCGCTGTAATGGTAAAACGATAAAGGGCTTGATTTTTTAATAATTATTTATAATAATGATGTACGTTTACAAAGTGAAAAGTACACATCTTGGGTTGTAAACGTTTTAAATATGATTTTCTTAGAAGCTCTAATGGAGCTCTTATGAAGCCCATATGAAAAGATGGGGACCAAGTGACAAAACAGACAACAAGCAATATAACGTGGGGCAATTAACCCTGTCAGCGCGGGGACCGTCTTTATATATCAGAATCTGACGTCTGTAGACGTCAGATTCTAACGTATGAAGACGTTCCACGCACAGAAAGAGTAATAATATATATATATAGTCGTAGACCCATAACATGGGTATTCAATTGAAGCGGGAATAGCTGATCAAGACATTCATGATGATTTCAAATTTAAAAAACCCTTTGGTCTTTTGAGTCATGGCATGTGACGTTATGTAATACAAATAATCGTGTGTACGCAAATCTAATTACGATGTGAGCACCCGCACAAAATAGTATATCGTTGAGTATTTCCTCAAATTTCACACCTTATTGCGCGAAACGCACTTTATCTGGAGCACAGCTCTGCTGGTCGTTTTGTAAGCTATTTTTGTGCAGCGAAATGAATTAAATGCAACCCTTCGACCACCGGGGCCCAGTCACGACAATAAACGTTCTTAATTAGTAGTATTAACCCTTATCCTGCTTAATTTATTTGTTTAAATTTTCAATCACTCGAGGTTGTGTCCCGCTACGGCGATCCACAACCTCAAGTGGTTGAAAATTAGTTATACTTGTTAAATTTGTTAACAAATATTTACAAATCTTGATGTTTACACTTTACACAGTCATTTCATTCCCAATAATAGTGGTTTATTTGGATTATAAAGTGATTAAAAACGACTATAGTCGCCATAAACAGACAAAATTATAATCACGCCCAGTGGCCGTGTTTAGCTTTTCTATTTCTTCTTCAAACAAAGAGAAAATGACAGATAAATTTACATTGGATTTGTAGATTGACACATGTTCTAGATCCGAGCTATACAAATATAAGTCATTTCCCGCCATTTGAAGTGACTGGTCGCGAAATGAAAACTTAAATGATATTAGTAGGCCTAAGCACTTTAAGTGTTGACATATCAGGTAAAGTGAAATACTTATTTAAACAAGTATTACAAAGTTTAGGTCCTAAATGAAAAACAAATAGGATGATTGTTTACTAACCTTAATTTGCTTGTGGCGGCAACGAGACATAACTCAAGAGGAAGTAAACAATAATATTTATTAAATAAATTATTTCGATTGCAACGATACATTAAACAAGTTAGCGTACAGGGGTTGAAAAAAAATCCGTAAAAATAAATCAAAGTAAAGTTACCTTAATTTGATGTTTCAAACCACATTCGGGAAGGGACTTCGGCGATGTTATTTACGAGTGAGGGATTATAGTAAAATAGCGCACATGCAACACTCTCAAATAACCTAATTGTCATTAATTGGTTGGTATAACTAGATATGACATATATGATTTCACATGCGGTTTAGCTATCCCCTCGTTTATATTGTGGACTATAGTCCGGCAGCAGAATGCCCAATATTGGCCTGACCCAAAATTATCTGATATAGTTTTATTCTCTGCTGATTATTTATCTTTGGTGTCTACAGAAAAATAGCTAGGGTGGTGTAGAGGTGTCATCTTTGAGCAATTTTAATAATTCAAGATGGCCGCCATGGACTCGAAAAAGTTTTGAAAATTTCTCAGTTATGATGGCCTCGACTTTACAAAGGACAAATACTTGGTTAATATGTCTTGTAACAATGTATGTTTGTCTAATTTTATTCACATGAATCTGTTTTACATCTACATAGTTTGAAAATGCAATAATGGAGACCATTTTGGAATCCAAAATGGCTGCCGTATGGCTAAATGTTCAGTTATAATCATATGAAACAAAATTATATATATGGGCAAACGATAACATCTAGACTTATGGCTACCACGCACCCCCCCCCCAACATCTCAACAAAACTAATTTTTTGGAGCCCTTGGAAATAGTGTACTAAATCGACTGTTAACATTGAAAATATAGGGATGCAAACTCTATTTTGACAACTAATATAGAGGTACTCTAAATATGTTTTTAACACCGTCGCGCAATTTTAAATAAGGAGGTAGGGTTACTTGAATGTATGTTATTTCTGTTCTGGTAAACCGATCTGCAACTGCTATATAACATATGAGCGGTAATTGAATTCCGCTTCTTATGGTATATAACTCATTGCAATATAATAAATAATATCGCTTCATAACTGAACACAATTTAATTTTAAAAATCAGCGAAATCCACAACAACAAAAACCCGTTCATCAAACGTTTTTTACATGTACCCACATTTGGGCCTCGGTTTTTCAATTCAGATATGCTTATAAATAGGCCTGGATGTTTTGTTGGCTTTAAAATTTGACACAATTTTTGTGAAAGACAAAAACAAATAGGCCGCCATCTGTTTAAAAACAATTATGTAATTCTGTGCATTTTAATCGATTCTGCATCGAAATAAGGGGAATCAAGCAAAATTAAAGCTATGTTTTAAATAAAAAAATGTATATTATATGAAAAAAGACAAAAAATGACAAAATACAAAATGGCCGCGATCTGTTTAAAAACAAATATGTAATTTTGTGCATTTTATTCGATTCTGCATCGAAATAAGGGACATCAAGCAAAATTAAAGCTATGTTTTATGTAAAAAAACTTATATTATATGAAAAAAGACTCTTTAAAAAATTGTATATATCGACACAAAAAAGAAAAACCCAAGTTAAAAAAATATACCAACATCTTTGATATCAGTTGACAATTACTATCAATGGCTTTTACATAGATATATAATATTTTATTTCTATTAAATACGAAATGTATGAAACAAAGAACTACATTTGTATTTTATCCCTCTATATGAACTATTTCAAACGTTTGTTTTTAGTGAATACAAGCAGGACTTCTCGCTTATGTAAAATGTATACGATATAAATGTTTGTTATTACTTTACAGTCTCTGGTGCCATTTTTCAAAAGTGATCACAGCCACTTTAAAAGTTATTTCAGCAACAACTAAAAAAGTGATCTTGTCCACTGAAGAAGTGATTACAACCACTTTAAAAGTTATCTCAGCCACTACAAAAGTGATCTTGGCCACTGAAGAAGTGATCACAGCCACTTTGAAAATGATTTAAACCACTGCAAACGTTATCTTGACCACTGAAGAAGTGATTACAATTACTTAAAAAAATATCTCAGCCACTACAAAAGTGATCTCGGCCACTGAAGTGATCACAACCACTTTAAAAAGTATCTAAACCACTACAAAAGGGATCTTGACCACTGACGAAGTGACCACAGCCAATTTGAACGTTATCTCAGACACTATAAAGGTGATCTTGGCCACTAACAAACTGGTGTCAGCCACTGACAATGTTATCTAAGCCACCACAAAGTGATCTTGGCCACTGAAAAAGTGACCACAACCACTTTAAACATTATCTAAACCACTACAAAATTGATGTTGACCATTGAAAAAGTGATCACAGTCACTTTACAAATGATCCAAACCACTATAGAAGGGCTCTTGACCACTGGAGAAGTGATTACAATCACTTTAAAAGTTATCTTAGCCACTACAAAAATGATCTTGGCCACTGAAGAAGTGATCACAGCCACTTTAAAAATGATCTAAATCACTATAAAAGGGATCTTGACAACTGAAGAAGTGATTACAATCACTTTCAAAGTTGTCTCAACCTCTACAAAAGTGATCTTGGCCACTGGAGAATTGATCACGGCCACTTTAAAAAGTATCTAAACCACTACAAAAGTGATCTTGGCCACTGAAAAAGTGACCACAGCCAAATTAAAGGCTCTCTCAGCCACTATAAAGGTGATCATGACCACTAACAAACTGGTGTCAGCCACTGATAAAGTTATCTAAGCTACCACAAGGTGATCTTGGCCAATGAAGAAGAGATCACAGCGACTTTACAAATTATCTCAGCCACTACAAAGTGATCTTGGCCACTAAAGAAGTGATTAAAACCACTTGAAAAATTATCTAAACCACTACAAAAGTGATGTTGACCATTGGAAAAGTGATCACAGCCACTTTAAAAAGTATCTCAGTTACTACAAATGTGATCTTGGCCACTGAAGAAGTGATCACTTTTTCACTGGCCGAGATCACTTTTTTCAAACAGACGGCAGCCATTTTGTATTTTGTTTTTTCCGTTTTTTTTATATAATATTATTTCTTTTTTTTTTATAAAACATAGCTCTTATTTTCCTTCATGTCGATTATTTCAATGCAGAGTTAAGTAAAATGCACAGAATTACATATTTTTTTACAAAAAAGATGGCGGCCATTTTGTATTTTGTGTGAAATTTTAAAGCACACACAACATTCAGGGGGGGGGGGTGGGGTGCATGGCAGCCACAGTACGTAGCTCATCGCCTAAATGTTATCCTTTGCCCATATATAATTTTGTTTCATTTGATTATAACTTAACTTTTAGCCATACGGCAGCCATTTTGGATTCCAAAATGGTGTCCATTGTTGTATTTTCAAACTATGGAGACGTAAAACAGATTCATGTGAATATAATTTGACAAACATACATTATTACAAGACATATTAACCGAGTGTTTGTCCTTTATAAAGTCGAGTCCATCATAACTGAGACGTTTTCTGAGCTTTTTCGAGTCCATGGCGGCCATCATGAATAATTAAAATTGCTCAAAGGTGACACCCCCACACCACCCTAGATAACTTTATTTAGACTCCAAAGATAAATAATCAGCAGAGAAAAAAAAAACTATATCAGAGAATTTTGGGTCACCACCCTTAGCTGCCGGAGTACTAGGGTTCTCTTGTTTCAATTAGTAACGAGTAATTACCATTATATCTACTGAATACGTTTTTGCTGTTTTTTTTAAGATTTAGTACAATTAATAAAAACAAATTAACTATTATCATGTTTATGTTGCTAAAATGTTTATTTACATTTTAAAACTAAACTTACGTATGCAATTTACAACTTCAAGTAAATATTAAAATAGGCATCTTCATCATCATAAATACTGTTTCAAGGAAGTTTCTAAAGACATGGAATACTGCACAAATTGACAAAATAGTTATTGATAGATGTTTATCAAATAAATCAAATCATAAAAGTGTAGGATAACATATCATCAATATATAATTTACAACCTAGTATCAGTTGGTGTATTAGGAAAATATTTAAAAAATCGTATTTTTTTATTTTAGAAGAGCTAATATGTTACATGTATACATCGCCAAACCTTCTCTTCTCGTAATGATGACACAATCCTAACCTTTGACTCCACAATCACAGAGGTCAAGATGACCTTGTTAGTGAGGGGATTCCCCTAATCACAAAGGTCAAGATGACCTTGTTAGTGAGGGGACTCCCCCAATCACAGAGAACGTTAACCATTCAATGCGCTGAAATATTTGTATATAACCCATAGAGAACACATATTTTTTTTAATTTGAAATAATCATAAATGTCTTAGTTAGCCCTTCTTGCTTCATTTTAATATCTGTGAATACATATGTACGGTAATTATATATATGTTACTATTTCAGGATCGACCTTAGACGTCAGAATCTGACGTCTATAGACGTAAAATTCTGACTTTTAAAGGTGATCTCCGCGCTGAAAGAGTTTAGTCTTTCTGTAGGCCGGCCTCTTTGAACACAATGAAATGTCTGAGGCATGCCCATCAAATACGATAAACCACTCAATGTTGTTTAAATGCTGGGCCAGCATCGTAGACGATAGACCAGCACTAAAACAACATTGGATCAATTCTTCTTGTTTGATGACCGGCCAATCCTTCCCAATCTCGGGCTCTGATTGAATTGGATCGTGACTCCAGATTGGAAACGTGGATTTGATGAACACCTCATCTAGCTGAAGGCGTTGGCACAACGCCTGGCTAATTCTGGTTCTAGGGTAGGATTACCATCTCATACTTAATGAGAGAGTGACAGTGTGGAACCAACGTTCTGAACCAACGTTGCCACGCCGCCTGCCTAATTCCTGGGGAAATCTTACCCCAATGTAGAATCAACCTGCTCGTGGATAAATAATGTGTGGAATACGGCTACGTCATCGTCTGCCATGTTCCCACTCTGTAGAATTGTCATGCAGATACTCGTTGTAATATGGTATCATGCGTGATGCTCTTTCTAAAATGGTGTCCTGCTTTCTAATGAGCCGCAAAAAGCGCATGTTACGACCAGCAATTCACAGCTTTCACGAAAGTGCTCGACTGTTTGCTTAGATATTCTATTAATAGCTGTTGAACCACCTTGAAAACACATGTAGGAATTCAAATCGATCTGGTGTGTATCTTATGTCACATAGATGGCTGCTCACGAAATATCAGCGTAAGAATGGACACTTTTGTTGGTTTTATTTCTACATCGATAAACCTACCGCGTCATTTGTTTTCTAAAATACATTTTCTTCAAAAACTAAAATGGTTCTTTCACCTGCTCAAATAGAATCTTTAAAATTTACGATATCCAGTAAAGTATATTGGGAAAGCGTCTTGCTTTCTAACTTGCTCTTATGTGTCTTAGAAAGCAGGACATATCTACAATGAAATTGTTAGAAGGAAAGGAAATTGTTAACAGGACATCTTTTCTAAAAACTTTGGTGAATCTTGTAGATTTAGATTCCAATATTTAAGAAGGTGAAATAATGGTTTGATTTTTTGGATAATAATGAATTTGAAGAATTTTTGTGACCCGGTAGGTTTATTTATGTTGAAATACAATTTTAATGTTCACTTTCATGCCGATATTCCGTGAGCAGACATCTATTTCACTCCAGGTTCTGATTTCTTACATGTGTTTGAAAGGTGGTACACCGGTTATTTATAGAAGACTTGAACATGAAAATAGAACACTCTTAGAAAAGATAAATATGCGGAAACTCTGAATTACCGGTCGTCATATATGCGTTTGATGACGGCTCATGCGAAAGCAGGAGACCATGATAGGAAGAGCGTCTGCATGACAAGTCAACAGACGTTAGACATATATGCTTTCAAGCAGTCTTGTCTGGTTACGTGAAAAAGACCCAGAGCTTGAGTATAGCAGATTTCAATATACATGTATGTCTAGTAAATATAGATTTTCAAATAGAATTGTGCTATCCCACTTTATAAACGTTGGTATGTTATTGCGAAATACCAAGACTGAGATGTGCAGTGTATTTGTTAATTTGCGTCCAGCTCGTTTCCTTAACCGCTACAACGCTTAATGTTTTTGTTGAAACCATGGACACTAAAGGTTTTTTTCAATCTGAAATCGCCAAATACGCTTTAGCTAGATCTTTCTATAATATATGTTATTGACTATGTTATGAGTCTACAATCATTATAAATATGTTATTTCTTTCAGTGCTAGGATCGTTTTTATACGTCAGAATCTAACGTTTAAAGACAGGCCGAGCGCTGAAAGCAAAGATACCGTAATGTGGTTGTTACAAATTAAACCGATGCTTTTGGGATCACATAGATTAAGTAGACCTATATGTAGTTTTTGTAATTAAATATGGTTATAGTGACTCAACCTCGCTGTAGAATTAAAACTGATGGAAAGAATAAATGAATGAATGAATGAATGAATGAATAAATGAATGAATGAATGAATGAATGAATGAATGAATGAATGAATGAATGAATGAATGAATAAAGGAATGGATGAATGAAAGAATAGCGCTTTATGACTTTTGTTCAAATAAAAGCTAATCACATTATGGACCAAGGCAATATTTTGAGTATGTGGACGGGAACGAAACGTGTTTCTTTGAAACCTGAACATCAGATCGCTGACAAACCAACGCACGCTCCGACATGACAGTTATTCGCCTTAACCACTACACCTGACACCAACTAAACCATCTGTACAAAAATACATGTATGGTGCCACAGCTTTTTTAGGCAAAGATGCGTTCATCCCAGTGATATTCTAGCTGAGCAAAAACTCTTGTGGGTTACATTATCACTTAAGTTGATCGGCAAGAGCTGAGATAAGACAGAGTCACCAGTTAGAAAATGCTGAGACTGGATATTACTCCACTGTGGCCCATCATCACTGACGACAGATATGCCTTATCATCACAACGTGGCTCATTGTGGTACATATAATGTGTACATATAATGTACTCTCTTCCAAACTAAATAACAACAAAATTAGGAGATTGGTTGACTCTGTCCCTTAATATAATATTATCAGTATTATTATATGTTCAATTCCATTATTCATAGAAGAGAACAGTACTTGGACTGATGTATTATATATATTCAATATAGTATTTCCATATATGGAATATCAATAATCGTCATATACATAGTATATCATGCACTGTAGTATATACATGTACCTGGAATATCAATATGCAGTCCATTCAGTCTATTTTCACTTTGTCCGATGGGCTCATCTAATTTTTAACTGATTTGTTAAACATTGAATCAGATCTTATTACAAATTCTGCGATAATAGTGACATTACGTATCAGCCATCTCTCCATTATCGATCCATTGTTACAGCCAGTCTTCTCATTCGTCACATCTGCTGCAGATGCGCATATTCTGGATAAGAATTAATTTGTGTTCAGACCGGATCACCTCAACGAAAAACACGACACATTAACCCAATGCTGGGCCAATGGTGTAGACGGTGGCCCAACATTAATACAGCATTGGCTTCATTTGTCATGTTTGTTGTGTTCTACACCAGAGAATTCATGCCATATTATGCGTCGACATTAATCTGAGCTACACCGGCGCAGACAGTGGCCCAATATTGAGCCCACATCTGTCAACGTCTCGTTTTAACTACGCTGATAATTTGACCCAGGTGACATTTGTCGCGGCCCAGAGCTCATTACGGCAGCAGCCGGTGGTGGAGTTATAACCACAGCGACGAAGAGAGATTAAACCAGACACAAATGGAGATTGAATGACTATAGTGACCTCTAGTATCTGTGACCTGCAGGATCTGTAACCTCAAGGATCTGTGATCTCCAAGATCAGTGACCTCCAGGATCTGTGACCTCCAACATATGTGACCTCCAGGATCTGTGACCTCCAGGATCTGTGACCTCCAGGATCTGTAACCTCCAAGATCTGTGACCTCCAGGATCTGTAACCTCCAGGATGTGTGACCTCCAGGATCTGTGACCTCCAGGATATGTGACCTCCAGGATCTGTGACCTCCAGTATCTGTGATCTCCAAGATCAGTGACCTCCATGTTCTGTGACCTCCAACATATGTGACCTCCATGATCTGTGATCTCCAGGATATGTGATCTCCAGGATCTGTAACCTCCAGGATCTGTGACCTCTAGGATCTATGACCTTCAGGATCCGTGACCTCCATAATCTGTAACCTCCAGGATATGTAACCTACAGGATCTATGACCCCCAGTATATGTAAACTCCAGGATATGGGATATACAGGATATGTGACCTCCAGAATCTGTGACCTCCAGGATCTGTGACCTCCAGAATATGTGATCTCCAGTATCTGTGACGTCTATGATCTGTGACCTACAGGATCTGTCACCTCCAGAATATGTGACCTCCAGGATCAGTGACCTCTAGGATTTCTGACCTTCAGAATATTGTGACCTCTAGGATCTGTGACCTCCATGATCTGTGACTGGAGTGATCTGTGACTTCTAAGATCTGTTACCTCCAGGATCTGTGACCCCCAGGCTCTCTGACCTCCAGGATCTGTGACCAATATACAATGTCCCAATGTACAATGTACATATGCCACCAATATACAATATACGCAAAGTTTTTGTATTAAGCGTCGTGTGGATGAAAACTGGCAATAAAACTTTTAATATTTATGATAAAATCACATTTATTTCACTAATTTGTAATTATTACAAAATAGATAGATGGCTATGCACCTAAGTGTAAAAAAAATTCAGTTTTAAAAAACAAAAAACTATTGAATTATAATAAATATTGCAAAAAAACATTAAAAAATTGCACCAAAAAATGTGAGTTTTTAAGCATGTCTTTACACATGTTATATAGGTCCTGACATTTTCCTAATATTTTTTTTCGGATTAAAATCGTACTGTTTGCATGCACATGTGTTAATATTTTCTATTTTGCAAGATGTTTTGCAGAGCAGAGAAGTCGAACTTACCTTCGAATCGTCCAAGCTAACAGAGAAATAGCATGAAAAAAGAATAGGGAGCCTGGGCTAAAAATATATCGTGTTTGCCGGGATTTGTGAGTGAATGGAGCTCAAGGTCTAATGGTCAATATTGGAACTGGATCGCTCATAAGAAGAAAATACAACTCGTCATCATTGGCAGTGAACAACTAACTTACTGATCCCAGATGTTTTTATATATACATTTGTATATATAAAAACATATATTTGTGCTTCTTCTCTCTATATTATTCATACACTTCTGGGTGCGTTTAGAAAATCCGACAGGAATATCCTGATGTTGGGAAAATTTTCTGTAACATCTTTGTTTTAGTAAAATGATTTTAACACACGCAGAACTTGCCATATCTAGGAATTGGGAAGGACAATCGCATCAGTGAAGATCTGGAATATTTGCCTGTACGGTAACTAGCATTTCCCGATTGTCAAGTGTGTAGCGAGATCCAAACTAAACAGAGAAAAATTCACATTTGAAGAGTTAAAAGATAAAAGTTGAAAGATATGTCAAAGTTATCTAATAATATGTCAGTAATTTTGTCTCCAAATACTGGCTCATTTAATATTTAAGTATTTCACCACGCGGCTGATTCACTTGATGGACATGACCTGTTCATTGCATGTTCTATCCTTGCTAATCGACGTCCTTTACTTAAGTATCATTATCGTTAACACCTTACAAAATCCCAGCAAACAAGAGACACGGATCTATTGGCAATTTAATGTTTGCCCGCTGTCTGAGACGCCAGTCCACTATTATATCTTCCAGCGCGGGGACCGTCTTTATACGTCAGAAACTGACGTCTGTGGACGCCAGATTCTGACGTATAAAGACGGTGCCCGCAATGAAAAAAATTAAATATTTCCAATGGCCATAACCCATAATATAGGTATTCAAATGAAGCAGACAGAGTTAACTACGCAATTTAACATGATTTTAAATTAAAGAAAACATTTGGTCTCCATGGTTCATATAAACATATTTCAACATTATAAGGGTATGTCGATTAAATGTTGGCCCTTCGTCTGAGACGCTAGTCCACCATTAAGATAATACCAAGGAGGTTATCACTATAACTTCCTTGATTACACTGAGTAAACGTCTCATGCTAGAAAAATGTTTTTTCCTTTTATAGCTCGTTGACACGAAATGATCCTCTTTCCAGAAAAACTGCTTGTTACGAAAAACCTTGCGGCGATTAAGCCGTGACTTCCGCTTCCTGTCATTAGTAACGAAGTTCATATACCTTACTAACGCACGGCTGACATAACTTGTTATATTGCCTTTGACATGAAGCTCATAACTCACCAGCGGCTGGTAACTAACGTAATATTGCCTTTGTATATTGTCTTTGACATTTATATCTCTCGGCTAAAAGCTGTCACCTGGTCCGTCGCCCGCTCTGGTATTCAGGCTTCAAAGAAACACAATGTTTCTTCCCCTTCCACTCGTAAATATTCAGCATTGTGGAGAGCTTGCTCAGCCTGACAGACCGCCAAGGCTCTAATTTCGAATTCTTTTGTCTGAAGAGCAGTGGCAGATGTGTCACCAACCAACACAGCCCTCCTCAGGAAATTAGCCTGGCCGAGTTTAGCCTCTATGCATATGAATAATTCATTTGTTCATTCATTCATTCATTTATTCATTCTCGTGGCAATTGATATCAATTGTAGCTTCATCATAACAAATATCATGTGGCACATGACATATTTTCAGCGAAAGTATTTTAATAGAATTGCTGCAGTCAGTTGAAAAGGAAGCTCCCCCATGAATTAATTATTAATAAGTCATTTTAATTCACTGTAGGGTGAGAATTGGTGAGAATTGGTGAGAATTGTTCCAGGTGAACACCCGGCTATTACATACAACGTCAAATATCAGTCCAGGACTTTCACGTGGCTCAGGTGTAAATCAGACAAACTGATGGAATCAGGATTAAGAACACTTTGTCCACTTAGCGGACAAACGTAGCAGGCTAAATCGTAGATTAATAAGGTAAAGGACGTTACCTCTAAATAAAGGATGCTTCACATGTAAGCCTATAGCAATAGTATTAACCATTTCAAGCCTGAATTTACCATTGTCATCTTTATCCACTACAAGCCGCGAATTGCTGTCGCACTTCTCGACTTGTAGTATATGAAGATGATTTGATTTGGTTTAAAAATTATAAAGAAAATTGCCATGTATTGGTAAACCAGTTACATGGAAATTTTCGTTCTAAAACCCCTTGTTGTAGGGAAATTAAGTATTGTTTCAGGGATGTAAAATGATGCTTTAGTGCATCGCTAGGACATAAAAGGTTAATAAATTCTCGTGTACATTTTCTTTATTGAAGAACAATCAGAAAGCCTAAAATAGCTATATACGCGATAGTTTAAAATAATATTAGGAACATTTCATACAATTATGCAAAATGTATATGTTACAAGTGTAACGACTTTGGATATCAGTAGTATTCTTTAAAATGTACAACTAACACAAACCTGCTTGTCACTGACATCAATCTACTTATATTTTAAATAACATCTGAAGAATGTGGCAGCCAATCAGATATTCTGATCGCCATCACGTGATAAAGATAACGAGTGTTATTGATATGGAATCTAATTATGTCATCACAGAGGACTGTAGTATTACTGTCATCACAGAGGTTTTTAATCTAGAGATGAACTGCATTAGTGGTCTCCAATCGAAGGAAATACAAAACATTAGCTAGATAGAAACCAACAATATGCCAATAAATCTAATTCTCATACACGAAACGTTAGAACAATGTTAGCTGGGTGATTGGATCAACGTTTTCGGCTCTGGCCAACATCAAGCTAACTGTATGTTTGTGCTGAGTGTGTTTCTGTGCTGTGTTTGATGATTTGATATGTTCTACCAGAGACACGTTGTTTGATGTCTTTAATTATATCAATGATCAAAAGAGATACAATAATTATGTCACCGATCCAAAACAGATATAATTAAAAACAAACTACGGCAAAGCAGACATTACAATATAATGAGTGATCATATCAATAGATAATATTATCACAGCGTGTCGTCCGTTAACCATCTTATTAAGACACTAATGATGACAAATTAATCCGGAAATTTAAAATAGATTTTATGAATGGTCGGTATTCTTTCTAGCCAAAAAAAGTTTAGTTTTTATCGAATTCGTTATGTGTATTTTTATATCACTTAATTTTGGTTTGATGTTGGGCAAACGTGGAATTTGTCGAATTAATTTGCTCAGAAGACTGATTATTTTTTTCAGATGTTTAATAATAATCCCAGGGTCTTCTTTGTCGTTTAAAAACACAAATAACTTTACGAAATTAAATTTGATTTATTTAAAGAAACATGGTATCTGTGATAATACAAAAACGAATCCATGTCACAGTTTCCATTTACGTGGTACCATCATACGTAGAGTACCATCATAAACCATTGGGAATGTATCATATATCTTATTTGTGAAATAGGATACATAGATTCCGAATGCGATTGAAAAACATAGAGAGTGTAGCGTGACCATTATATTGATTCGGTTTATCTAGTTTCAAGTAGTAGGCCTACATACTTGTGAAACTCGCATGATATAGTGAGCTTTGTTTTAATATTATGAACAATTATTATTATCAAAGAATGTATATGCACTAAATATTTTTCGTCATAACTATCATCATGAATGTTTACTATCCGTTTTGCAGCAATGAATTTGAAAGACATCCCACTAAGTGGTGAGAATTGATGGTACTTCACCACGAATCCCATCCTCTCATCTATCACTCCACGTGTTGACCTCTCGATGACCGACTAGCCGACCCAGCCCATGTATCATAGTTTACCAGTTGACCCTTCACGTGTTGACCTCTCGATGACCGACTTGCCGACCCAGCCCATGTATCATAGTTTACCTGTTGACCCTTCACGTGTTGACCTCTGGATGACCGACTAGCCGACCCAGCCCATGTATCATAGTTTACCTGTTGACCCTTCACGTGTTGACCTCTGGATGACCGACTTGCCGACCCAGCCCATGTATCATAGTTTACCAGTTGACCCTCGAATACTAAACTCGTGTGTATCCTGGTTTATGCCCAAATATTGAATGATCGTGGGAAGAAACTGTTTATTCAATAATAGTGCTCCTTTTAATTAGGAAAAAAATGGAAATACACCACTCACTTGACACTACGGTTTTCTATTACAAAATTTCGCTAGTTGTTGAAACTGCGTCATTTATGTGTAGGTAGAATTTCATTTTTATTGTGTGTGGAAATTTGGACAACTTGACTGTTTGATACTTCAAACTTAATATTATACAAAATTAGGCCAGAATATGTGAATTACGTTTTACCTATTTTCCTTTAATTATCGACCACGTGAGACAGTGGGGTCTTCTGATATTATTGCTCAGTGTCACGATGTTAACCTCTTCTATGCAAATGGCTTGTTACAGAACACATATTGGTCATTTATCTGTGGGCCACGATCTCTGACATCATCGGATGAAATAATAAATAAAACCCACCTCTGTGTACTTGTCTACGTGAATTAAATTACCACGCAATGACGGGCGGGTCTTAGGTGATCAGTTTATAATGTCAATTGTTAATGGATGAGATCTACTTGTGGGCGCACTAGCATGTTTATTGATATGTATTATTTTCAAGTTCAAACGGCGAGTTGAGGATTGTCAAGTCATGAACAAATCACTAAAGTTACTGGTATAGATTGTTTTTAAATACATTTATCATTAAAATGTTAACATTTGTGGTGTTATTGTTACAATACCGACGATAATTCACATAAATGTATCTTATTTGAGAGATGTGCGGAACATACGTGTGTAAATGATTACGTCCAATATATATTTTTTAATTTCAGGAAACTGTACCTAAAATATAAATATTCGTTAACCCGCAAGGCTCGCTACTCCTGAGGTCGCAGACCCTGACGGCCTCGCTGTGTGGGAAGATCACAGCCTCGCGGTTTCAAGATTTGCTGCCGGGAAGATGGCAATTGCTAAGACAACAATAATAAACTGGTTTTCTCCTGCTGCACATTTCGTTCAATTGCAATGAAAAGGTGCATCTGCCACTTCACAAAGTGCAAATTACACTCTTTCAATTCAAAGGGACGACTTGTAACACTAGAAAACCTTTCTCGGAAACAGGTCATTTTCTTGGAGTAGTCTTAAAATATATCCCCCGCATAGTTTCACATACAGCCTCGTCTATTTAGCTGCATGTCCACATCTTACCTTGACCCTTTCACCGCCATCACGACTATTGTCGTCTTTAATTAACTCTTTAAACCTTCGAGAGGCATCAAAGAATCAATTTGCATCTCTGAAGAATGCCTTAAAGTCCTAAAACCCAGGGGTTTTAGAACGGACATTTTAAAGGAAATGCTTTAATATAAATAATATCTTTTTTTTTTTCGTTTGTCACCCATTTCAAGTCATCTTCATCCACTACATGTCGAGAATTGCGACAGCCATTCGCGGCTTGTAGTGGGTGAAGATGACTTGAAATGGGTGACAATGATAAATTCAGGTTTTTAAGGGTTAATATGCTTTATAAGTCGACCAAATCACTGTTATTTGGAATGAAACGTGTGATCAAACATGAAGATTTGAAAAAAATTGGTCTCAAATACAAGTAATTTTCACCCACTTGTAGCTGTACCGCGCGGTAGCCCTATGTTGATCTAATGGTGGGCCATTGCAGCAAAAAGTTCAGCACGATTTGGCCAACATGCGTGTTTGATGAGGAATCATGACCGCCTGAGTTACGGCACGCAATATGACCTAAGTACGACATTCCCCTGTGGCTAATTGCCGCCGTTACTCAGGGTATTTATAAACGGAACACCTTGATGAACGTGACCAGGCCATGACCAGCTTAATTAATGTGACCCAGGGCGCGTATTCTCGTACAAGTTGTGATATATCGTAGGCTTCAGATTGGTCGAGATGGTCATCTCGACCAATCCGAAGACTACGATATATCGTAACTTGTACGAGAATACGGGCCCAGGCCATGCAATAACTATAGGCTGTAGGCCAATAGTTTTTAATCACAAATAAACATAGAATATGTAACTAAGTATAACTAATCTTTACCACGGGGTGGGGCCCCAGGGTAGAGGTTAATTAGCACAGAGTTGTGGGTTCGTTTCCCGGTCTCGCAGACTTAAAAGAAAATGTTTCTTCCCCATCCACTCGTAAAACTCAGTATTGTGGGGAGCCTCTGTGACCGAAAGGTAGCTTTCTCGGCCTCAGACCTCCAGGGTTTGAATTTCGAATCCTGTGTCTGGAGGGCAGTGTCATCTCCCTCATCTCACCATCTTCAGGAGGTTCTCCTGGCGCAATTTAGCCTGTATGTTCACAAAAGTGGCTTAAGCCCGATTAATTTCATTTTATCATTACCACACTTATATGACGCACATGTCAGTGTGACCTAATCAAGATGTATATTACATACACCACCGAACCTCTTTCTACATATTGATGTCACAGTGCTGAGCTTTGCTTCACAATCAGAGAGGTCAGGGTGACCCTGTTAGTGAGGGGATTCCCTTAAGCACAGTAAGGGCAAGATGACCTTGTTGGGAAAGGGATTCCCCTAATCACAGAAAGGTCCTGATGACCTTGTTAGTGAGGGGATTCCCCCGATCACAAAAAGGTCAGATGATCTTGTTAGTGAGGGGATTCTCCCAATCACAGAGAGGTCAAGATGACCTTGTTAGTGAGGGAATTTCCCCAATCACAGAGAGGTCAAGATGACCTTGTTAGTGAGGGGATTCCCCTAAGCACATAGAGGTCAAGATGACCTTGTTAGTGAGGGGATTCCCCTAATCACAAAGAGGTCAAGATGTCCTTGTTAGTGAGGGGATTCCTCTAAGCACAGAGATGTCAAGATGACCTTGTTCGTGAGGGGATTCCCCTAAGCACATAGAGGTCAAGATGACCTTGTTAGTGAGGGGACTCCCCTAGTCACAAGAAGGTCAATTTGACCGTGTTAGTGAGGGGATTCCCCTAATCACAGAGAGGTGAAGGTGACCTTGTTAGCGAGGGGATTTCCCTAATCGCAGAGGTCAAGATGACCTTGTTAGTGAGGGGATTTCCCTAATCACCGAGGTCAAGATGACCTTGTTAGTGAGGGGATTCCCTTAATTACAGGGAGGTCAAGATGACCTTGTTAGTGAGGGGATTCCCTTAATTACAGGGAGGTCAAGATGACCTTGTTAGTGAGGGGATTCCCTTAATCACAGAGAGGTCAAAATGACCTTGTTAGTGAGAGGATTCCCCTAATCACAGGGAGGTCAAGATGGCCTGGTCAATTTGACCTTGTTAGTGAGGGGATTCCCCTAATTACAGAAAGGTCAAGATAACCGTGTTAGTGAGGGGATTCCCCTAATCACAGCGAGGTGAAGGTGACCTTGTTAGTGAGTTGATTTTCCTAATTGCAGAGGTCAATATGACCTTGTTAGTGAGGGGATTCCCCTAATCACCGAGGTCAAGATGATTTTGTTAGTCAGGAGATGCCCCTAATCACAGAGAGGACAAGATTACCTTGTTAGTGAGGAGATTCTCCTAATCACAGAGAGGTCAAAATGACCTTGTTAGTGAGGGGATACCTAGCATCATCTTGACCTCTCTGTGATTAGGGGAATCCCCTCACTTACAAGGTCATGAATAAATGCTATCATTTATTTTATTCTGTTATAAATCCAATGTTTTGCCATGATACAGCTATAGGCCTTAGGCAACGTTTTTTTTTATCTCACATTAACATAGATAATTTAGCTAAGTATTACTCATCGTACCATCATATATATTGCGCATGTCAGTGTGACCTAATTAAGATGTATGTTGCGTATTAAGTAAGTAAGTAAGTAAGTAAGTAAGTAAGTAAGTAAGTAAAACAATTTCTTAACGTCACTTTTCGGCATTATTGGTCATTTATGTGACATTTCAGTGAATTGAATGGACATTTTTTAAACGATCACATTGTTTCTTACGTACATCACCGAACCTCTTTCCACGTAATGATGTCACAACACTGACCTTTGACTTCACAATCAGAGAGATGTCCTTGTTAGTGAGGTGATTCCCCCAATAGTAAGTAACCCACGTCTGTCTGATGGCCGGCCTCTTTAAATACAATAAACCAGCGTGTCGGCGCAATTCCTTGTAAATTCGGGACTTTTACTCCAGTTTTGTTTTAATGCTGGAACAACGTCGTAAACGGTTGCCCAGCAATAAAACAATACTGGATCAATGCCTCGCGTTTGATGACCAGTCAATCCTTCTCAATCTGAGCCTCTGATTGAATTTGATCGTGACTCCAGATTGGAAGCGTGGATCTGATCAACACCTCGTCAAACTGAAGACGTTGGTACAACGCCGGGATAATGCTAGACAAATCTTGCTGAGAATGCTGTAGATGCGTTGGCAAAACGCCGGGCTAACTCCGAACCGATCTTGCTGAAAATTATGTAGTTGTCAGCAGTTGATTTTGTGATATACAAATGAATGAATGACTTAATTAATTATTGAATTAATTAAATAAATAATTAAAGAATGAATGAATGTGCGACTGAATGAATGAATGGATAAATGAATGAATAAATGTATGAATAAATGACGGTATAGAGGAATGAATAAATGAATGAATGAATGAATGAATGAATGAATGAATGAATGAATGAATGAATGAATGAATGAATGAATGAACGAACGAACTAACGAACGAACGAATAAACGACCGAACGAGTGAACAAACGAGTGAATGAATGAATGTAGCTTACACATATATACTGAACTTAGCCACCGGTACCTCCTGAGGACACCAGGACGTATATTACATATTCTACCTTTTCGAGACAAAGTAACATGTATCGTGTTTATCTGAGAGCTATTGTAGCTGAGTAAATACTCCCAAGGGAGGCATTCTCACTTAAATCGATCGTCAAGACCTGCGATAAGACACAGTCACCGGTCACAAACTGGACAACACAGATCGAATACTGTGGATCAGGTAATATTCGCGAGGTCCTAATTTTCGCTAATTTCGCGAGAAAGTCACATTCGCAAATTCCAGAAACTTGCGAAAATTATTGTCACGCTAGCACTGCTAAAGAAAATGAAACTCGCGAATATGTAAACACGCTAAAATGACCAGATATACAGTATCACTCCATGTGTGGCGCTTCATGACTTGACGGACAGCAGCTATATTGGTGTATTAACTTGCTATATACCTTGATGCAGTTGTGAGATCAATGTATGTGTCAACTATGTTTGGTAGTGAAACATGCAAATATGATTCATAGTACTTCATTGATCATCCTCGGTGATCAATTCATGAGTAGTATATTTCGGCTTCTTGATACATATTAAATATATTTGCAAGTATATATCTGATACATAACACTGTGTTATATTACGGGTATTTTTGCGGTATTATTTATAGTCAAACTCCACAGTTTCATGAGAAAAAGATTGAGATTTATTTAATAGATTTAAAAGCAGCCACCATGTCCACCGTTTCTCATCTAAATACACAATGATCTGGATTTCTCCAACACAGTTCATCTGGCTCAATCTGGGGCATATTAGTTGACACAACTCGTCAATTCACACTGAGCAGATGGAATATGGATGATGTACATTATAGTAAAAGTCACCTTAAATCTGTCACTTTCGCGTTGCATGTTTTTCGCTTATTGCTCAAGCAATTTTCATCCGATTTTCATGAAATTTGACAAGCTTTAGTTTCTAGTCTTACGGCACCATCCCTGAAAATTTCGGGGAAAAATATTATATAGTTTAAAAGTTAGACCATTTGACATGTAGTGTTTGCGAATTTTGACGCTCCTCTATAAACCCATTGCACGCTATCAGCTTCACTCACGAAATTCCACTACTTGTCAAATGGTCTAACTTTTGAAATACTCATTCAAATTTCACGAAATTTTTAGGATAGGCGCCGGAATAGTTTAAAAGAGTGCTTGCAAAATTTCATGAAAATTGATTCAGAATTGACTGAGAAATCAGCGAAAAACACCCAACGCTGGTGGAAGTTGACTGCAACTATAATCTCCGCCCAGGGTTTTTATGGCGGCAGCAGCAGGCGGCGATGGAATGAAAACACAGAGACGAAGACAGATTGAACCAGACAAAATGGAGATCAGGTGACTGTAGCGACCTCCAGGAGCTGTTTGTGGAGATTAAGCGACGAGCTGAGGTAAATACAGAAAATACGAGATGTTGGTTAATGATTGGTTTAATGCTGGGCCAGAGTTGTAGACGGCGAACCAACTTTAACCCAACATTGGGTAGATGTCTGGTATTTGCTGAGACGGATTGTGCTGATGATGATGATAATTATTACAGCTTGCATTTTCTTTTTATAAAAATGTTCTACTTGTATGTATGTTATAGGTTTCTACGCTTTGCAGAGTGTGTTTTGCTACCATTTATAATGATATGTAGTTATTTTATCTCTGGTTTTGGCGCGGGAAACATATATTGTGTATAGTATTTGTTATACTTTTCATGCTTATACTTTTTGTACATAGTTGAATATCCGCGCAGCACGACCAATGTTGTATATAATATTATAATGATATAATGTGCATATTTTTGTATCTGTAATCAATATAATATATGTATTGGTCAACAGCTAAATAAAATAAACATTCGAATCAGGCAAAGATTATCAAATGATGAATCAAATTATTGCTGTGAAATGCACAACGGGTTCATCTGAAATGTAATACATAGGGATAATGTTCTTATGTTATATTTCAATGACATAGCCTCATGAGTATATAAGTACTGATTCATCTTGCAATTATGGTCGTCCAACAAACTATGCTCCAATATACAATAGTTCAATATACAGTGCTCCAATATAAAACATTGTCCCATTATCATGATTATCCAATGCTCAATCAGTGTAAAATAACCTAAACTACAATATTTTTATAAACAATGTTTCATTATGTAATACTCCCATATACGATAGGTTAAACTGGAATTCGGATCAGAAGTAAGCATAGACGTTGAACCAACGTCAAACCAACAATGGGAGATGGTTATTCGGTTTCAATTAACTTTTTACTGAAGTAGTACATGCATTGGCGTGGAATTTATAGTAATCAGCCTATTGTGTTTTTAGTTATTACCAGCTACATAGATTATGTAATATGTATCGAGTGTATCACTGAAGTGTTTATTTCCATGTTCTATTCATTTGAAGCAGGAACTGCCGACTCAGGGATTTGTGAGTGGAGCTCATGACAACATATTCAAGATTAGAGCTGTGTCTCTGCCTTGAGAGAAAAAAAACTTGTTATCATGGTCATTGAATTAATAATTTTTATTTTTATAATAACGAAATAAATCTGGCAAATCATGTATCCTGGTTTCTAACACATCATGAAGATAACGAATAACGAGTGTTATTGGTATGTAATCTCCTTATGTCATCACAGAGGTATTTATTCTAGAGATACACTGCATTAGTCGTCTACCGACAAAACAAAATACACAGCGTTATACAGCATTCGGCAAACACAGCTTATTCCCAGTGAACACGAGAGTTTGAACCAATGTTAGTTTCATGTAGTGCCAGCGTCTACGACGCTGGCCAAACACCAAGCTAACATTGGGTCCACGTGTCGTGTTTGCTGGGCTTATGTGCTGCATTTAATGATCATGTATCAGAGACACGTTGATTGATGTTTCCCATCATATAAGTCATTCAAACTTAAAGAAAGTAAGAGGCGGTAGCTAAACAGTAAACCAAGATTTGGCCAATGCAACTTATCTACGTTTTATGTGTTTGGTGCTGATCTATCAGATCATTGATTGGTGATTTTTATGATATCACTGATCAATGCAAATTAAATAATTATGTCAAACATACATGATATTATTATCAGTGATCATATCAGATATGATATTACCACAGCGTGTCGTCCAGTAATCATGTTATCAGAACGCTAATGATGACAAATTGGTCTGGAAATTAAAAATGAATTTGATAAATATTCGGGATTGTTTGTAACGAAAACGACATGCATCTTTTTATATAATGTTTATTAATAAAGTAATATATTGTAAAGTATTGAGCAAGTCAGGTAAATTAAGATTTTTTTCTCTCTAGAAAATGATCACATTTTTCACATTTTACGATGGCTGATTTGACTGAAAAAAACACAAATCAATAATGTAAACTTTACGAAATAAAGAATTTATCTAAAACAGAAACATGAAACAACAGATGCGGAAACTTAGATTTGGAAAACCCCAACAAGGCCTATTTATTAAAAAGATTACATAGTTCCATCCCCCTGCAACAATCCCGAAAAGCGAGAGCATCAATATTGTTGTTTTAGGTCATTGGATTAACAACAGTAATGGTAAGGTTTTATGAAAAATATTTGAACTATTTGAGCATTGAGCTAAACTTATTTGATTCATTTAAAATAATGTTATGTCTTGTTTCAGGATATAGTTTGACACCGATATATACGTGGCCATCTGGACACTGGACACAGTTTAGTGTAGCAATATATGTGACATTGGCCCAGATTTAAATCAACGTTGGGTCAGAATAGTTATGTGGATTAACTCGAACAATGGGTTAATTACTTAGGTCCCAACTAAACCTTACATGTGATAATTTAGAAAAATCCATCAACACTTCCGGTTGTCCATTATCCAGCTCCCCGCAGATTAGCAAGAACCCTTCATGTCATTCCCTGCAGTGAGCTTCATGCTGTCTTCATCGTGTACATGCACACTGAATCAATCAATCAATCAATCAATCAATCAATCAATCAATCAATCAATCAATCAATCAATCAATCAATCAATCAATCAATCAATCAATCAATCAATCAATCAATCAATCAATCAATCAATCAATCAATCAATCAATCAATCAAATAATCAATCAATCAATCAATCAATCAATCAATCAATCAATCAATCAATCAATTATTCAATCAATCAATCAATCAATCAATCAATCAATCAATCAATCAATCAATCAATCAATCAATCAATCAATTATTCAATCAATCAATCAATCAATCAATCAATCAATCAATCAATCAATCAATCAATCAATCAATCAATCAATCAATCAATCAATCAATCAATCAATCAATCAATCAATCAATCAATCAATCAATCAATCAATCAATCAATCAATCAATCAATCAATCAATCGATCGATCGATCGATCGATCGATCAATCAATCAATCAATCAATAAAACTTCCATAGCGCCTATATCCTCAGCTGAGCGAGCTCAGAGGCGCACAAATCCCTAGCGTGAACATAATCGAGGCCAAAGCAGTTTCGTCAACAGGGAGCCGGATTGCTGAGGGACTAGGGTGGAAAAGCCAGGTCAAATAGGTGAGTAATAGTTATTTCCGGAATGTTAGGATTCCCATGGCATTACGTATTGGCACAGGCAGGGCGTTTCATAAGGCTGGACCAGATATAGAGAAAGCTCTTGACCCAATTTTAGTCTTTATACGAGGAACAACAAAGCTATACGGTTTTTATTCTAGAGATACACTGCATTAGTCGTCTACCGACAAAACAAATACACAGCGTTATACAGCATTCGGCAAACACAGCTCATTCCCAGTGAACACGAGAGTTTGAAATAAAATGAAATGAATCGGGCTTTAGGCCACCTTTGTGCACATATAGGCTAAACTGGGCCAGGAGAACCTCCTGAGGATGGTGAGATGATGGAGATGACACTGTCCTCCAGACACAGGATTCGAAATTCGAGCCCTCGCGGTCTGAGGCCGAGCACGCTACCTCTCGGTCACGGAGGCTCCCCACAATACTAACTTTCACACGTGGATGGGGAAGAAACAATTTTGTTTCTTTCAAACCGCCGAGACCGGGAACCGAACCCCGGACTCTGGCGTGAAAGGCAGCGGTGCTAACCACTACCCTAGGGCCCCCGCCCACGAGAGTTTGAACCAATGTTAGTTTCATGTAGTGCCAGCGTCTACGACGCTGGCCAAACACCAAGCTAACATTGGGTCCACGTGTCGTGTTTGCTGGGCTTATGTGCTGCATTTGATGATCATGTATCAGAGACACGTTGATTGATGTTTTCCATCATATAAGTCATTCAAACTTAAAGAAAGTAAGAGCCGGTAGCTGAACAGTGAAACAAGATTTGGCCAATGCAACTTATCTACGTTTTATGTGTTTGGTGCTGAGCTATCAGATCATTGATTGGTGATTTTTATGATATCACTGATCAACGCAAATTAAATAATTATGTCAAACATACATGATATTATTATCAGTGATCACATCAGATATGATATTACCACAGCGTGTCGTCCAGTAATCATGTTATCAGAACGCTAATGATGACAAATTGGTCTGGAAATTAAAAATGAATTTGATAAATATTCGGGATTGTTTGTAACGAAAACGACATGCATCTTTTTATATAATGTTTATTAATAAAGTAATATATTGTAAAGTATTGAGCAAGTCAGGTAAATCAAGATTTTTTGTTCTCTAGAAAATCATCACATTTTTCACATTTTACGATGGCTGATTTGACTAAAGAAAACACAAATCAATAATGAAAACTTTACGAAATAAAGAATTTATCTAAAACAGAAACATGAAACAACAGATGCGGAAACTTAGATTTGGAAAACCCCAACAAGGCCTTTTTATTAAAAAGATTACATAGTTCGATCCCCCTGCAACAATCCCGAAAAGCGAGAGCATCAATATTGTTGTTTTAGGTCATTGGATTAACAACAGTAATGGTAAGGTTTTACGAAAAATATTTGAACTATTTGAGCATTGAGCTAAACTTATTTGATTCATTTAAAATAATGTTATGTCTTGTTTCAGGATATAGTTTGACACCGATATATAAGTGGCCATCTGGACACTGGACACAGTTTAGTGTAGCAATATATGTGACATTGGCCCAGATTTAAATCAACGTTGGGTCAGAATAGTTATGTGGATTAACTCGAACAATGGGTTAATTACTTAGGTCCTAACTAAACAGGCCATAGAATCAAATTTATATTGCGTTAGCCATAGAACACTGCAAAAAAGTTAATTTGGACATGAAGCAACCTTACATGTGATAATTTAGAAAAATCCATCAACACTTCCGTTTGTCCATTATCCAGCTCCCTGCAGATTAGCAAGAACCCTTCATGTCATTCCCTGGAGCTTCATGTTGTCTTCATCGAGTACATGCCCACTGAATCAATCAATCAATCAATCAATCAATCAATCAATCAATCAATCAATCAATCAATCAATCAATCAATCAATCAATCAATCAATCAATCAATCAATCAATCAATCAATCAATCAATCAATCAATCAATCAATCAATCAATCAATCAATCAATCAATCAATCAATCAATCAATCAATCAATCAATCAATCAATCAATCAATCAATCAATCAATCAATTATTCAATCAATCAATCAATCAATCAATCAATCAATCAATCAATCAATCAATCAATCAATCAATCAATCAATCAATCAATCAATCAATCAATCAATCAATCAATCAATCAATCAATCGATCAATCAATCAATCAATAAATCAATCAATCAATCAATCAATCAATCAATCAATCAATCAATCAATCAATCAATCAATCAATCAATCGATCGATCGATCGATCAATCAATCAATCAATCAATCAATCAATAAAACTTCCATAGCGCCTATATCCTCAGCTGACCGAGCTCAGAGGCGCACAAATCCCTAGCGTGATCATAATCGAGGCCAAAGCAGTTTCGTCAACAGGGAGCCGGATTGCTGAGGGACTAGGGTGGAAAAGCCAGGTCAAATAGGTGAGTAATAGTTATTTCCGGAATGTTAAGATTCTTATGGCATTACGTATTGGCACAGGCAGGGCGTTTCATAAGGCTGGACCAGATATGCAGGTTGGTTTCTTTCAGGGTTGTAATCTAGCATCAGTGTAAATGCTGCATATAATACCGCGGATTTAGAAGAACTCTTCATGTCATTCTCTACTACAGGATCACAGCGACGAGAAACGATAATCAAGAACCACTCATGTAATTCTATAAGACCAGGTCACGGCGGCGAGAAACAATAATCAAAAACCCCTGATGTCATTCTATGAGAACGGGTCACCGCGACGAGAACCAATAATCAAGAACCCCTGATGTCATTCTATAATATCAGGTCACAGCGACGAGAAACAATTAAATAAAGCACCCTTGATGTCATTCTATGAGAACGGGTCACAGCGACGGGTACCAATAATTAAGAACCCCTGATGTCATTCTATCAGACCAGGTCATGGCGAGAAGAAACAATACACAAGAGCCCGTGATGTCATTCTATAAGACCAGGTCACGGCGACTAGACAAAATAACAAGAACCCCTCATGTCATTCTATAAGACCAGGTCACGGCAAAAAAAACAATTAAATCAAGAACCCCTCATGTCATTCTATGAGACCGGGTCACAGCGACGAGAACCATTAATCAAGAACCCTTCATGTCATTCTACAAGACCAGGTCACAGCGACGAGAAACAATAATCAAGAACCCCTAATGTCATTCTATAAGACCAGGTCACGGCGACGAGAAATGATAATCAAGAACCCCTGATGTCATTCTATAAGACCAGGTCACATCGACGAGAAACAATAATCAAGAACCCCTGACGTCATTCTATGATACCGGGTAACAGTGACGAGAAACAATAAACAAGAACCCCTGACGTCATTCTATGAGACCGGGTAACAGCCACGAGAAACAATTATCAAGAACCCCTGATGTCATTCTATGAGACCGGGTAACAGCCACGAGAAACAATGATTGCTCACTTAATCCAGCTTGGTATCATGGCTGAAATAAAACAAAAACAATTTTTTGATATGGTATTAGTATTTATGAAAAATATATATGTGATATAATTATGCAGAATACATCATCACGATCATGTCAATATGCGGCGATGTAGGACGCTCTCTACGTCCAAGATATATCATGCAGTGGACATTCATTCTAAGATCTAGAGATAAATAATGACTAATTGTAGATTATTTCGGAAATAAAATTGTTAAAAATAAAATGTTACCTTCCGGAAAAGATGATTTTGAAAATGTAAACTTATTATTATACTTTTCAGCTTTATGATTATACCTTTAGCACACCTAAACGCAGTTATGCTATCTGTCATTATCGCCCTTTAACCCTCTTGGGGCTAATTGTTTTTCTAGCCATTTCGCATGTTTGTCGAAAACACGAAAACTCAAAGAAGAAATGAACAATAAATTTGCTAGCCTGGATTAAGTTTTGTGTCAAATCGTGTATAATTAATCATTTTATTTTTTTCATTTTTGCAAGTACACATGTCTGTGCAGGCCTACTATGGTCATTAGGTTGATGGCGTGACATTGTATTGGCTGAATATACTTGTCTTGTCTTTAAGTGAACAAATTTAACGCTTCAAGTGTATGTGTAGTAGTGCACTAGCAGGTTCCCCTGATGTCACTTAAACTCATTCATGCCAAGTAGCGTCAATCCTCGTCATTTTGGGCATTTTTACACACACCTTTTTTACGTCACCACAAACGATGCTCACTCTATGGAGTAACTGTCGTGTGCAACAGCAGCTGACGTACCATATCTGAGTCAGAGGAACAAGATTATCCAAATGTGCGCCATTCTTTTGCATAGACAGCATCGAGCTTTCGTGAATACGACCCCAATTGGCGCAGTGGATCAGATGTAATTATTGTACTCCACACAATATAAAAGCATTTTAGGCTCGAACAAATATATCCATCTTGGTCACCATAAATAGGATACCCACTGAGAAATAAACTTTGTGATAGTACAGCAAGTAACAGTACTTTATTCTGATGGTCTTCTTTAGTAGGGTAACACTTTGCAAACATTTGATGGTTGAATGGGAGATAACCAGATAATATTTTGCAATACATAAATGAAATATAAGAAGGAACAAGAAAAAACAAAACATGATGACAGGAGTTAATGTTATAGACTGGAGTCTCCTCTCAGTTGTAGCTGTGACATAATGATGACAGGAGTTAATTTGATAGACTGGAGTCTTCTCTCACTTGTAGATGCAACATAGTGATGACAGGAGTTATTGTTATAGACTGAAGTCTTCTCTCAGCTTTAGCTGTGACATAGTGATGGCAGGAGTTAATGTTATATACTGGAGTCTTCTCTCAGTTGTAGCTGTGACATAGAGATGACAGGAGAGGACAGACTGGAAGAGAAAGCTGATGAATCTCCCGTATTCTCGTCTCTCTCGTACGTGGCGTTAGTAATTCCAGAGAAGCCTGTAGACTGACCAGGAATAGTCCTACCATGTCGACGTGTTTGCTTAACACGTCTCCACAGCACTAACAGAAGCACCACAAACACCATAATGCCGAGTCCCAGGGCGATGGGAATGACAACCACCGCTGCTTTGTTGGCTGGATTGATTTGTCTGCCTTCAGTGCCTGCCAGACCCCGGGCCATGGTAGAGAACAGCTTACACTCCCTGACTAGCAAACCTCCATGTCTGGCCCGCATTTCTGCACACACACTGTATCTAGTGGATGATTTTAGATTAGTCAGGATATAGTTGCTGGTGCCTTCTGGCAGAGCTATCACCTTAAGGTACTTACCAACCTGTCTGCCTTCTACACCCTGATCTACCATGTCCAGGGTTAGCGTTGTCTGATAACCGCTCTGAATCCCTGTAGATAAAACCCACTGTAAGGACACCTGACCATCACTGATATTACTGACATGAAAGACAAAGTAATGTCCATCAGGCACAGTGAGATTATAAGGCTCACACCAGAAAGGTTCCTGCTGTTCTAGAGGACAGACCAGGTCTGCTGCTGACAGCTTCTCCATATTCTCACCTGATAATCTCTCTGGTGTCTTACAAGTCCAAGGCTGAACCACCAGGTCCACTATATCCTCGTAGAATGCTATATCCTCAGTGTCCAACACAGACTCGTCTTTATTTATTAAATCACCTACATCTAATTCATCAATAGAATCACGTATTCCTTTCAACCTTTTTGTCAGCCATCTTAAATTACAATCACATTGTATTGGTGAGTGAGTCCACACTAAATATTTGATGGGTATATTCACAAGCTCACACTCGTAGATTGTGGATATTCCGGTATAGGATATGGACAATGCGTATAGATTCCTCATATCACGTAAATTAGGTAGCTTTGTGATGGAAAGTCCATCCAGATGAAGCAATGCCAAATCGTTCATACCCGTAAAAAAATCATCATCAAAACTGTCCCACATGTTAAATCCAAGCGACAACACCTGCAACGACCCCTTTGCACCTAGTAGAAAATCTGAGGAAGTCACTGACAAGAAATTAGACATCAAATCAAGATCATGTAATCTTGTACCTTGGAAACTGCCAGTTGACATCTGATGAAGATGGTTATTGGATAAACTTAGAATTTTTAGATTGGTTACATTTACAAAGACTGCTTTATCGAGAGTTGAGATGTGGTTTGAGTCCAGGTAGATCCCTCTGAGGGTCCACATGGCCTGGAAGGTGTTGGAAGCTATATCTGTGATCTGATTACTTGACAGGTGGATCTCCTGAATCAGCTGAAGTCCATGGAACATTCCACTATTTAACATCTTCAACTTGTTTTTGTTCAAGTTGAGAAGCTCCAGGAAAGCTGTAGATTTAAATGTACCATCGTTAATAGTAGTGATGATGTTATTGTCTATATGTAGAGATGTTAGAGATCCCAGACCTGTCAAAGCTCCATCTCTGAGGGTACGCACAGTGTTGTGTGATATATCAAGCTTCTCAAGGTTTGTCAAAGACGTGAAGAAACTAGTACCACCAGCCAAATCTATGTTATTACCCTCCAAAGTCAGGCCGTAAAGAGAAGGCAGCTGAGACAATGCCTTGGGTGGATCTCTAAGGTTGTTAAAACTCAGGTCTAAATGTTGGAGCTGGGAGTTGTTAAGATATCTGAAGATGTTATCAGGGAGATCTGTGAATGAGTTGGATGACATGTTGAGGCCATAGATGGTGAAGCTAGAAAGTCTGTTGAATCCTAGTTGATCCAGGTTGTCGTTTGTTAATCCCAATCCACCACATTCTATGTTGATCTCATCATAAACCACCTGTGAACATATAAAATCGGTGAAAAAACATTGTATAAATTTTAGCGTCATGGTTGATCATGTTTCTGAAAGTGGCCTGAGTAACTTAATTGCAAAATTATAATTTATCCATAGTGTAGTTTTGCCGAAAAAACTGTGCATATTTCAGTGGAAGTGTTTTACGTGTGGCATAGGAGTGTAGTTTGTTTGGGGTAGGGTATTTCTATGCTGATTGGCAGCACACATATAATGCTTTCAGGTTTGTCTATTTTACGGACGGCCCCGATGCCTCATTATGTCTGGTTGTGGTGGTTCAAAGGAATGGAGTGTGCAGTTCAGTCTATGGTACTGTGTACTATAAAGAACCTTTGAAATCATTCGATAAGAGTAGGTTATAGCCCGACGTCGGTCTTCCTTGTTTCGCGATATTGCCAAGAATTTTCACAGTCTATTCCACAGATTTATTCATTTACCGATGTTATAAATTTTACGAACTGATTTTTTATATTTTGGCAGTATTTTTTGAAAAAAATCTTTTTACCGCCATGTTTCCCATTTTGTGAAATATATTTAATAGATCACATATTTATGTATTTATTTATACATTTAATAATATTATATTTTGCTTTATTTTATTTTCGCACTAAAAACAAAATAGAGAGAAGTTTATCCCATGTGAAAATAGCTCGCATTTTCTGTATAATGGAGTTGATCTTTAAAGGTGGCATAGTGCAGTGCAGGTTCAGCTCGGTTTTGAAGCTGAAAATGACTTTCACACAAAAGTACTACACGTTTCCTTGAAAGGGATGGCTATTGACCGAAGATCTGTCATGGTACCCAGATGGTATGACGCCTGTGTCTCATTTCCGGCGAGAATTAGCTCAAATTTAAATTTATTACCAGTTTACTGCACCCCAGAACAGCCACATTTCCTCACGGGAAAAATAGGTACACCTGCACCGGAAACATAAAACAGCCTATCATCCGGATAATATGGATTGTGTCAACGCCAATCTCTTATACGTTGGACCGACATTGAATAATCATTGATGCGAATGTTTAGCATTTATTAAAACACGTGACGTCAGCATATTGATAAAACGGTAAATACTGATGTAGAACTTACAAATCTATATTTTTTCTAGTTATTGCTGGTCATGGAATAGGGATTGTTTAGTAAATCTTGTAGTCCATCCCAACAAATACTTGTGCATGTTTATTTTTATATTTGTTTGACTTTCCCAGTAAAAAAAACATGCCAAAAATGGTACAATATTATAATTTTAAATGAAATTGTTTTCTAACGTGTTATCAACTTTTGTTGACGGGAACAGGTCGAAACGAATTCTACTAGGCCTGTCAACTATAGTACTAAATTAAAATTATATAATAAAATAATATATAACAGAGATTTTTTGTGTACATGCTCTTTTAAAAATATACATAAATTGTATGATATGTACACATAAAATATAGATAACTGACAATTGTCTGTCATCAGTTGCCCGTTGCAAAACCGGAGATAGCATCGTGGTCCAACTATATATATAAACCAGCAGTGGTTAACGGCCGTATATGTTGGGATTGTGCCTAATGTGTGTATTTTAAGTCAAATTAACCTCGTACATGCGGATCTACAAATGTATCGAGTTTCGTCTTTTCTCTTTGACACATGTCCAATGAACAATTGCGGTAGGCCCCTATTTGACCGTACTGCACTCAAACGAGCACTGTTTGAAAATCATTTAAAAATCTAACCTGAACTGTATCTAGCTTTTCAATAAAAACAATGCTTTGTAAAGTTTCAAAGGTTGTGCGAACTTTGTCAAATACACGTAATATGCCACACAGAGATTATTCGCTGGGCTAGCAAGGTTATGCGAGGTGATACAAGCGTCTGAAAACAGGGTGGTGCATTCTGGTTTATCCTTTGACCTGGCCTAATTTAAGCAAGAAGTTGACCCGACGACACGTATTGTATTCATTCGTAAGGAGACAAGACACGACACGACACATCGGGTCTTCCCCCCGGATAATAATGGACGTTATTAAATTCGACCCACGCGTTGGTTTTATTTTGAGCCGGAATCCAAGACGTTGGTTCACATCATAGCACACAATTGGATGGCCCTTGCGATAGTGGTTATTTTAATCTTAGCAAGGGTCTCCCAGCCATGTAATTTGGTGAAATAAATGTGTTCTGCCTGTCTGTCTGTACGTCTGTCTGACTTTCTGTCAATTGCAGCACGCGCCCATTTGTAAGAATGGCGTCTTTTCCCCAGAGATAATGGTGGGAACCGCTCGCTTTGAATGTGGACATTGTTAGGACTCATATAGACCACCATCAGGAGGGAAGTATCAGGGAGTCGAACAAAAGAAAGTCCCGATGACTCTCAACGAGAATGGTTCATCTCAAACTCTCAACGAGATTGGTCCATCTCAGACTCCAGTGAGTAGTTGAGATTACACAATATCCACTTTATCCAGCAGGCCACACATCCAGCAACTCCAATATTTGTAGCTCCTGTGTTGCGGTATTGTTTGATGCAATTTTAGTTCATGCGAATCTTGTTTAGCTAACACAGGTTAATGACAAAAAAAAAATCATTTTGTTATATTTACACATTTTTTATCAATTTTTGTGGAATATTAAAACATTTTACATTAACCTTTAAACTTCTCAAACCCAAATTTACAGCTTTATCTATTACATAAGCTTTTTGTCATAAATGTTTATTGTCATATAGACCTGGTGACATATAGGCCTATAGACATATGTCTATTGTCACATAGGCCTGTGACTCATTGGCATAGTGCTATTATATGTCTATTGTCATATAGACACCTATTGACATATATGCCTATTGTCACATATGTTTAATGTCATATAGACCTAATGATAAATAGGCCTATTGTCACATAGACCTATTGAAATATAGACCTTTTGTCATATAGTCCAGCCTAGTGTCATCGCTAGAAAATGTTGCATTGAGGGATCACTAGGGTTTAAATTGTTAATATAATGCTACATCGGTCAAGCCTCACGATAAGTGAATTGTATGATTATGCCTTTGAAACATTATTCAGAAATACCCAAAATATGGTAAACAAATAATTAACATTGTGATATTTATAGAAAACGTTGCATATTTTTTATGATTTTTTTTGTTATTATTGAGATACTAGCTGTCATCGGACTTTCAATGGATGAATTATTATGCTTGGATATTGGATAAAACTGTGTACCTTTGTAGAATATCCCACAATAACCTCTCTAGCGCGGGGACCGTCTTCATACGTCACAATCTGACGTCTGTAGACGTATAAAGACGGGCTCCGCGCTGAAAGAATACAAATATTTATAATGGCCGTTGACCCATAACATAGGTATTCAAATGAAGCGGAAAGAGCTAACTAAGAGATTACGATATTTATGATGATTTCATTGATTGAAAGAAAGCTTTGGTCTCCATGGTTTATACAAACATATTTCAGCGTTGTAGGGGTTAGCGAGAATAAACAAGAAGAGTTAAAAGCGTTACGAATGTAGATGCAAGCCATTGTATCCCTTCAAAGCTATTAATTTGTGAATTCCATATTGATTTGTGTTTCACACTTTTTGTGTAGAGCTAACATCTAAAGACCATGTCATGAGTTTTGTGTATATTATAAATCTGAGCTACATACACATGTTGGGCCAGCGTCATAGACGGTGGGCCATCATTGAGACAGCATTGGGTCAACGTCTCGTGTTTGCTGGGTACCAACTCATTTTAAAATATTATCTTCATGGTCGATTGATGATAAATTGCACGAACTCATAAGTTTTAACTGTGTATCATAATCATCTATATCATGTCATCTCTATCACCTCCTTGTTGTCATAACTATCGTGTAATCATAATCAGTTTTTACCATACGCATTTTTCGTATACATCTATCTTTCTAGGTCGATGTAATTTTACAGTCTCTTGTAACTCACATTGAGTGGCCAGTCACTACTATATTAGTCTGACATTGATGTATAATTTCTATAATGTGAACTGGATGAGACTTCAACAAAGATTTACTACTTCTACTAATGTAAGGAATCTCAAGCCTCCAATTACGATAATTGGATGGCAACATTGAAACGCACATTACCACATTACAAAAGAGGATTTATGTGATAAGGGCTCGACGTGCGTTTGTTGAATAATTCATTTCTCATTTGTATTTATATTTATTCTCTACTTATATTTTGTATCACAGCCATTTTGTATTGCATTGCTAATGATGACTGCATATCTAATATATGTAATTTACAATTTTATTGTTTTTAACTTGAGGAAAAGCATCAGGAAATCTCGAAATAAAATTGTAAACACTGATGGTGCTTTTTTCAGTCGGAGCTTTGTAATTCTCGGGCCTGGTACAATACTGGCACATCAATCTGTGTGAAGTGTCAGTTGTTAATGCAAGATTATCACAGAAGCCCTTCTGGGACTACGTGAAACTAATTGCAAATATTCAATTAGAATAGGCCCTACAGTAAAATTTATAAAATAACGTGTTCTAAGATTATTGCGATTTAATTTTTGAATGAAACATACACCGTAATAAACATACATGTTGATTGCATGTGTTTCCTGCCTAACCCTTTAACCGTCCGTCCCGATTATATTCGTGTTTTTTCCGTTTTATTCGCACATTAATTACCAGCTTTTGAACATGTTAAAGATACAACTTAACAACTTAACAAGATTAGAAAACTGACAAATCTGAATAATTTTCACTCTTTTGAAGTTGTGGATCGCGGTACCGAGGCATAACTTCAAGTTGGTGAACATTTTAATAAGGTAACAACTTAGCAAGATATGGTTAATGTCGTGTAAACCTTATATTTGCTCGATTGATTAAATAACCATTTAACTACTAGCGACGTATATATGAGCATGAACAAATATCATTAAGCCTTTAACTACTGGTGACGTATATGTCAGAATCAACAAAGAGCTTTAATATTATACTACACTTAATTGTATCGAAAACGTTTGATTTTAACGAGTGTACCATAGATAACATGTCAGCTCAGTTCTGTCCACGACGCAGTCATCGTATATAAATGTCACGGTTATAATGTTATATGATTAATTTTATACGCAGAGAGGAGCTTGAATATGAGTAATATAAAGCACAAATCACATGAACTTCATGGTTAACAACATATAATGGTGAACTATTTTGAAATGTTGTTTTTTACTTCGATCTATGCATTTTTCTGTGCTTAATATCAATATAATGACACGAGAAAGTTTGGAATTGACGATGTGTTTATTCTTTATAATTATTTACAATTCATTGTCCCAAGTTTTACTCCAGGAATTTGTATAGCATGTACCTCTATAAATAGATTATCGTAAATCAGTGTTTTTAATATTATGCAAGAGTTTTTATATTCTACAAATTGGTTCCAATGATGTATTTACTATCCTTACCTCAGTGTTACAGATACATGGTTTGACTTCAGGACAATACTTGACGTTTCTTTTCTCCTGTCCAGCAGCGTCTGTCAACCCAATCTCCAGCGGCAATAGAGCCAGCAGCAGTGTAACCCAGAACATCCTATAGGTAAAGCGACTAAGTCCAGAAGCCCAGGGCATCCCAGCGGTCCGGCGACTAAATGCAGACGCCCAGAACAACCCAGCGGCCCGGGGACTAAGTCCAGACATCCCGTCAGCACCTCTATTACTGCTTTCTGTTGTCAAATATCCAGTGGTTCAGCAGGCTCTGTAAGAACAAGATAATCTACAATATAAGAACACAGCCATATTTGGCGGACGCAACACGATCGGTCGTTTGTCATCATCTACAGAGTGTGAAATGACATGCCGCCACCGCGATGCTGGCAGGTATTGATGGTGATACGCCGCCGTCATGCTGGCAAGTGTTGATGGCTCGGTTTTTAGCTAGTCTTTATTCCAGCGCGACCGCGGTTTTCAAGAGCAGAAGAAGTGGGTTTATAGTGCAGCACTGCTGATGGCTCAGTTTTCCTATTATCCCCAGCACAATGCTGCTTTACTGTTGAGCCAGCGTCGCAGACAATGGGCCAACTGTAAGTCACCAGTGAGCCAACGTCTCGTGTTTACTAGGTTTCTATTGCAGCGCGCCTGCACTGTTTCCTGAACAGAAGAGGTTGGTCTTCAGCGCAGCACTGCCAGCCGCCCGTCCCCGGCCGCTAAGACTGGGCGAACAACAGGCGCCACCGTGTTGAAGACAAATGCTGTACCGCCTGCAGCCAACAATGCTTCTGTTCTGGCAGCATCACTGCCGCTAGCAGATAATGTGTCCCTTCTTGATATATCCAGGCCACCACAATGCCGTGCTCAACAAAAACATATCACGACGTAACAAGTACTGTTTAAATGTTGTACCAGCGTTAATCTAGGTGGTCCAGTTATCTAATTGATATACATCATCACAAGGTTGCATTTAAATGGTATCAATTGCCGTAGTGATGATAGGCCTGGCATGTTATCATGTGATAGATTAATTATAAACGCACAACATCAAATGAGCATTAGACCATAAATAAATAATCTAATTTATATGTATTTATTTTATCGCCATAGAGTATTAGAAGAATACATACATATGCATATTAGAGGTGAAATATATTTAAGATATGTATTTGTTAAACACTTTATTGTTTGTAAAGTGATATTAACAAATGGCTCATTAATGTGATAAAATCAGTGTTGTTTAACTGAATGATACTTATAATATCATACATTTAAAATTGAAACCCAAGTGTAGGTGAAAAGTTTGAAGCCAAAACGCAGTAACTACTTTTTTTAAATTACGCATATACTGCCTTTTGACTCAGCACTATTGTACTGCTCCTGGCGGACGAATGACAGACGGTATTTTCAGGTGTTGCGTCCGGCACGTTGTATTTCGTGACGCTCAGTTCACACGGAAATACGTGCTTATGTGGGTCTATTTATGTATTCTCTACAACCATACACTAATAAGTGAATCCCCTTGAGGTCACCAATGTCAGATGGGACCCATGTTTGTATGATGACGGTTAAATGAGTGTGTTGCTCCCAGTCAGCGTCATGCTTTATGGGAATATTCAAATTTATTTAAATATAAAATCACCATCGCCAAGCTCAGCCTAAAAGCGAGATTCCCTACAGAGGCATAACAAGGGAATAACTGCTCCATCTCATGCCGAATAACATTGATAATGTACAAATGATTGCAATTACGCTGGACTGCAATGAAAGCATATTAAAATGATCACATAGATAACAACGTGTCAAGAACATAACTATCTCTAAATAGTTTTTATTACTATTTCTGAACCATTTAGCATTTAAGTTCAAGCGTCGCAGATGGTAGATCAACATTATCGCAACGTTGGCTTGATGTCTCCATGTGTGTTCGTTTATACGACTGCTATGCAAAATACCAAGCAACTTGAATCTCTCACAATCCCCTGTTGAACTACATCTTAGACGACTCTATGTCAGAGGTGAAATCCCCATCTGATGTCCTCAGGCCGGTTCCTTCCACTGACACTAATCAGATCACGGGTCTCGTTTCTTGTGTCACTTTGCTATAAATACAATTCTCTGGAGTGATAATTTGGTCGCCCTCGCCATGCATAATGGAGAAGAATGCGCGTTGCATCGGCAGAGATGCGTTGTCAGATGGCCAGAAATAAATACATGACTTCAGTAGACCGGGTGAGAGCGGGTCTTTTCTACATTTACACCTGGGAGATCTGACGCCAACCTGAGAATGTCATCGTGTCTGGTGTGAATTAAGACAACAATAGGTGTTTGTTGTGCTGTCTTTGTTCTACATCCCACGTAAATGAGGATTTTTGACAAAACTATTGATTTCTCTAAATATAGAATGAAAACGTAGAACGCTAACGCTATTGCTTTCGTTATTATTTTTGTTAATATATTTTTTCGAGGGGTAGATATATGCGTGTGAAGGAGTCACTAACCTACACAGCAAACGAAATACATTGAGCCAATGCAAGGTTTAATTTGGGACAAGCCTCCTAGACAATGGACCAACATTGTGCCAACGCAGGCTTAGCGCCTCATATCTAACTGGTTGACGTGTGTGCATGACGGGACTACATTTCATTGAGTGATAGTTTTGTTGGTCACATAACGGAAAGCTTTGGACCAGTGAATACGGCAGGGTGATAGCTAAACAAGAAAATGATAGGCAACAACAAGGATATCAAAATAACAAATGTTTTTCGTCTAGATTATTTTAATTCAAAACATATCATCCTTTTTAAAATATAGGAATTAACGCTTTATTTTTGTTTTGTATTGGTGTAGACAAACGGGCTGATTCAAATAAAAGCATTGGATGCAAGATAAAATCAGCATTATTGTCAGATTCCCCCTTGACTGAAATCAGTGTTGACTGAGACCAGTGTTTGCGTTGGAGGCTGGTTAGCTTGGGGATATTTTTACGCTTAGTTGCATCAGCTGCTCATTTAGCTGATATAAGCTCATGTAGTGTTATATGGCTGATCTAAGCTGATCTAGTGTTATGTGGCTTATCTAAGCTGATCTAGTGTTATATGGCTTATCTAAGCTGATCTAGTGTTATATGGCTGATCTAAGATGATCTAGTGTTATATGGCTTATCTAAGCTGATCTAGTGTTATATGGCTGATCTAAGATGATCTAGTGTTATATGGCTGATCTAAGCTGATCTAGTGTTATATGGCTAATCTAAGCTGATCCAGTGTTATATGGCTTATCTAAGCTGATCCAGTGTTATATGGCTGATTTATGCTGATCCAGTGTTATATGGCTTATCTAAGCTGATCCAGTGTTATATGGCTGATCTAAGCTGATCTAGTGTTATATGGCTGATCTAAGCTGATCTAGTGTTATATGGCTGATCTAAGCTGATCCAGTGTTATATGGCTTATCTAAGCTGATCCAGTGTTATATGGCTGATTTATGATGATCTAGTGTTATATGGCTATTGTAAGCTGATCACAAACAATAATATTCAATAGAAAATACTCAGTTGGAGCCCACAACATCACATTGGACCAGCGGTAGTCACGAAGGCTCTCCACAATACTGCATATGTTATTCAAATAACAGTGCTTTAAATTGTTTTATATGGCACTGTGCTATATTGCAATATATATATTTTACATCCCAATGTACACAATTTTATTTATAATTGCATATACAATTATGATTGTATATATTTGTATATATAAAGCCTAATAAGTAAATAATCGCAATGTAAATATCTCATGTATGTACATTATTTCATTCACAACTCATTCATTCATTCATTCATTCATTCATTCATTCATTCATTCATTTATTCATTCATTCATTCATTCATTCATTCATTCATTCATTCATTCATTCATTCATTCATATATTCATTCATTTATTCATTCATTCATTCTTTCATTCATTCATTCATTTATTCATTCATTCATTCCTTTCATTTATTCATTCATTTATTCATTCATTCATTCATTCATTCATTCATTTATTCATTCATTCAGTCATTAATTCATTCATCGATTCATTCATTCATTCATTCATTCATTCATTCATTCATTTATTCATTCATTCATTCATTCATTCATTCATTCATTCAATTATTCATTCATTTATTCTTTCATTCATTCATTTATTCATCCATTTATTCATCCATTCATGTATTCATTCATTAATTCATTCATAGCCTGGCAACTGAGGCCGAGCAATAGTACGTGATATCCGCGATATCCGGTTCTACGCATTCATATCCTGAGCTCCTTCTTGATACGCCTCTGTGTGGGAGTAAATTTTGTTCATTTAAAGCTGGAAAATACGTCGTGGAGAGTTGAGGGTTGGTTCATGTGATACGACAAGCAAACCTATCTACAATGCCGCAGACTGGCCACCTGTAAACGAGGGGAAATTGGTTTTCCAGCTCTGACAGTGTCCTATTCATGATGAATCGCCTGACTTCTCTAACACTGTAAATCTTAGAAAATAATTACAGAAAACACATGATGCTCAATGTTGAAGATACAAATATATTTCTCTAACGCTGTCAATCTTTAAAATAATTACAGAGACCACATGATGCTCAATATCGAAGATAAAAATATACTCAAATGTCTTAGTATATACATGTGTAAATCTCATTCAAGCACAAGACGCTGACCTGGCACCGCTAAGATGTTGGGCCACCACAACAAAAGTTTGTACGAAAAATTGTACATTGTTCATGTTAATTCTTGTGTGAATTTGTGTCTGATGTTGTCCATTGAAACCCAGTCCATAAAAGAGTACATTCCATTATCATGGTTTTTGCTAATAACTAAAAATCAGTGAAATAAAATTATATGAAAATTCACAGAACTTAACATTGTGACGTCATTTCTGCAAAACAGAAATCACTCCCCCTGAACTTTAATGTAAACTTGTTTTGGTGACGTATATATGGCCCAGCAGGACAATGGTTGTATTTATTGAGTATGTCTTCCCCACATCATGACATGTCAATATAAGAAAACGTACATAGTATTCCATTTCGCGCATCTATATTCAGAAGGAATAACATTGCATAGATACTTTTATGGAAGATGTAATGGCCCGTAGCTAATATATCTATCTCAAATGGCCCAGGGGTTGATGGCATAGTAATGTGAAAATCATAATGAATGTCTCAGATGAGACAATCCTGAGACGGAGTGTATTATTCCGCTCCAGTTCACAACATCGGCTGCATAATAATAACTGGAAGCCGACTAGCTGTCTGAAACTAAAAACAAATAAAACAGCGTGATTTGGAAATATGTCCAGAAGAAGATTTGATTTTCATTAGTTCCCTGTTCTCGTTACTGGTAATTACGAAGAAACGGTATGTTTATTCCTCGTTCACTTCTAAATAATTAATATCGTGGAAAGCCTCTGTAACAGAGATTTAACATGCTCGACTTGGGACTTGCTCACTGGCGAAATGGTGCATAATGTCCCTTTGATTCATTCATTCTTGCTTTTTAAAATACATTTATCAATTTATTTATTTATTTCTTAAGTTAAGTTACCAATTTGGGGATTTACCTTCAAATATTCGATGTCATGAGATTATTTAAAACATGACTTTAGTTATAATAATAACTCCAGTGTTGTGACGATAATTATTGTTTCAAACTAAATCGCTTAAATTAATATAGTGTATTGTGGAAGTTAATCAAATTATTCCATTTGGATATGTTATGTTTTACAAGTAGAATTATTTCTCGTCACATCAAGCTTCCAATAAATAAAACATACTGACCGATCCTTTAGGAAGTCCGTTGTAAATAACAAAATATATCTTAAATAACATTTGAGATGCATTTGAAAAAAAAAGCTTTCAATTGTTTAAGATAGATAATGCTGTCTCAAATTATCATAAAAAATGTAGTGAGTAGTATTGCTATTTTTTCCATGAAACTAATGAAAATTGAATTTAGTAAAAAACTTGTATTTTTCTCTCAGAAAACATGCAAACATACTGTGTGTTTTGTTCAACTAGCAATACAAATAATGTTATAACTATAATACCACACTACATGTTGGGTTGCATTGTAAAAAAATACAACAATTGAGTGACGTTAAATAGTGTGTGTTTGGTGTTTGGCTGAGTCTTCACTGGACGTTAAATAGTGTGTCTTTGGTGTTTGGCTGAGTCTTCACTTAACCCTTAGAACGCTAAAGTATTGTAGTTTAAACGGTGGAGACCAACGGTTTTTTTTAATTTAAAATACGTCAGAATCTGAGGTCTACAGACATCAGATTATGATGTATAAATACGGACACTGCGCTGAAAGGGTTAAAAAACACGTTTATGTATATGTCATCATGACAATACATGTCATCATTTACGGCTCAGAACGAGCAGAAGTAGACGCTGTTAAGTTAAGCTGTCATAACTCTCCTAAAAATACTACCGTTAAATTATTCACCGTTATGCCAGAGTCCAGAAAAAACAACATTTATTATTGTATACAGTACTGTGACGCCAGCGCAGAGAACAAAAAAAAAAAATATTCTGAGAAATATTTTTCATTTGACTATAAAAGTATGACCATGAAGCCACAAGGGAATACAGCGCTGTCTACATTTCTTCTCCTTGGGTATGAAAGGGTGGATCTCCCACTTTACAAAGTAGCAGATACACCTTTTCACGCACGTCTTTAAATTTGCGCACATGTTTGCATAATAATCTAATATTGTCTTTTATTGTCTTAATAATCTAATATTGTCTTGTATTGTCTTAATAATCTATTATTGTCTTTTATTGTCTTGATAATCTAATATTGTATTTTATTGTCATAATAATCTATTATTGTCTTTTTCTGTATTATATACATGATAAATTGTTATATGTTATGCTATATATTATATCTGTCTAATACATCCAAGTAGTTTTTAATTTTCACTTACAATTCTTTTTATACTATCTATATGTTATATATTTTATTCTTTGTCGTGTGTACTATATCTTATATTTTATTTTATTATTATTATTTTTTATCTTATTACAATTGTGAACATTATAGCAAAAAAATGTTTTCAGATACTATAGCTGTCAAGCCATGCGACCTTTTCTTGGCAGCTAAGTAGAGTGTTAATGTGATTATATCACAATCATATTAAGTATGTATATATTTGTGAGTTTATATATGTATATATGTTTCCTCTGTACATAGAGCTAAATAAATGAATAAATAATAAATATATAAATAAAAATAAACCATGGATACCAAATTTTTTTTCATAATTTGAAATCGTCATTAATGTCCTAGTCAGTTCTTTCTTCTTCATTTGAATACCTATGGTAGTAGTAGTAAAAAGTAGTAGTAAAACATTTATTTCGGTCTCACCCCGTCAACACAGGTCATTCATACAGAATTGCGCGAGACATAAAAATAAAACAAGTATACTAAAAGCATGGGTATGGGTCTTCGAAAATAAAACAGAATATGTTTACTCTTTTCATCGGTATTCTTCGGGACCGTCTTTATACGTTAGAATCTGACGGCTAGAGACGTCAGATTCTGACATATAAGCACTCGCTGAAACGGTTGATTGCCCTACGTTATTTTGGCACGTCATCCCTGCTGCCTGTTTTGTCACTGGTGGCTCTTGCTTAATTTAATTGGGCCCTTTTTCTGCATAACATAAAGCCTCCAGAACATTCTGATTTAACTCTTGTTACCCAAAATCTGGATATTGCTACGACGCAGTCAGAGCTGAGCTGTGCTGTTATAAATATTGCTGTGTATAAACAACGGAATATGAAGGAGAAATTGGCATTGAATTTGCTAGATTTTCAATTTCAAGAATGATTAAGTTGATGTCTTTAATAAAGAAAATAAGAGGATTTTTTACCTTGTGCTGCTGGAACCGTGTATATACGGTATCAAGCATATCTTAGATTGAATAATATCACTAAATTTGATAAAATAATTGTTGTTAGATGCTTAGTTAATTTAATAATTCAATATTGGATATGTCTATTTCTCATAAATTTTGCATCATTTGAGGCTGGCAATTGCGTTAGCAATTCCAGCTTGGAATGAATGAAAAATAGAATGATGTGATCAAATCAGCAACTGAGGGGTTTCGATTGAAGCTGTACATATATGAGTAATTGTCACCCACTAAAGGTTGTGGGTCGCGGCAGCGAGACACAAACTTTAAATATTATCACTTAGCGTTTTAAGGGTTGGCAGGACAGGACAAAGTTGAAGTCTTAAATAAAAAAGAGAGGATTTTTTACCAACTTTAATTTGTTGGAGGCGGCAGCGAGACATAACTCAAGGGGAAGTAAACAATAATATTTAGTATCTGAATTATCACGATTACAATAATGTACCATATATAGACCGCAAAAAACAAGTTGACATAGCTGGACTTGACTTTAGCAAAGCATTCGATAAAGTTTCACAATAGCATCTCTCAATCAAATTAGCCCCCTACGGTATCAGAGGTGGCACTTTGGGATGGATAATTTTTTTTCTGACAAATCGCACACAGCAGGTTGTCCTTTGGGGAATTGCTCCTGGAACCGTTGATGTCACATTAGGCGTACCACAAGGGTCGGTCCTTGGACCATTACTGTTCTTGATTTTTTATAAATGACCAATCTCTCTTTTCAAAAGTCAGCTTTTTTTCTGATGTGATTTTATATTTTGAGGTGGCTTCTGACTTGAACAAGCTGACAGAATGGGAAGAAAAGTGGCTGATGAGTTTTAACCCAAGCAAATGTGAAGTGTTGACAGTCACCCGCTAGTAGCAAGTACCGTATTTAACTGCAGCATGCATGATCAAATTTTAAACAGGGTAAGAAGTACTAAATATCTTGGAGTAACAATAACTTCGGACCTGAATTGGAACAAGCATATTAATCAGACAGCGGCAAGGCAAACCAGATGCTGGGCTTTGTAAAGAGATACATTAAGACAAGGCCACATAACATCAAGACGAAAGCATATAAAGCACTTGTTCGTCCCCGACTAGAGTACTGTGCTAGCGTGTGGGATCCACATACTCAAAGTGCAATACAAAAGATAGAGATGGTGCAGAGGCGGGCGCCAGATATGTCCTGAGACGGTACCACAACACCAGTAGCGTCTCAGATATGCTAGAACAGCTACAGTGGCCTACACTAGCCCAGCGACGGTGTTGCTTCCGCCTTACTATGTTATATAAATCAATAACAGTATTGTCACAATAGATCCTACTCCCTATCTGAAGCCAATACGCACCACAACCAGAACGAATTCACTGTCTTTTCTCCCCTACAGATGTAATACTGAATCATTTAAACATGGATATTTCCCAAGAACAATACCAGTCTGGCACACTTTACCAGACACAATAGTCTTATCCCCATCTCAAAATGCTTCAAAGCTGCAGTTGCTAAATATTTCTGCAGTTTCCCCGCAATTTTTTTTAATTAAAACTGTTTTTAACAAGCACCCTGTTTGCAAGCTACTCTTTCCCCTTTTATTTTATGCACCAGTACTCACACCAGACAAACTATCTACAACCAAGCCTATGGATACCAAATTTTTAAGCAAAATTTGCAAGCGCACCCTAACACCCAGAGTAACCAGCCTTCCAACTGTAAGTTATACTCTGCTACGCAAAGAAGAAGAAGTAGAAGAAGAAGAACGTATGGTTCATAGTTTAAGAAATTTTCTTAAAAATAAGTTAAAACAAAATGTTACAAAGTTACCTTAATTTGATGTTTCCGACCACATTCGAGAAGGGACTTCGGCGACGCTACTTAGAAGTGTAGAATTATAGTAAAATAGCGCACATACACCAGTCTCAAATAACCTAATTGTCATTAATTGCCTGGTATAATCAGATATGACATATAAGGTTTCACATGCGGCATATATATTTCTCGTTTCTATTGTGGCCCAGGGTTATCTTGTTTCAATTAGTTCAGAGTGATCAGCATGATTAACGTTATGTCTACTGAATACGTTTTTTGCGTTTTTTTTAAGATTTAGTACAATTAATAAAAACAAGTTAACCCTTATGCTGCTAAAATGTGTATTTCCATTTTAAAGTTCGACTTACATATGCAATTTCCAGCTTCAAATAACGAAAAATGGTTTTATTTTTCCAAAATAGGTATCTTCATCATTATAGAGACGGTTTCGAAAGAAATAAAATGCTACACAAATTGACAAAATAGTTAGTGATAGATGCTTGTCAAATAAATCAAATCATAAAAGTGTAAAATAACATATCATCAATATATTTTGTATAAATAAATCAGTGGGTGTCCGCTCTACACACTTTCACTTCATGTAGTGTATGTGGCCTCTCCCCCACCCTATCCCTTTAGGGAATGCTGGTTCATTTCATTTACAAAAAAGCGTAAGTCGGCATGCGATAGTGTTTACAGGGATAAAGTGTATAATATCAATAATAATCATTATACAATTATTTTATTTAGCAATCAACGTAGATACCAGGACCATGAAGATAAGATGGTCGCAGGGGATTTCCCTTCAGAGCATCAATTCCCAGAGTGTAAAATCAGAGAGTGCGGATGTTAAAGTACCATTTTACTGATGTATTCGTGCGTCTGACCGATGTTATCCCAGTGCGTTTTAGTCCGACTCTCTACTATTATCTCCTGACATCGAATCTTTTTCGCTTAAGATACAGAGGTCTGCCTCATGATGGTCACTTTTCTAGAGTATGTGCTCTGACACTAAAGGAAACAGACAATAATTGATTAAAGCTTAAAATACATCATTAGGAACACGGACGCAAAAATGATCAAATACAATATTTCATCATGTACAAAACACACCAAAGATAACGCGAACATTCGTGTTCGCCTTTGCGTTTGTGTGTTTTGTGGCAATGTTTAAATAGTGTTCTTTATAATTTTAGCGCTCGCTTTTATGGTTTTTTAGTTTTACGCTTAAGTATATCTACAGCCGTTTAACTGTTTAATTGCACTATTTTATATTTACATATTCAGAGATACAGCAAAGCTGCATTACTAGACGAATCAGAATAAATATGTGACAAGAACTCATTGATAATTGTGATACATGCTCTTTTCCACAACGGAGAAGAACGGTTGGAGTTTAAGGCATGGTTTCAAGGAGAAATGATATCGTAGACCTTGCTCTGTTTTATGTCTTGGGAATAGCGTTTAATATTCAGTGGTTAGACGTGTGGGAACACTCTAATTCCGTCAGGAATGTGAGACTGTAAGTAAAACAATAAAGTTAACTCTATGATAATACATATCAGTTGTGTTTGTTTGTTTGTTTGTTTGTTTGTTTGTTTGTTTGTTTGTTTGTTTGTTTGTTTGTTTGTTTGTTTATGTTTCTGTATGTCTGTCTGTCTGTAAACAGGATTACTTACAAGGTTGGTCCCCGCGCTGAAAGAGGTAATTCTTTCCGTAGGCCGGCCTCTTTGAACACAATAAACTGTCTGCGCCATTCTTGGTAAAGAAGAAACAATCACTTAGTGTAGTTTTAATGCTGGGCAGCATCGTAGAAGGTGGCCCACCATTTAATCATCATTGGAGCAATGCCTCATGTTTGATGACCTGTCAATCCTTCCCAATCTCAGGCTCTGATTGAATTGGATCGTGACTCCAGATTGGAGACGTGGATCTGATCAACACCTCATCTAACTGAAGGCGTTGGTACAACGCCAGGCTAATTCTGGATCTAGTGTAGGATTACCATCTCATGCTTGATGAGAGAGTGACCGTGTGGAAAGACGCTACATTTTGGCTTAGAACGACACCGGTTCTGACCCAACGTTGCCACGCCGCCTGCCTAATTTATGGGGAAATCTTACCCAATGTAGAATCAACCTGCTCGTGGATAAAGAATGTGGGGAATACGGCTACGTTATCGTTTGCCATGTTCACACATGATGTCCTGCTTTCTAATGAGCCGCAGAAACTGTTAACTGCTTACATATTATATTAATAGCTGTTGAACCACCGTGAAAACACATATAGGAATTAAAAAATCGATCTGGTGTGTATCTTATGTCAATTAGATGGCTGCTCACGAAATATCAGCGTGAAAATGGACACTTTTGTTGGTTTTATTTCAACATCGATAAACCTATCGCAGCCTTTTTTTTCTAAAAATACATTATTCTACGATACATAAAATAATTATTTCACCTGCTCAAATAGTATCCTCGAAATCTATGATATCCAACAAAGTATATTGAGAACGTTTTCTGCTTTCTTACTTGCTCTTATGTTTCTTAGAAAGCAGGATATCTCCGAAATGAAATTGATAGGAGGAAAGGGCATTGTTAGCAGAACACCTTTTCTAAATACTTTGTTTAATGTTGTAGATTTAGATGCCTATATTTGAAAAGGTGAAATAATGGTTTGATTTATTGGATAATAATGTATTTTAAGAATTTGTTTGGCGCGGTAGGTTTAGTCATGTTGAAATAATTTTTTTAAAAGTGTCCATTTTCATGCAGACATTCCGTGAGCAGACATCTACTTCACTTCAGGATGTTATTTCTTACATTTGTTTGAAAGGTGGTGAACCAGCTATTTATAGAAGACTTCGACATTAAAACAGAACAATCTGATAGAATAGCTAAATATGCGGAAACTCTGAATTACTGGTCATCATATGCGTTTGATGACAGCTCATGAGAATGTTTGATGACGGCTCATGAGAAAGCAGGAGACCATGATAGAAAGAGTGTCTGCATGACAAGTTAACAGATGTGAGACCCATATGTTTTCAAGTAATCTGGTGTCTGGCTACGTGAAAATGACCCAAGGCTATAGTACAGCAGATTTCAATTTTAATATTTAACTTATCCAGAGATGTCAGACTGTAAATAATACATTTCAGCTGTGTTAAACTCTAACTTCTACCCTCGCCAAAGGAGGTTATGTTTTATGATCGTATTCTATGTTTGTTTGTTTTCAGTTTGTTTGTCTGGCTGTATTTCTGTCTGTCTGTCAGCATAATTACTTACAAGGTAAAGAACAAATTTGCATGAAGCATTTACTAGAGGTGTGCCTCTGGCCTATGAACAATGCATTGAATTCTGGGGGTGATTCGGAATACGATCCAGGGGTGCATATTACAAAGAATCCTAACTTTGATCCTATCTTAACTTTCTCTTATTTCCATTACAAAAGTTAGGATTGATTCTAACTTTTGTAATGGAAATAAGAGAAAGTTGAGATAGGATCAAAGTTAGGATTCTTTGTAATATGCACCCCAGATCCAAGATCCGGATAAAGCTCCAGATCCATATTGTTATTTGAAGGACTCGCCTGGAGTCTCTGACTGACTGTCTAGTTAAAAATTCATGTATTGTCAGAATGCATCAATTGCCTCACTATTCAACACAAAAACCAACATATTTTGATTTACTACAAATAATTAAAAAAAATATATGGAGTGAGCCAAATGAATTTAAATATTTATTGATATTGTGGAAATAATTACTGGGGCTCCAATTAAATAATTATGTCCATCAAAAAGCTCTGCAATTAACGCTAGTATATTCCTCCATAATCAACCTCATCTCTTTGGTAAAACACCGTGACGTAGAACAAAGGGATATCTGGTTAAACTAAATTAACTTGGTTAACTAACATTGTGCATAACATCAGTTTTGATTCAGGTAGCAATACAATTGTAAATACAATTGTACTTTTCAACCTGTGATTGTTTAAAGGGACTGCTGACGATGTTGACATGTCTATTTTGACAATTTAATTGATATGAAGTCATTTAGCAAACTAGATCTAACTAGAAATACACACAAATCAAATTTGTTTTGATAGCACTGAAAAAAACTAGAGTAGATTTATTACCATGCAAGTTGTATATTGCCATGTGAGAGTAAGTGCATTATACAACACTTTTGTCACAAATACACACCGTCTCCGATAAACCATAAAAGACGCCGCCCTCAATTGGTATCTTACAGTGAGGACATGGGGGAGGGGAGGGGTACCCTGCAACACTGATTGCTAGCCCAACGCTGGGCCGACGGCATCAACAAATGGCACAATGATGTGCTTAGATTTAACCATCCTTTAGCTGTACACATAGTATGCTTGAGTTTTCCTTGAATTGTTATAAATAGTGATAAAAAAATGTTTCAAAAATTTAAAAATAAAAAAATAAAAAATTATGATGTGCGTCATACAAGATAAAAAAACAAATGCATTGGTGTCATTCAACGGAGTCACTTTAAGCTATTTAAAACAACTACAATACATTTAACTGTGTCACCCATCACGCAATATCAATTGAATCAATTCTACAAAGTACAGTGCTTGGAACATATGCAATAGTTATGTTTTGTTTTAAAAACTATTCGATTTTGTTTAGCTGTTTACAAGAGCCCAATATGTTGTATACATTGCCAAACCTTCTCTTCCAGTAATGATGACACAATCCTAACCTTTGACTTCACAATCAGAGAGGTCGAGATGACCTTGCTAGAGATGGGATTCTCCTAATCACACAGAGGTCGAGATGGCCTTGTTGGTGAGGGGATTCCCCTATTCACAGATAAAGTTAACCTTAAAACACCGACTTTTTTTCAATTTGAAATAATAAAAAATGCCTTAGTTAGCTTTTCTTGCTTTATTTGAATGCCAATAAATACAACATGTACTGCAAATATAAATATTTATTTCTTTCAGTAAGGGGATCAACTTTAGTCAGAATCTGACGTATACAGGCGTCAGATTCTTAGAATTTTTCCGTAGGCCGGCCTTTTTGAACACACTAAACTGTCTGCGTCATTCTTACCACAGACGTGACAATCACCTAGTGTTGTTTTAATGTTGGGCTAGCGTCGTAGACGGTGTCCCATCATCAAAACAACATTGTATTAATGCCTCATGTTTGATGACCGGTCAATCCTTCCCAATCTCAGGTTCTGATTGAATTGGATCGTGACTCCAGATTGGAAACGTTGATCGGATCAACTCCTCAGCAAGCTGAAGGCGTTGGTACAACGCCGGGCCAATTCTGGGTCTACTGTAGGATTACCATCTCATGCTTGATGAGATAGCGATCGTGTGGAAATGAAATGAAATGAATCGGGCTTTAGGCCACCTTTGTGCACATATAGGCTAAACTGGGCCAGGAGAACCTCCTGATGATGGCGAGATGATTGAGATGACACTGTCCTCCAAACACATGATTCGAAATTCTATCCCTGGCGGTCTGAGGCTGAGCACGCTACCTCTCGGTCACGGAGGCTCCCCACAATACTGACTTTCACACGTGGATGGGGAAAAAAGCGATCGTGTGGAGCAACGCTACTTCAGGGCTTAGAACGATGCCGATTCTGGACCAACGTTGGCACGCCACCGGGCTAATTTCTGGAGAAATATTACCCCAACATAGGCTCAACCTGCTCGTTGACAGAGAATGTGTGGAATACTGCTACGTTATCGTCTGACATGTTTACGTACATTCCGGTAGCGTTGATGTTAGACAAATATGCTTTCAACCAATCGGGTTTATACGTGAAAGGGAACCAGAGATTCAATAGAGCGGATTTCAATATAAGTCTGGTAGATATAGATTTCCAATAAAACAATACGTTATATCCATTTTAAAGTTGGTACATTACTGTGCAATACCAAGGCGTAGATTTAAATCTCAAACCAGCTCTTTTCTTTATAATGAGATACACACTAGCCTTTTATAGCTCCAATGAAAACATAGAAAATATCAGAAAGTGCTGCACTGAATAAAATACCTTGTGGTAGTTTTTTAAACATTTTTTTCTTTGAAACTCGAATACAGAGCGGGTGACCATTTTCGACGAGCTCCGACGTGACAGGCGGTCAGCGTAACTCATACACCAGGGGATCATTAACCCCGAACTCGCTGATTGCGTCCATACTCGTCTATAATTTTTTTTATTTGCTGATAAAAACAATGGTATTTAGCATAAAATGACAAAAAGCACCGATTTAAAGTTGTGGACAACTTCAAGTGGGTGAAAAATTAAATTAATTAACTTAGTAGGATTAGAGTTATTATATAATGTATAAAGAATGTTTAGATCTATCATCTACGTTTTCTGTATGATCATTCATGAAGAGTACACACATATATGTATAGTATCACAGCTGTTCTAGGCAAAGATGTGTTTATCCCAGTGATATTCTGTAGCTGAGAAAATGAAGACATTATCACTTAAATCGATCCCCAAGAAGTGCGATAAGACACAGTCACCAGTCAGAAAGTGGACAACTGGGACCGGACATTACTCCACTGTGCCTCTTCATCACTTGCCACCAGCTATGTCCTAGTATCACTGGCACCTAGAATCACACTGTGGCTCATTATGGGATAAGCTGTGCATTTTACTCCAACTTAAATATAAATGATACTGTCACTAAATATACTGTAGATCTGCTAATATTCGCGAGGTTTTTAATTTTCGCGAATTTCGAGAGGAGGACAAATTCGCGAATTCAACGAATCATGCGAAAATTATTTTTATTATAGCGCTACTGAAGAAAAATGAAATTTCGCGAATTTCGTGAAAGTTTCAAAATAAAGAAATTCGCTAAAAAAATTAAACAGGCGAAAATTACCAGACATACATTAATATTTTTAAGGTACAGTACTTGGCTAGATGTATTTATTATTCATATGTTCAATATAATATTTTCATATATGGAATATCTTTACATACATATTTTATAGCAGTACATACATAGTATATATATATTCAGCAATATTCACGCATGCGCAGTATGGTCAACGTCCACAGGAGTGGAGGTCTGCCGCAAAATAAATAGTATGGTTCAGTGAAGCATAATTCGGTCGCCCCACTCTTCAATAAAAATGACATTAAGCATCAACAGCTCCCCATTATCAATCATTACAGTCTTCTCATTCGTCACACCTGCTACAGATTCGCAGATTATGGATGAGAATTAATTTATTTTCAGGCCGGAATCACCTCAACAGAAGATACGACACATTGACCCAATGCTGGATCAATGTTGGGCCATTTTAGTGGCCCAACATTGACCCAGCATTGAGTCAATGTCGTGAATAGATGTCATAGATAATTCGAGCATCACATCAGCCAGTTCGCTACATATACATCGCAGTCTGCCTCTCTGTGAAATCAGCTGATATAAGATCTCCTCTACACCTTGTATTCCAGGTGGATGACACAAAACGTTTATCCATTCTGAGTCTAATTTTGGGCTAACGGCGCAAAGAGTGGCCCAGCATTGAGCCAACATTGGTCAACGTCTCGTCTCTACTGGGTTAGCGTAACCTCTCGTTTTAGCTTGGTGAGCGTTGCCTTCAATACAGTTCCTCTGGTGCAATCTTGGGGTAATATCTTGCTGGGTATAATTAGGTGACACGACCAGGCTTGGGGCGAGTACTGGACAAAAGTACTCGAGTACAAGTACAAGTACTTGAAAAAATGACGAGTACAAGTACAAGTACTAGATTTTCAAAAGTACTTGAGTACAAGTACAAGTACTTTGAAAAGTACTTGAGTACAAGTACCGAGTACTTTCGTTGTAAATTCCAATTAATTACATAAAATTTATTAAATAAATAATTGATTATAATATATGCTACTTCATGTTGATAAATGTGACCTGATCCAGCAAAATGAGTTTTAAGTCGCACTTTGGCAAATAATTATAAAGAAAATATTTTTTCTATTTAGTTTAATCGAATACAATTGTGTGTTATTTTCCAAAAGTGCCCAAATTGCCTTTTTAAACTTCAAATGCCATTTTCTCCAAAAAAAAAGTAATTTCAGACTTCATATTTTTCTGAGTTTGTCGAGTCATATTTTCGGAGTTTAACACGCTACAGAGCGGTGTGATATACCATTTTAAAAGTAATTTTGTGTAAATGCGGGATATCTTAATAACTCTAATATTTAAATATGCGACTGACGACTCATTTTGTCAGGTCGGGTCACATATAGATATATATATGAGTGCTGAAAATAATATTTTATGGGAGAGGCCTATTATTGCCATGTCCCAGCCAATAGTATGATATCGCATTTTCCAATCAGTGTGCAACGTATTGTATGCTGCATGCAGGCTTACTATTTGGCGAATCATAATAAATAAATAAGCACATGCAAGTATACAAATTGTCTGTGTCTAAGGCATCACGTTGCAAAAAATGCTAGTTTAAAAACTTTCAGTAGTCCTAATGATGGTAAAATTTTGGGTCAGTGCCGCCAACATTTGGCCGCCACTGTAATACACTTTAAAAAAAAAGCCTGAGCACACATTGTGTCATGGAAAAGATCAAGGCTTTTAAAGGTATACGGATCACAATTCTACCCTTAAAGTCCAAAAGGCAGTATCTGCTTATTTGTAAAATAAACAGAACTGCCTTTTGGCTTTGCACGGCAGAATTGTTTTGCGATAACAGGCACACTTTAGTTGCTGGTGACTGTGATATCAAATCAAACGTATTACCATAATACATGAATATCCGTAGGCCTACAAGATTCAGCCCGGGCATACGCTGGCTGATAAATTAGCCTATTATTAGTTGAAAAATATATTTGTAAGCAATTTATAGGACGAGCACCTCAGTGTTGTATCTATTTTTATACTCGGTCCGTCATCACATTTCGGGGACGGAAAGGGTTGTAAAAGCCGCCGTAGGCCTACAATTGACTCATTATGTAACCTCGCACTTTTAACCCTTACGCGACACTAATGTTTTCAATTATATTTTTCTCTAATTTATAGCAATAATTGCTGACTCAAAATAGAAAAAGCAAAAAAATGCATTTTTTGACTTACCTGCTGCTTACTGGTGACCTGACGCAATGTATATATATTGTACATATTAGGGTAGTTTAGTTCACTAGACACCTGACGTCTTGTAATCTTGTGCATAATTTCGTTTACTTTTATTTTTTATTTTTCTTGGATGAACCGCTTTATAAATGATTTTTAATAATGATATACAAAAAATAGTGGTGACCCACAGTTAAAGGGTGATGTTTGCTGTCCAATTACTTTGGTCATCTTTGTTTGAACAGTACTGTTATATCAGGTCGTGTTTTTTATATTTACACAACACTGGTACTGAGTTGTATGAGCTATGGCAGTTTTAATATATCTTAGTCCACACCGAGTCTCAACTGCTTTATAAAGATAACAGTAATAAACTACTTGTTCACTCAAGTGATATTATTTGTCAGGTGCTGGGGAATTGGGCCAATATTGTGCAAATATTATGCAAATACAGATCGATCGGCCCAACAAAAAAAAAGATATTTAATTGAGCCTATAGTAATCTTGGTACATAGTCTTCAACGTTGGCCCAGCATTATACCACCATTGTTTCAATGCCTCGTATTTTCTGGGGCTTAGCTGCGAAGAACGAGGTGTTGTAAGTGTGATTCTTAAATCTCACGACATTATTGTTACAATCACGCCCCCCTTCAATGATTACTAGTCCTACTGTATAGTACAGTCACGTGTAAATGTTATAAATCAACACATATTCCTGTTTTCCAAAGAAACGTCTCTTGTCTTTTTTTTAAGAATAGTTATTTAATCATCTTGTGAACTACACGAGGATACTAGTATATACAAGGCAGAACAAACAATTAGCTGCATGATGTTGTAAAAAAAGTTGCACTCAATGTATTTATTAAATCATTTTTCAATATAATAGCTAACGACTGAGCTCGGAGAATTTGACATGTGGCAAATTCGTCTCGGCTCAGAGCTCATTACGGCAGCAGTCTTTGACGGAGTGATAAGCAGAGTGACGAAGAGGGATTCAATCAGACGAAAATGGAGCTCAAATAACTCTTGTGGCCTCCAGGATCTGTGACTATGGTGACCTCCATTATCTGTGACCTCCAGTATATGGGACCTCCATGATCTGTGATCTCCAGGATCTCTAACCTCCAGGATCTGTGTCCTCTAGGATATGTGACTTCCAGGATATGTGCCCTCCAGGGTCTGTGACCTCCAGGATATGTGATCTCCAGGATATGTGAAATCTAGTATATGTGACCTCCAGGATCTGTGATCAGAGTGACCTCCAGGATCTGTGACCTCCAGGTTATGTGACCTTTATGATCTGTGACCTCCAAGATCTGTGACCTTCAGGATCTGTGACTTCTAGGATCTGTGACCAGAGTGACCTCCAGGAACTGTGAACTCCTGGATATATGACCTCTAGGATCTGTGACCTCCAGGATCTGTAACCTCTAGGATCTGTGGCCTCCAGGATCTGTGACCGCCAGGATCTGTGACCTCTAGGATATGTGACCTCCAGGATCTGTGACCGCCAGGATCTGTGATCTCTAGGATATGTGACCTCTAAGATCTGTGACCTCCAGGATATGTGACCTCAAGGATCTGTGACATCCAATATATGTGACCTCCAGTATCTGTGACCTCCAGGATCTGTGACCTCCAGGATCTGTGACAGCCAGGATCTGTGACCTCTAGGATCTGTGACCTCCAGGATATGTGAGCTCCAGGATCTGTGACCTCCAGGATATGTATCCTCCAGGATCTGTGACATCCAGGATCTGCGACCTCCAGTATGTGTGACCTCCAGGATCTGTGACCGCCAGGATATGTGACCGCCAGGATATGTGACCTGCAGGATATGCGACCCCAGGATATGCGACCCCCAGGATCTGTGACCTTCAGGAATTGTAGCCTCTAGGATCTGTGACCTTTAGGAACTGTAGTCTCCAGGATCTGTAACCTTCAGGATGTGTGACCTCCAGTATCTGTGACATCCAAGATATGTGACCGCCAGGATATATGACCTCTAGAATAGTGACTTCCAATATATGTGACCTCCAAGATCTGTGACCTCCACCAGGATATGTGACCTTCAGGACCTGTGACCTCCAAGATCTGTGACCGCCGAAATCTGTGACCTCTATGATTTCTACCCTCCAGGATTTGTGACCTCCAGGATCTGTGACCTCCAGGATCTGTTACCTCCATGATATGAGACCTCCAGGATATGCGTCCCCAGGATATGCGACCCACAGGATCTGTGACCTTCAGGAATTGAGGCCTCCAGGATCTGTGACCTTTAGGAACTATAGCCTCCAGGATATGTGACCTCCAGGATCTGTGACCTCCAGGATCTGTGACCTTCAGGATGTGTGACCTCCAGGATCTGTGACCTCCATGATCTGTGACTTCCAGGATCTGTGACCTCCAGGATCTGTGACCTCTATGATCCGTGACCTCCAGGATCTGTGACCTTCAGGATCTGTGACCTCCAGGATATGTGACTTCCAGGATCTGAGAACACCAGGATCTGTGACCTTCAGGATGTGTGACCTCCAGGATCTGTGACCACCAGGGTCTGTGACCGCCAGGATATGTAGCCTCTAGGATATGTGTGTCCAGATTATTAAGCACGGATGAAGTAACTCTAGCCAGAACGAAACATTAATTCAGTGTTGACTTAATGCCGGGTTAGCGTTGTAGACGGTGAGACAACGTAAAACCAACACTGGGTGGACGTCTCGTGTTTGATGATAATAATCAGTCCAGTGTTATTTGTTATCAAATTTTGAAGTCTTGCAAAGAGATACACATCATTTTACTGCCATTTAGTACCACAGCTCTTGGAAATGAACTATATGCTCGTATATATCAGTGTATATCAATGTCTTGGTATCAGATGGTGATTCATCCTGCAGTAAGGTTCATCCACGTGAACTGTTGCGCCCAAACTCAAACAAATATGTATTTAATTATTTATTCTACTGTAATTTTTAAAATTTACGTTTTTAAGTATGTATTCACAAATGTTACAAGGATCTGCAATAAATCCCTTGACATTTAGATTTTAATAATATTTTGTTTGGGTTTTCGGCTTCGAATCGTCGTAAGTTTTTTTCAGTTATCATTTTTTTACAGGATATGTTGCAGAGCAGACAAGCCAAACTTATCGTCTAAGAGACTGAGGGTCCAAGCTAACAGAAAAAAACAGAAAATAGCATGAAAAAAGTATAGAAAGCTGTGATATATTGAGCTTTTGAATCTGTGAATCCTAGAATATAAACATCTCATGTTTGCTGGGATTTGGTAGTGGAGCTCGTGACTTGATGGTCAAGATTGGAAGTAAAACTATCATAAGAAAAAAAATCAAATCGTCATAATAGTAATTGAATTAATCTTAGATTTGTTTTCAAAAGGGAAAATAGTATCTTACCCAGAAAACACAACACATTTGTATAGCACGTATACAACGTCGGCCCAACGTCTTCAACGTTGGTTTAACAAGGTATAAATGTTACAAATATTTTGTGTTTGCTGGTTAAGCGATAACTGGTCAGGTGATGAAGGTGTCACGATTTACCTTGGGGGGGGGGGGGGCTGGCGGCCCATACATGTATTGCTGATGTAAATATACTAATAACTAGAACAGAGCCCTCTGATATATTCCATTATATTTGGTGGCAAACAGCTTTGTACCATTTTGATCTAGTGGCTGATAGAGTCATAAAAAAAGCATAAAGTTGTGAAAGCCTCCCGGTGCTTCTTCTCTCTATCTTTATTATTCATATACTTCTGGGCGTATCACGCATGTTATTGTGATTTAGAAAACACCACAAAATCCGACAGGATAATCTTAACAATAAGCTAAAATCCCCTAACATCTTTGTAATTTTAGTGAAACGAGTTGACTCACGCATAACGTCATACAACAATACATGATATGTTGTTTTTAGACAAATTCATATAGTAGTACTTGTGAATGATATTAAAGGGCACGGTATAAATATACTGTCCTATTTGTTGGTGAATGAATGAATGAATGAATAAATGAAAGGAATGAATGAAGGAATGAATGAATGAGTGAGTGGGTGAGTGTTTTACTCTATAGTAAAATATGGAACAATTTCATATCAGATCTAAAAATATGGAAGAACAATCTCATAAGTGTAGATATGGAAAATGTCTCTATATTAAAATACGTTTTGAAACCCGTGTTTGCTTGCATACTTGAAGAGTTATTAATTAAAAAAGATAAGATATAATCTGATTGCAGGTTTGTCTCATGTAATATCTAAGTATTGCACGTAGCCGTGTAATATCTAAGTTTTATCTAAGTATTGCACGTAGCCGTTTATGTCATTTATGTGACACTTCATGGGACGACTCGTTCTATGTTACACTTCACCCTGAAACATGTTCAGACAGGTCTATTGGGACACATCTCAATTATCACTTTAAATCTTATAGTAAGGCATGGTTACGGTAGATGCACTGCGGACAACAGCGAGCCCGAAACAGGTACCCCACACATAGCTTATAATGCAACCCTTGCTACGGCTGATTACAGCCGTGTAGCCGTGTAATATCTAAGTCATATCAACAAACTTCATAATCTGATAATTATGTAATACATTTTTTTAGGCGGTTTTAGCTGGATAATTCATTTATGATATTATTTTGGTGCTGCTTCAAGATCACAAAATCAATTCCAAGGTCAAAATGTAAAAATAAATATTATTTGTTGAAGATTAAAGTTCTTCAATGTCAAAAACGTCAATTGTAAGGTCAAGTAAGAACAAGTGTAATACATTTTTAGTGTAAAAAGAGGTAAACGACCTAACCTATCCGACTGGTTGATCCATTTCTGGTATTATTTTAGTGATTCAACTTCATCTTTAAAGTCGAAATGATGTCAATTTCAAGGTCAAAGGAGCGAAAATACAAATCTAACAAATTAAAATACTACTATGTAATACCTTGTTTCAATTATATTTTTGGCTAGAAAATCCTTTTCTGGTAATATTTAGAGCCAAAGTCTCATTCCAAAAACCTTTTTACACAAATAAAAATAGAAACAAGTGTAAAAACAATATCTTTGATGACGTTTTATAACTGCATTTCTTGTATTACAATGTTGATGGTTAAATGTCACATTTATAGCTATATGATTAATTAGCTATATTTGACTGAATAAAGTGTTCTTCAACGCCTCCCCAACGCACTTTATTGCTTTCCCATTGCCATGTAACGCTTTCCCATTGCCATTTAACGCATTCCCATTGTCATTTAACGCTTTCCCATTGTCATTTAACGCTTTCCCATTGTCATTTAACGCTTTCCCATTGTCATTTAACGCTTTCCCATTGTCATTTAACGCTTTCCCATTGTCATTTAACGCTTTCCCATTGCCATTTAACGCTTTCCCATTGCCATTTAGCGCTTTCCCATTGTCATTTAACGCTTTCCCATTGCCATTTAACGCTTTCCCATTGCCATTTAACGCTTTCCCATTGCCATTTAACGCTTTCCCATTGCCATTTAACGCTTCATCGTCGCCCTGTACTGCCTCGTGCCCACCACCTTAAAATGTCACACATATCAAAAACTTGCTATTTCCCTTATCAGTATACCTTAAATTCCAACATAAATGATAGGCTTGACTATTTAGCACTCAGAATCTGTTTCATTGTAATCCTTATGGCAATAAATGTACATGTAGACATTAAAATCATAATTAGTTATGTTGATTACAAGCCGAGATATAGCGGTTTTAACATTTTGGCGTCATCTTGGACGCCATCTTGAATAATGGAAAAAGCTCCAGCGGGAATCACAGGGAGTTTTATTATGTTGTTTCTAATGGTATTGGGAAGGTTTCCTGAAAAAAATCAGCTTTGGCATATTTTGATCCCTTTAACATGATTACAGGTCTAATACTATTCGCCTACCTATAATTAGTACCTGCCTGGCGTCATTTTTCAGACACTAATGTCATTGAGTTATATGACATGTCTATCTGCCTTGTGTAATTTTACGAAAAAAGCGTTTGTTAATGTTATATATGTTACTTCACACGATTGGAAAGAAAGGTTAGAGATCAAACCATAATGTCAGGAGGAGATCGGGACTGATAGTTAGTTTTATGTCATCGTAATGGAGTCCAGTAGTCAGTAGTTACACATTTGTACAAAAATCTATATTTAGCTTACAGTCTTAATAAATATCATATTTTTTTTATTTTGTTACAAATCCTATGTTTTGTAAAAAAAGCCGCACATCACTGTGATCATGGCAGGTTTTTATTTGCTTCATTTGGCATTTACAACTATTTATATCGGGAGGCCTCGCTAAAATTAATAAACCGAAATCAGATTATTTATATCATATGTTTGTGTTACATTACATAAGGGTTTTTTTAAATAAAAATAGTTTCAATTTTTCGATGAGTTTTCATATTCTAATTAACATTCAATAGTGCTGCTCAAATAGACTTGTTAATTCTACTTATTGTGTGTGTGGCGTGTATTTCAAACATCACATCATTTTATTGTTGTTTTATTCTAAAATATTAAATAACATACTATAAAATCAGGAATTGCTAAATCAGGCCATGATATAGCTATACACTGCAGGACAATGATATACTAGGTACATATCAGTGTGACCTGACTAAGAGGTCTATTACGTACACCATCATATCACTTTTCAGTTAATGTTGTCACAATGCTGACCCGAAGCTTCACAATCACAGAGGTCGTGATGACCTTGTTAGTGAGGGGATTCACATAATAGCACGCAACCCACGTCTGTCTGGATGGCCGGCCTCTTTGAATACAATAAATCCTGCAAATCCGGGACTTTCATTCAAGCGTTGTTTTAAGGCTGGTCCAGCGTCGTATAAGGTGGCTCAACATTAAACAAAATTGGAACAATGCCTCGTGTTTGATAACCGGTCAATTCTTCTCAATCTCAGGCTCTGATTGAATTGGATCGTGACTCCAGATTGGAAACGTTGATCTGATCAACACCTAAGCAAACTGAAGGCCTTGGCACAACGCCGGGATAAGATTGGACTAATCTTGATGAAAATGCTGTAGTTCTCAATAGTTTATTTTGTCATATACATATGAATGAATGAATGAATAATCGAATGAATGAATGAATGAATGAATGAATGAATAAACGAACGAACGAACGGATGAATGAATGGATGAATGAATGAATGAATAAATGAATGAACGAGCGAGAGAACAAACGAATGAATAAATGAATTAATGAATGAATGAATAAATAAATGAATGAATGAATGAATGAATGAATGAATGAAATGAACGAACGAACGAACAAACGAATGAATGAATGAATGTATGTATGAATGAATTAATGAACAAATGAATGAATGAATGAATGAATGAATGAATGAATGAATGAATCAATTAATCAATGGATTAATGAATGAATGAACAGAAATGAAAATGAAATGAATCATTTCCACCTTTGTGCACATATAGGCTAAACTGGGCCAGGAGAACCTCCTGAGAATGGTGAGATGATTGAGATGACACTGTCCTCCAGACACAAGATTCGAAATTCGAACCCTGGTGGTCTGAGGTCGAGCACGCTACCTCTCGGTCACGGAGGCTCCCCGCAATACTGACTTTCACATGTGGATGGGGAAGAAACATTTTTCTTTCTTTCAAACCTCCGAGACTGGGAACTGAGCCCCGAACGTGAAAGGCAGCGGTGATAACCACTACGCTAGGGCCCCAGCCCGAATAAATGACTGAACGAACTAAAGCGGGAACGAACCCGAACCAACGAATGAGTGAATGAATGAATGCATAATTGAATGAATGAATGAATGAATGAATGAATGAATGAATAAATGAATGAATGAATGAATGAATGAGCAAACGAGGACACGAGGACACCGAGGACACGAGGATTTATATTAAATTTGCTACTTTTTCTAGACAAAGTAACATATATCCTGTTTATCTATTCTAGCTGAATAAATACTCCCGAGGGAGGCAATCTCACTTAAATCGATCGTCAAGAGCTGCGATAAGACACAGTCACCAGTCACAAACTGGACAACAGAGATCGAATACTGTAGATCTGGTAATATTCGCGAGGTTTTAATTTTCACGAATTTCGCGAGGAAGTCACATTAGCAAATTTCAGAATCTCGCGAAAATTATTGTTGCATTAGCACTACTGAAGAAAATGAAACTCGCAAATATGTAAACACGCGAAAATTACCAGATGTACAGAATTACTCCATGCGAAGCGCTTCATGAGGGACAGCAGCTATATCGGTTTACTAACTTGCTATATGCTTTAGGCCAGTTGTGGGATCAATGTATGTGTCAACTATGTTTGGTAGTGCAACATGCAAATATGATTCATAGTACTTCAATGATCATCTTCAATGATTAATTAATGAGTAGTGTATTTGGGCTTCTTGATGCATATTTAATATACTTGCTAGTATACATCTCATACATAACGCGTTGTTATATATTGCAGTATTTTATATATAATCATTTATAGCCAAAGTCCACAGTTTCATGAGAAAAACATAGAGATTTATTTAATAAATTTAATAGCAGACACCATATCCACCCTTTCTCATCTAAATACACAATGATCAGGATTATTCCATTTAACATGGGGTCTTAGGACCCTGTGGTTTCAACTGGGTAAACGTTTTCTCCAACACAGTTCATCTGGTTCAATCTGGGGCTAACACGGTGAGCAGATGGAATATAAATGATGTACATTAATCTCCGCCCATGGTTTTTATGGCCACAGCAGCAGGCGATGATGGAATGAAAACACAGAGACGAAGACAGATTCAACCAGACAGAATGAAGATCAGGTGACTGTAGCGACCTCCAGGATCTGTTTAGGGAGTTTAAGCGGCGAGCTGACGTAAATCAGAAAATACGAGATGTTGGTTAATAATTGGTTTAATGCTGGGCCAGCGTCGTAGACGGTGAACCAACTTTAACCCAACACTGGGTGAATGTCTGGTGTTTGCTGAGACAGATTGTGCTGATGGTTATGATAATTATTATAGCTTGCATTTTCTTTATATAAAAATGTTCTACTTGCAGCTATTTTATCGATTTCAACGCTTTCCAGAGGGTGTTTTTTGCTACTATTTATAATGATATGTAATTATTTCATGGCGCGGGAACCATATATTGTGTATATTATTTTTTATACTTTTTATGCTTATTTTTCTGTACATAAATATGAATGTAGCTGCTGCCTAGCTTTCATGGGTTACTATAAGTCTTCTCTTGCGTATATGTATATTTTTGTATCTCTAGTGAATTATGGCCAACAAAATATGCTCCAATATACAATTGTTCAATATACAGGGCTCCAATATAAAACGTTGTCCCATTATCATGATTATACAATGCTCAATCAGTATAAAATAACCTAACCTACAATATTCTCATATACAATGTTTCAATATGTAATACTCCAATAGGTTGAACTGGAATTCGGATCAGAAGTAAGTCTAGATGTTGAACCAACGTCAAACCAACGATGGGAGATGATTATTCGGTTACGATAGCCTTTTTGACTGAAGTAGTCCCTACATGAATTGACTTGGAATTTATATTAATCAGCCTATTGTGTTTGATAGTTATTACAGCTACATAGATTATGTAATATGTATCAAGTGTATCACTGAATTGTTTATTTCCATTTTTCATTCATTTGAAGCAGGAATTGCTGACTCAGGGATTTGTGAGTGGAACTCATGACAACATATTCAAGATTAGAGCTGTATATCTGCCTTGAGAGAGAAATACAACTTGTCATCATGGTCATTGAATTAATAATTTATATTTTTATAATAACGAAACAAAACTGGCAAATCAAGTATCCTGGTTTATAACACGTGATGACGATAACGAATAACGAGTGTTATTGATATGCAAGCTAATTATGTCATCACAGAGGTTTCTATTCTAGAGATAGACTGCATTAGTCGTCTACAATCAGAACAAATATAAAACATTAGACAACATTCGGCAAACACAGCTTATTCCCAGTAAACACGAGAGATTAACCCAATGTTAGCTTGATGTAGGTATAATGTCTTTGACGATGGCCAAATTTCAAGCTAACATTTGGTCCACATGTCGTCTTTGATGGGCTCATGTACTGTATTGGATGATGATTTATCAGAGACACGTTGATTAGTGTTTGAAATCCTATCAGTAATTCACATAAAGATAGAATATGAGCCAGCAGGCAAACAGTAAAACAACGTTCGGCCAATGTAACTGTCTGTGTTCTGTGCTTGGTGATGATCAATCAGAGATTCAATGATTGCTGATTTTAATTATATCACTGACTAAAGCAAATTAAATAATTATGTCAAACAAACATGATATTATGATCAGTGATCGTATCAGACATAATATTAACAGAGCGTGTCGTCCATTAATCATGTTATCACTAATGATGACAAATCGGTCTGAAAATTTGAAATGGATTTAATAAATATTAAGCATTGCTTCTGCCGGAAACAACATGCATCTTTTGTATATAATGTTTAATGTTTAAAGTATTATATTGTAAAGTATTGAGAAAATAATTCAGGTTACGGTAATTATATCTTTAGTGAATTATTTTTCTCTGGGAACTGATAGCAGTTTTCACATTTTATAGAGGAGTTTCACTGATGAAAACACAAGAAAACTTTACGAAATGGACATATATTTATCTAAGGAAGAGACATGAAACAACAGACGAAGAAAGTTGGATTTGGAAACATCCAACAAGGCCTATTTATTAAAAATATTCCATACCTCGATATCCTTGCAAAAAATCTCGAAAAGTGAGAGATTAACAACAGTAATGTTCATGTTTTACGAAACTTTTTGTCAAATATAATACTAAAGTGTTACCCTGAAATACTCTGAAAACATCGAGCCATAAATATGATCTGATTTTCCGAATAGAGAAAAGTATTAATAGGCCATTTAGTGAAACCAAAGCCTATGGTTGCGTGGTGCACACCGATAAAGTACTGTCACAACTTATGTCCTTAGGATGACTGAGTAGTTTCAAAAATACATCATCCCATCCATCAACACCCGCGTTAGCATCACCACGACAGACTATCTTATCTGATTCATTCCTTCGAAATGTATCATACACCTGATTTGATAGATAGGATCGATAGAGCAACAGCAAATTGAAGCAATAGCATTATAATGATCATGATCATTTTTGTTTCATATATGTAGACTCATCACCAAATTCTTAATGAAAATTGCATGATATTGTGAGATATGTATACATAATTGCATGTCTTCAAATATATTTCTTCCAATATGAATGTTATGAAGGATTTGTATTTATAATCATCAAATGGTGACGGGCTAAGTGGATACAGTTTATAATATATATAAAATTAGTTTCACCAATAAATATTATAATCTAACTATTCTATCTGCTTTGCAATTATTAGTTGAATGACAGCACACTAATTAGAGATGTGGTGAAATTCAAACGATTCTGACCACTTTCAAACTAGTATTGTTTTCATTTTCTATATCTGTTTCAGACATATTTCTTTGACTGACATCAAACTAACTGATCAGAGCTGATAGAGCTTCACCACAAATCCCATCCTCCCATCCATCACCACACGTGTCGACATCTCTGTGACAGAATATCTATATCTATGACAAACTGCCTGACCCGGCCCATGTATCATAGTTAGCCCAGCAGACCCTGTAAGTACCAATATCATGTATAGGTTGGTTTATGAACATATATATCGATCGTGTTGATAGCATGTTGTATTTATTGATAAAATGCAATTTTAATTTACAAAGACATATTTACGTACAATTTTGACCTAGTCTCTGCTGATGCTGACATGTGAGTGTTTGTACCCGTACCGTTGAGGGTTAATAAAGCTATACTTTGTCTCCATCCGCTTCACGTATTTATTTGTTTATTTGAAAATAGAACTGCAAAATGCGCATTAACCAAATGCAAGCGACAAAAATATACATTTCTGAAAAAATAATTTAACTATGAGAGCATTTAATGTGAACGATTTTATATATATGTAAAATTATTGTATCGCTTGTTTGAAACAATAGTTTGAAACCGATATATATGTGACCATCTGGGCACTGATTTAATGCAGCAACATCTGTGACGTTGGCCCAGTATTACATCAACGTCGGTTCAGATTATCAAATTTGAATTAACTGGGCAATGGGCTAATTATGTAGCTCATACCCAATCCACAATGGTGCTCAGAAACCGTGCACAAAATGTGTTCAATCACACATAACACAACCTAACTCCCACATCAAACAAACTAATATATCTGTGTTTGTCATCGGTCCCGACTTCGGGCTTCCTTCTATCGCGATATTGCGTAAAACAATGACGTATTAATGACGTTTTAATGACGTGTGACGTGTGACGATTTTTGGCATTAGTGAAGTAAATCATAAATAACAAACACAAACTTGTGTGCTTATCTACATGAAGTTAATTAAAATCGTGGTCAGGGATTAGTTGTTGAGACTGTAATGCCAATTGTTCGGGATCCGTTGACATTAAGGTTTAAGTTCATGGACATACTTCTTGGTATTATATGTAATATTTTCAAATGTAAATGGTGAAATCGGATTGACACGTAACGAGCGAATGTTCTGATATATTAGCTTATAATAAAAGAAGGTTATGTTATGGTCGAATTTGTTTTTTGTATGTTCTTCTGCCGATCGTCCGTCACGCCGTATTAAAGCAGCATTACTTACATAATAATGAACGGATTAGCATGACATCTTAACCTCGTGCCTCGTGTCAGGTACAATCCAATAAATTTGGATCCAGATTACGATCCGGATCCAGTATCCAGATTTCCAGATTATTTTTTGTGCGACGCAGGTTTTATAGCTGTATTTTTTTACTCCAGGAAACTATACATAAAATAGAAAAAATCGTTTGCATTTACAGTTTTTTTCTGCGGAATATTTTATCACATCGGAATAAAAGGGTGCATCTGCCACATTGTAAAGTATTAATTACACCCTTTCACTTCAAAGGACGATTTGTAACACTCGAAAACTATTATAATAGCGCTACTATAAAAAGACAAATGCAAATTTGCGAATTAAAAACTTCGTGAAAAGTCTCAAAATCAGAAATACGTTAAAATTACCAGATCTATAGTATACTTTCTGGAAAACATACATGTTTGCTTATAGTATCTTTAACATATCTCGTCCCAAAAGTTTACTTTAGCTAGTTGTTACATTCATAAATGTAACCCAGAAAACACCAGATGATGACCCTATGCTGGTCTAGCGTTGGGCCAACGTCGAAAGCGGCGGCCAACCAACGTTACATATAGTAATAGGCTATTTATAAACGGAACACCTTGATCCACCTTGCCATTTCAAGACCAAAGGGTGTCACAGTGTGAGAATAGGTACATATAAGTGAATCTTGACATCTCGGGTATCTGCTGGTTTTAAACATCTGTTTGCTTTTTATCAGAGGATCAATTTCAATTTATTGTCTAAATAATCGATAACACAAGCTCCGTCTTCTTCATTATAAGGAAATCAGTTAATATTGTTAGTGTTCAATTAAGCGCATATTTGTCCAAAGTTATTACATTGTTTTTGTCTCCTACTTCCCCTGTAGTATATAACAAATAACATTCCAGAAAAATATTAAACTAAGATATAATCCAGTAAAGTATAAGGAAGTTTTTTATTTGATATACTGATGTTATTTTTAACATAGCAACATTATTATTGGCGTAGTCTGAGTCTAGACAGGCACAGACAGAAGATGATGGAATCTTGGTGGCCGCTATTTGTGATTAAAGAGCTGCCATCAGAGAAATAGATGTATATGGAGACCTTAGAATCACCAGATCACGGGTTAATATGGTCGACAACACATCCTGGACATGATGATCCACTGGATGTTCAGCAGATACTTAACATTAGATCAATGACGGGGCGACATGTGCTAAATTGAGTTGTAATTCCTGCCACAAATCCTTCTTTATGCGTTACGACCATGAAGATTAGGTGATCAAGGGATTGTCATCGATGTTACAAATCTGCCGTGTGTAGAAGCAGAGAGCATCACACGTGCTGTGGTACAAACGGATCATATTAGCTCACAGCTCATCCATCGCTGCTCGCCCATCATTCCTCTTGCCGCGTCCAGTGTTTTCTACTTGATGCACAAATCTCCTTTATCAATATTAGACACATGCCCCATGTCCACATTGGTAGAGATCAAGTCATCCTGTCAGGATGAGATGATACTGTATCCCATAATGTCAGCACATAATGTCAGGTCATCGTAACGCGTGCTTGGTTTTATGTTTTCATAATAGTGTACAGTAGTCACTGGTCACTTGTTTGTGGTGATATTTGTGAACATCTAGAAGTGTATTATTATTTTTATAGTGTCAATCCATGCAAGCGTATCGCTAGGTCGCCATCACAGTGCATGTAAAGCGAAAGTATACAAATAGTTAAACGTTTGTTTTCTCAAAATATAAATACAGTTATATAAAAAGTGCACGGAAGATATATATTGGATATCATATCCATGTTGGAAGTCAGTATGACCTCAATGAACGATCTCATGCCCACATTGCCTGTACTGGTTGAGGGGGATTCATTCAATAGTAAATAAACCACTACACGTCACAATAAACTAGACTGGTCCAGGACGCTGATTGAATTGGATCCTGAATTGAATACGTGGATCTGATCAACACCTCAGAAAATACGGTGGGATTAGTTTGGCCATCGGCGGCAATCTCTGTAAAGAGTAGGCTTTGGAACTACGTCGGGTTTATGTGGGGATCGACTTTAGACATCAGAAGCTGACGTCTGTAGACGTCAGATTCTGATGTCTAAAGTCGATCCGCGCACTTTAAGAAATAACATTTGTGTAATGTCCGTAGACCCATAACATAATAATTAAATAAGTATGTTTTTACGCTGGCGTTAGCAATTAAAATAATCAAATCAATGAAAAATATAAACAAAGAATTGGTCAGGACATTGTGTAACCTTTGAAGCGCTCACATACTCAATTTAAATGCTCACCCACTTGAAGTTGTCTCTCGCTACCGCGACCAACAACTTCAATTGGTTGAAAATTACTATGTTTGTTTAATTAATTTATTTATTTGAATATTTGCTTTTGAAGACTCATTTTATTCCTTTAAAAACTGTGATTTAACCTACTAATAAAACATAATAAAAACGACTATATATAATAGTGTTGCTCAGCGTAATGGTTCATATCTCAAGTAAAGAATCAACAGTTGTGTCTGTATCGGCTCCTCACTAAAGGTCAACATACCCTTTTTCGGACTTGTATGATAACTGAACACCCTTTCATCCACTGCCATGTGTAGATCATTGCCACATGCTGCAGGTCACTATCACCGTGTAACGAACGCGGTTAATAAGTTGGTTTTATAGCTCGGCTCAGGTCTCGGTGATAACTATAGCTGAGCCTTAATCATTGTAAGCACATCAAGGTTAAAGTAATATATTATTTATTCCACTGATTCAGATGCCATAAAGCGAGCTGTCATATCCAATATAAGATCCATTACCATCGTCACGTGACACATGCGTTATTACAATGAAATGATTCAATATGGCTCTGAGGCACTTCTGATAGAAGCAAGACATAGTAAGATAGATCTATGAATGTGAACAGATCCTGAATATACAGGTTTGCGGGGGATTTGAGGTAATGAATTTACCCACTTAGGAACTGAAGACAGCAACAATATGCAGCTCTGTCGGTGTCGAAACCGCTACGTTTAACCCTTTCAGTACGGGAATCGACGACTTTAGACGTCAAATTCTGACGTCGATCCCTGCACTGAAAGGGTACAAGTATATACAATGGCCGTAGACCCATAACATGTATTCAAATGAAGCGGAAAGAGCTAACTAAGGCATTTATGATGATTTCAAATCACCCTTGCGGGGATCGACTACTAGCTCTATCGGTGTCCAAACCGCCACGTTTAACCCTTTCAGTACGGTGATCGACGACTTTAGACGTCAGAATTTGACGTCTAAAGTCGTTGATCTCCGCAAGGGTACAAGTACCTACAATGGCCGTAGGAAAACGACAAATAGTCGTGCTAAGCTGTAAAAGTGTTAGACAATAGACAAGAGCTGAGACAATAGACGATTATAGGGCTTAAAGGGTTTATCTGTATGTCCTCTGGAGTCACGGAAAGTGAAGGATAATAACCAGGATACAGATAAGCCTTTAGACGGATCCAAATGTGGATATTGCTAATGTATTAGAGGTGACGTGGTTAACCTTTTCACTACCATACATGACGGAAATTTCCGTCGTCATTCGTCAATGAACGTAACCATAAAATGACACAAATTTTCGTCAAATATATACTACATTTATGTATTTTTCGTCATTTGAAGCTGGAAATTGCGTTAGCAATTCCAGCTTCAAATGACGAAAAATAGAACTCCTAAACCAGTATATCTGGATCCTGGCATGCACCCCGGCCTGGAAGTCAAAGGTTTAATAGGTTATACAGGGCGTGTGGTGACCCATAATTACAGTAAAACTATCAAGGTCAAACTATTTTACTTTGCTTTCTAATACAGAAAGTATAAGACGAGCTGTTAAGTCCAATATCCGATCCATTACCATCGTCCAGAGTCCCAGGGACAAACTTAATGAAATGATTGAATCAGACTCTGAGCCACTTTTGTGCACTTAAAAGTCAAACACAGCAAGATGCATCGATAACATGTGATATAATTCGGAATACACCGGTTTTCTGATTACATCTTTTTTTATTTATTTATTAGGCTTTATATACACAAATATATACAATAATCGTACAATGAGGCATTTGTAAGTAAAATTGTGTTCATCAGGATGTCGAATACAGGTGACCAGCACCCTAACTAAGTTTGACATACAGGATAAAAATTATATACATTGTAATTACACATAAAATTACACTTAAAAGTAAAATTAAATAGAAATATCTTATACATAATTGTTGCACATAATTTTTGTTTCCCGCGCTAAAACCAGAGATAAAATAACTTCGTATTACTATAAAAGTAGAAAAAAATACCCTCTGAAAAGCGTAGAAACTTATATAAAACAACTGCAAGTAGAGCAATTTTTAAAAGCATTCGACTTTATACATGGTCATTACACTTAAAAATAAAATTAAGTAAAAATATATCATACATAATTTTTGTTTCCCGCGCTAAAACCAGAGATAAGATAGCTACATATTAGTGTAAAAGTAGCAAAAAAACCTCTGGAAAGCGTAGAAACTTATAAAACAACTACAAGTAGAGCAATATTTAAAAGCATGAAACTTTATAATAATATCATTATTTTAGTTTTTTTAAAATCTTCACAATTCCAACGTTGTAGATATAAACCACACACGTTTAGTTCATTATGTACTCCTCTGATCAAAAGTCCAAATACCATATAATATCATAATAAAACAATAAAACAATACTATATTAAGAGTATTTATAAAGACAATAATATAACTATGTGGTATTAAATAGAGCCCTCGGCACGTACATAGCATTAGTCCCTTTAGAATAAAAGTAATTTGATTAGTCTAAATTGTATCTGCTGGCGTCAGCTCGTATAGCCGTCGCTCACATATTGCCATTAATATGAAGTTAAAACAAAGACTGGGTAGGGGGGGTAAAGTCACATATTTCATTAATGTACGCCAAGCAATTTGTATTCATGCGTTATCCCGAAGGATTTGGTTAGAGTGGGTGTCGAACCCACGGGCTGCGACGTGACAGACGAATGCGTTTAACCACAAACTGAGTCATAATCCCTTTCTTTGCTGATAGCTATATTAATAGTGTGTTAATATATGGTCAGAATATACCATATTGTCCCTATATTGAAGCAGGGAAAATGAATAATCAATTTGTGGATTGGTTCCTATATATTCTGCGAAGACTGTTACTTTTAACCCATAGAACACTGAGCTACTCAACCTAAATGTTCACTCATTTAAAGTTGTGTCTCGCTACGTGATTCACAGCTTCAAGTCACTTAATATGTGATTTGTAAAATTGAGGTCTCAATATATATTACCGTTTCGAAATTTAAGATACATTTTTCTTTGAACTACTCGTTATACAGATGTTAACAAAACAGAGAATGTCTATTGCAGTGGACATCGGTGCTTCAGGTGTCAAAGAATCTAAGGATTATTTGAAGTAGGATATTGATTCCCCTGGATGTTTGGCCAACATCTAATAGATCAGCTCTGCGTCACTGGAATGCTGCTCAGCCGTATTTATTGCCTGGGACGACAAGGTAATTTGCGCAATCACTGTTTGTGATCACACGACATCACATTATGATGATAAATAAGAGCCCCGTGTCATTCAGGCGTCGTTATTCACACTTCATTACCACAATATAATCCTCACTGTGATACAGGGCCAACTAATTACCTAGTGGTGACACGGCACCCCAATCAATTATTTATTGAACATGAACAACAATGTGCTGTGGATAATGTCTCGGATAATGTCTCCCCACAAATCAAACAGTGAATCAGGCTATGTAGGCTAATCCGTCTATATAGGCTGATCCGGCTATATAGGTTAATGCGGCTATATAGGTTAATCCAGCTATATAGACTAATCCGCCTATATAGGCTAATCCGGCTATATAGGCTAATCCGGTTAAATAGGCTAATCCGGCAATATAGGCTAATCCGGCTATTTAGGCTAAACCGGCTATATAGGATAGGTACTTCTACATACATGCGCATCGGATACAGCAACGATTTATTAAAATACTATTTCAATTTCGTTCAAGCCTCCATTAATAACTAAATGATCCATTTTCATTTAATTCTGACTAATTTGCTGATCAAGATGTACTTAAGAAGTCACATCCTGTTTAATTAAACCATTATTATTTTTCAATTAAAGGGTAATAATTGATGTTGGTGTGTTACACTGTATACTTCTTGCACCCATATCAGAATTATTTTTAAGCAAACGTTTACAAATCAATAACGTTGGGGGCGTATAATTTTAATCTAAACTTGACATGCTTGTTTTATAAAATTGGACATCAGTATTATTGAATACAAGTGACAGATGCCATAAACTTTGTTTCATTAAATCAATGTATGAAATATTACCAAGTATGGTTTTCATCCTTGCTGATTATTTCTCCCCTTTTTTGAGGTGGATATATATTGCTTTATTTCTCACCGCTCATTTGTTCGTCAGATCAGTTTTGTGTCTGTGCGTTCTCTCCGCCTATCATGCAGGCCGTCAAACACGAGATGTTGACCCAATGTCGGGCTAACATTAACCCAGCCTTGGCTTCAAGTAGTAGTTATTGTACGGCACGAGCCGGAGCCCGGCCATTTCAATAGGCCTCAAAGTCTGAAGAACAAACAAAAGATGGCAACCAGACATACTGGCAACTTATAGTACGGGTACCCAACAAGCGTTAGTGCTGACTAACGTTGGTCTACTGTCAACCACGGTGGCTCGGAATTAGCCCAATATTGTATCAACATCTAGTGTTTGCTGGGTATAATGAAGGCAGATGTCACAAAATGGCTATACTTCATGCCGGGCCAGTGATGTTGGTCCAACATTAAAACAACATAGGGTCAACATTTGTTCAATCAGCTACTCTCCAGAAATCACAATAGTGTAAACAAAATCATAATGCTGAGAGTCATGTATTTTCGCAATTGGGGATGATTACGCAGGTCTACAACCCACGATCTAACATATTTTATGCGGAAGAATTCTGTTCATTTGAACATAAAGTGTCTTACTTGTAATTTCTTAGATTTTCAAAACATTCCAAAACACTCCACAAAGGACAATAGTTTTGTGTGTTTACTGTGTTTGAAAGCAGCCCAGCAAACACAATGGGTTGAACCAGTGCTAGTTTGATGTTGGGCCAGCGTCGCAGATTGTGGGCCAGCATTGGAGCAGCATTGGGTCAACGGCGTGTTTGCTGGGAGTTTAGGCAAGTGTTTTGCACCAAAACGGAATAATAAACTCCGCTTAATACATAGTCTCTACCAAGAACTTTATATAAAGTTCTTGTCTCTACTGTCCACAGGAGGCAATTAATAGCATTAATTACAAAGGCCATTGACACTACATCCATTGGCTATCAACCTTTATGGTTATGCTGCTGGAGGGGAGACATGTGCAGTTTTTTGTTCACAAAAAACTAGACCCTTCTAGTTGTATTATCCCGTATTCCCATAATTAGCCAGGGAACACTAGGGTGTTCGGCCATGCAATGTTCCCAATAATGTAATGTCAGGATAGAATTGCCCACGTATCACGACAAACATCATTATCCCATCAGTCAGCAGAAACATCACCCGCAACAACACCTACTTAACTTTACTTGTTACCATGAGTCATAGATCTGGTATGCAATCCCCTTGTTGTCTTATGTCAGTTCTCAGTGAGACATCACACCCAGGCTGTCTGTGTTATTATTTTTTTAAAATGAAAGTGTGTAAATTTTTGGCATTAAATTAAACAAGTATGATTAATATTCACTCACTTGAAGTGCAAACCACAACTTCAAGTGGGTGGAAATGTAAATAATACCAGTCGGTAGGCCGGAACTTCCGAAGGGGTCTTTTTGCTAAAAACACCAAAGTTTATCTTCCAGCACCTGGCAACGTGGGCGTGGCATTTCACCGCGGGAATTCCCAGAATTTCCCGCTCAATTTTCACGTGTTTTCTGTTGGGGATTCCCATGACTCATCGATCTGGTATGCAATCCCCCTGTTGTCTGATGTCAAGGCCACATTTTTTATACTTTTTGAAAACAAAATCTCGATAGAAAATCAAATTTATTTAATATTACACGCATTTTATCGAGACCATGTAAAACACACTCGAGCACCCCCTTTGGAATAGCCCATGTTTCAAGTTGAATCATTTAGTGGGCGTTTGGTGGATTTTTTAGCCAGTTACTTCTCCGAAATTGTCAAACTCTCTATTTTCGCCCAATTTAAAAAAATCGCACCGCCCGTTATTTTTGACGAAATGATCCAGCATTCGAATTTCGAATTTGATCAAGTTGATTTAGTTTATGTTGAACCTCCCCTAAAACCTCACATTTTGTTTCATAGCTATCTAGCACGCTTCACCTGATATCAGGCCTATTGAGGTAAATAATGGGCGACTGTTGGCCGTCTTGAATTCGATCAAATTCAAAATTTTCAGGGTGCATCATCTCCTGAAACCTCACATTTTGTTACATAGTATGTCCATCTAGCCATCTAGCACGGTTTATCAAATATCAGGCATGTGAAAGTAAATACTGGCCGATAGGCGGCCATTTTTCATGGTGCATCTTCTCTTGAAACTTCACATTTTCCTTTCATAGTAATGGTGTAGCTGTCCTGAGCGGTTTTCATGATATTCCGCAAAACATTTTAATCGGATATACCGATGTTATAAATTAGGTCAAGGTACAAAAACCTGAAAAGACACAACTTGGGACCTTAGAGATCATGTATGTGCAATAATATTGCAGATTCCGAAAACTACTGGGCCGATTACAGTCATATTGCCAATATGACTGTAATCGGCCTAGTAGTTATTGAGATTTGCTCTGGAAACGAAGTGTGTGTCAAAACGTCTAAATAGTAGGGGCCTTCTGAACCAAAAGTAGGTCAAAGTTCATATACCCCAAAAGGCACAACTGGACCCCCTAGAAGTGTTGTGTGTAAAGTTTGAAGACAATCGGACAATTAGATCCTGAGATATGCTCCAGAAACGAAATGTTCACGGATGGCCCGAGGCCGTAACATCATTCAATCTCTTCTGTGACATTGCGTATTGAATTCAGCTCAAAAATATTTTAACCTGTCCTTTTTGTACTCCATTATCCACCTGGAAGTCACCCATATACCACAAATTGTTATGCTATATTTTTTTCTCACAAATTTATAGACAAAAGAGGTGAAAAACGGAAGGAGGCTGATTCCATAGATCACTCCGTTGCACCTTCGGTGACAGCGGGAGCTAATAGTATTTTCATACAAAGTGTAAAACTATGTCAAAAAGAAAGAACAAAATTTGATGAAAAATATGCATAACTCTTAGACAAATTTAAATTCACGACAAAAAAATGTGTGCGGCGAAAAAGATTTACGACACAAAAAAGTGCATGCAGGGAAATTCAGAACCCAAGAAGTGCGCGCGGGGAAATTATAACTCAAATTAAAACAAATAGGATGTTTGTCTAAAAAATAGGACAAAATAGGATTAACTAACAAAATAGGGAAAAATATGATAAATAGGGCTACTTGACGGCCTGTCATTCAAATCTAATACCCCGTAGCCATTTTTATGTCGTCCCGGTCATCAGAAGACAGGGTTTGTAAAGTCTTGTAGTCATAGACTCCTAACTCCAGAACTGGTTACACTAAGAAACATGCAGAACACATTTTAGAAACTTTTTATGTTAGCGTCCCCGCAAGTAAATGTTAGGGCCGATGCCAGCTACAAAGACGCCAAATTTTATTTGCATAACCCCCCATCTTTTTTAAACATTGAAACGCGGGCCAAACCCATAAAATCTTGGAATATCCATTTGCATTTATCCTGGAATTGGGGCGTAGTTCACAAAGGTACACCGTTTCACACGAGGTAAATTTATAATTGTGATACAGTACTTCCTTTATAAATTCATTAACCTCATCAGTGTTTGAAATAATTGAGGTTGTCCACTTATGAGTGAAAAAAACCACAATTTTTACAAACAAATCCCCACTCTCCTCATTTTTTTAAAGGGCGGGGGCCCTAGGGTAGTGGTTAGCATCGCTGCCTTCCACGAGTTCGGGATTCGGTTCCCGGTCTCAGCGGTTTGAAAGAAACAAAAACTGTTTCTTCCCCATCCACGTATGAAAGCATTGTGGGGAGCCTCCGTGACCGAGAGGTAGCGTGCTCGGCCTCAGACCACCAGGGCTCGAATTTCGAATCCTGTGTCTGGAGGACAGTGTCATCTCAATCATCTCACCATCCTCAGGAGGTTCTCCTGGCCCAGTTTAGCCTATATGTGCACAAAGGTGGCCTAAAGCCCGATTCATTTCATTTTCAATTATTTTAAATCATACTTTTCCGAAATCATCACTTCAAAATTGTCACTTCAATCACTATAGACCTACACTAGTATCATCCGAGGCAACACATTTTAATTTTATGTGCTATGGTATAATCAGAAATGAATACAAAAGAAAATAAGAGGCAACTAAAAATAATTAGGCGCAGAACAAAAATATGACTGGCCCCGTCGCAGTGATTTTTAACCCGTGTGCAGCTGGATGTTTAGAGAACCGTATGTATATGCTTTCAAGCATGTTTCAGAACAATAGAAATATCACTAATGTTGATGAAATAGTTTCTGGCAGATATGCCTACTCAGTTAATCCAATAATTCAATATTAGGGGATGTCTATTGTTGATAGATACATTTTTGTTTTGTCATTTGAAGTTGTTAATTGTGTTAGCAAAACCAGCTTCAAATTAATGAAAAATACTCACAAACAAGTCCGCAGTACAAGCGTTAAGGGTGTTTAGAGCTTGTATAATTGGTTGTGCTAATCTTAGAAAATTGTTGAAATGAGGTAATTTTCATCCACCTTGAGGTGAAAATTGTTGCACAAATTCTCACATCAAGATGAAAGAATAAAAAAACAATTTAATAATTTCCTTTCTAAGTAATTTCAATGTTTCCATCAATTGTTATAATTTTGATGTGTATTATCAGATTATATGTGCTTTTCACTTAAATTGACCCTAATAAGATAATTTCACAACATTTCAAAGAGATCTGAGCCTTCTCAGCAGAAATGGAACATTTGTGCTCTCACATTTTGTACCCAGGAGTAAGTCATGATGGGAAGACAACCCATAGGGTAAAATAATAACTATAAAATGAAGCTACATCATGTACATAATATAACCAAAATTATTATAAGAGAGCAACTAAAGAAAAATGAGAATTCGCGAATTCTAAACTTCGTGAAAAGTCCCCAAATCAGAAATTCGCGAAAATTACCAGATCTTTAGTATATTTTCTGGAAAACGCGACATGTTTGCTCACAGTAACTTTAACATATCTCGTCCCAAAAGTTTACTTTAGCTAGTTGTTACATTGATACATTTAGCTCAGCAAACACCAGATGATGACCATATGTTGGGCTAACGTTGGGCCAACGTAGAAAGCGGCGGCCAACGTTACGCAAGAATTGGATCAATATGCGTTTTTGATGGGAAGCATAAAGGCCTGAATTACGTTCGCAATATGACCTAGTAACGTTTTTTATCTATGGGGTAATAGTCCCCATTATTCATTGTAATAAGGTATTTATAAACGGGAAACCTTGATTCACCTTGCCCTTCAAGCCCAAAGGGTGTCACAGTGTTAGAACGAGTACACACCTACTCAGAACAACATTACAATTAGAAAGTGGTTAAATTTTACTCACTTTGGAACTGAGGGTGAATCTTGGAACCATGAATAACATATTCTCTAACATTACAATTCATTAATCTTTAAATGCCTCCATTCAAGTGAATCTTGACATCTCAGGTATCTGCTGGTGTTAAGCTTCTGCTTGTTTTTTATCAGAGGATAAATTGTAATTTAATTTCTAAATAATCGAGAATACAAGCTCCGTCTGCTTCATTATATGGACATTAATTAGTATTTTTGGTGTTCAATTAAGCGCACACATGTCCAAAGTTATTACAGAGTTTTTGTCTCCCCCTTCCCTGTGCTGTTAGAAGTATACAACAAATAACATACCAAAAATATATTGAACTAAGATATAATCCTGTAAAGTATGAAGAAGTTATTTATTTGATATAGTATACTGATGGCATTTGCAACATAAAAACATTTAGATCGGAGTTTAGACGGACCCTGGCAGAAGATGATGGAATCTTGGTTGCCGCTATCTGTGATTAAAGAGGTGTCATCAGCAACAGAGAAATGGATCTATATGGAGACCTTAACATCACCAGATCACGTGTTAATATGGTCGACAGCAACATGATGATCCACTGGATGTTCAGTAAATACTTAACATTAGATAAATGCTGGGGCGACATGTGATATATTGGGCTGTAATTCCTGCCACAGATCCTTCTTTATGCGTTACGACCATGAAGCTAAGAGGGGATTGGGATTGTCATCGATGCTACAGACATCAAATCTGCCGTGTATAGAACCAGCGAGCATCACACGTGCTGTGGTACAAACGGATCATATTAGCTCACAGCTCATCGCTGCTCGCCCAACGTTTCTCTTGCCGCGTCCAGTGTTTTCTACTTGATGCACAAATCTCATTTATCAATATTAGACATGCCCCATGTCCACAATGGTAGAGATCAAGCCATTGTGTCAGGATGAGATGACACCGCATCCCATAATGTCAGCACAAAATGTCAGGACATCAAAACCCGTGCTTGGTTTTATGTTTTCAGGATAGAGTCTAGTAGTCGCTGGTCTGTGGTGATACTATCATTTCTCAAACAGAAACAAAGTGATATAAAAAGTGCAATGAAAGTAGATATTGAATATCATGCTGTGTTGAATGTCAGTATGACCTAAATGGACGATATCATGCACATATTGTCTGCTCTTCTGCATTTTGATGTCACAACAAAATGAAAAAAAATGGGGTTTTAGGCCACCGTTGTGCACATATAGGCTAAACTGGGCCAGAAGAAGCTCCCGATGATGGTGAGGTGAGTGAGATGACAGTGTCCTCCAGACACAGGATTCGAAATTCGAGCCCTCGCGGTCTCAGGCCGAGCTCGCTACTCTCGGACACGAATTTTCCCCACCATATTTAATCATTATGAGCGAGCAGGGAAGAAACATGCTGTTTCTTTGAAACTTGAATGCCAGACTGGAGGACTAATCCGCGATCTTCGACTGTCCAAGCAGACAGCTTTCACCATGATGTCTCAACACAAATGTCAGTGTGACTCTGTTGAGGGATTCATCTAATAGTAAATAAACCACTACACGTCTTATTGGGTGTCCAGTCTCTTAGATCAGAATAAACTAGACTGGTCCAGGACGCTGATTGAATTGGATCTCCCAAATCAAATACGTGGGTCTGATCTACATTTCAGGAAAATACGGTGGGATTAGTTTGGCCATCGGCGGCAATCTCTGTATTGTACAGGAGGCTTTGGAATTACGCCGGGCTCATGTGACCTTCACTTGTTTCACCAAAATAAATAAATAAAGTATTCTGAAATCAATGAGTAGTTTGAAACATCCTTCCTAATATTTGCAGTTTGACATAGAAATATGCTTCGTCATTCGACAATTAAGACATTTAAACGAATGAAGCATGTCACCACCCAATTTCTCAGGACATTGTGCAGCCCTTAAAGCGTTCACCCAGCAAACACGACACATTGAAACAATGTTAGTTTATTGTTGGCCCACCGTTTCAATGTGTCGTGTTTGCTGGGCTATACTATTTAAATGTTCATCCACTTCAAGTTGTGTCTCGCTACTGCGACCCACAACTTCAAGTGGGCTAGTAAATCCTCCTGTTTGTTTAATTTGATACCAAATATTTCCTTTTTGAAGACTCTTTTCATGCACAAAGAACTCTAATTTAACCTGCTAATAATAAAAAAATAACTGTATATAACAGTGGTGCTTACGTGGTAATAGTTCGCATAGAATATGCTGACGCTTCGACAGTTGTATCTGTATCGGTTCCTCACTAAAGGTCAACAAATATCTTTTCGAGCTTGTGGAATAACGTTACTGAACACCCTTCATCCATTGGCATATGTAGATTAATGCCACATTTGCTGCAGGTCCTACTACCTCTGAAACGAACGCGGGTAATAAGATGGCTTGATAGCTCAGCTCAGGTCTTGGTATAAGGAGTGGATAAGTTGACCATAATCATGTTAAATCGACCAAGGTCAAAGTAATATATTATTTATTCCACTGATATGCCGTGGCATTGAAAATGTATACGGCCCAAATCCTTATAATTATCGAGTTTAATAATCAACCAATAAATAGGAAATGAATGGCGACGCAACTAAAACATGTGGCTATTGCTAATGAATTAGAGGTGACGTGGTTAATAGGTTACATAGGGCCTGTGGGGAACCATTATTACGGTGAACCTATCAAGGTCAAATTATTGTACTTTTGCTTTCTAATACAGAAAGTATAAAACGAGTTGTCACGTCCAATATCCGATCTATTACTATCTACAACCTAATGAAACGATTTAATCATACTCTGAGGCACTTTTGTGTACTTAGAAGTCAAACGTATGAAGATGGATCGATAACATGTGATATAATTCTCAATACACAGGTTTACTGGTTACATCAAAACACATTTTTATCAATAAATTATAAACTGAAAACAAAGACTGAGTAGACAGTGTAAAGTCACATAGTTTATTAATGTACGCCAAGTAATTTATAGACATGCGTTTTTCCCTAAGGACTTGGCATAGCTTTATCAGTCTTAAACACAATTCGCACATGCATGCGCAATATCGCAAATTTTTGTCATAACAATTGTATATTTAATAACAATAAAGACGCTCAGCTTCTCAACTGAATAAGGTAACTAAAAAAATAGAAAAATCCCTTTCTGTCCTGATATCTATAATAATAGTGTATGACCAGGATATACAAGAGTATCCATATGTTAAAGCAGGGAAAATAAAGAATCAATTTGAGGATTGATTACTCTTCTGTGGTGACGGTAACATTTCACCCATAGAACACTAAACTATTCAATCTAAATTTGTAATCACTTGAAGCTGCATCTTGCTATCGCGATTCACAGCTTCAAAATATATGTGATATGAAAAGTCCAGATATTCAAACAGAGGATGACTAACGTTATAGTAGTCGACACTAGGCGCTATGGAATCTATATACCTTTACAGATTATTTGATTTAAAGGTGATCTATCACCCCTTATATAGTATAAATAAATCTATGACAAATACATCAAAGTTGCCACAAGATGGGGCACAAGTGTGTCCTTATATGGGGTGATTGGCTATCATGTGACCCGCTGAGAGGGTCACATGATAGCCATTCCCCCCCATATATGGGGTGATTGGCTATCATGTGACCCTCTGAGAGGGTCACATGATAGCCAATCACCCCATATAAGGACATAATTATTCATACCATATAACGATGGGTTAAAACAATAGTGTGCTAAGTGACATTTTTGGCCTTTAGAATAATACCCAGCTAAGTCACCTATAATATGTATAAAGTTTGCATTTATTCCAAATTCAGATTAAAACAACAGATCAAGTCGACTTAGCACATTGTTATTCTCGTGAAAAGGAGCACATATCAGCATAATATCTGTCCAACACAGGACCAATTTGACTTGACACATTGTTATTCTGGTGTTATATGCTTAAATGGGCACTGTTTCTGGGACAAAAACGGTGCAAGTGCACTTAGCGCATTCTTATTCTGAGACTTATGGAGACAACACAGGGGAAATGCCTCGACTTAGTTCATTGTTGATCTAGGAACAATCTCTGCATATTCTGTTTTCCTGGAGTAACAATGAGCTAAGTCAAGTTGGTGTCTTTTTGATCCCAATTTTGCTTCTGTAAATCGTTTTGGGAGGTAAAAAAATACTCTGATAACTTCACTTGATCTAGTGTCAAATTCCAATCGCTGTGTTTTTTATCATTATAAGTCCAAGTCTACATGCTGATAAGTGGATTTAGCAGACTATATTTCTAAGCAAAAAGATAAACACAATTTCGCTGTCAAGTCGACTTGACCCACTATTGTTTTAGACCATCGATAAGGGGTGATAGATCACCTTTAAACAAGATGTTTGGCCACCATCTATAAGATCCGTCCTACGTCGCTGAAATGCTGCTCAGCCGTATTGATTGCCTGGGGGGACCAGTTAATTTGTGCAATCCCTGCCTGTGATAAGATCCCATCACATTATGACGATAAATAAGAGCTCCATGTCATTGAGGCGTCGTTATTCACACTTCATTACCACAGGATGATCCCCTCTGTGGTACAGGACCAACTAATTTGTGTATAAGTGACGCAGCACTCCACCTAATTATTTACTGAAGGTGTACTACAACAATGTGCTGTGGAAGAAGAAGTGAAGTGAAATGAATGGGGTTTTAGGCCACCTTTGTGCACCTATAGGCTAAACTGGGAAAGGAGAACCTCCGGAGGGTGCCGCCATGAATAAAATGACACTGCCCTCCAGACACAGGATTCAAAGAAACAAGTGATATGGCAACACTCAATTATTTACTGAACGTGAGCCACAATGTGCTGTGGATAATATATGTTCTTTAATTAATTAATGAATCCGGTCTATGGGGCCAACTATAGTATTCAACCAACGACCAATCAAAGAGTGGTTCAGCCTGTCATATGGCGAGATCGGCCAATCACCGCCACCACTCAGTTGTTATTTAAATCAGGGGGTAGAATACCAGACTTGGGTCTTCAAGGCTCCTTTAATAACTAATTGTTGCAGATCATTGATCAGCCATAACTCATAGATGAAGTCCAGGGGCTTGTTTCACTAAGAAAATGTTATCTTAACTTTGACCTAGTTTAGGTCATTTATCATTAGAAAGTTAAGATGATCTTAAGACGATCCTAACTTTTTAATGATAAAAGGCCTAAAATAGGTCAAAGTTAAGATAAGATATTCTTTGTGAAACGAGCCCCTGAACACCAAGACTACACGATCCTCAGCTAATGTATAAGAGGAACACCTAAGTGCTGTCTAAATGTGAGGCCAGCGTCGCAGACGGTGGGCTAACATTTAAAGAACACTGGGTGAGCGTGTCGTGGTGAGCGTGTCGTGCTAAACAGACAAGACGATGGCATAACGTTGGTTTAATGATGGCCCAGTGTGTGATACATTGGCCGAGCAGACACAAGACTTTGATCCGGTGTTGTTTTTTGACTGGAAAAAAATCCGAAGCCTACTATATATACGGCCCCTGATGACCTAACGTCGCAGATGAGAGGCACACATTAAAACACTATCAGGCCAACCTTTCACGTCATCTGGGAGGTTGTGTTGCCGCCGCCTCTTGTTTAGCGTCATCTGGGAGTACCATGAATATATAAAATGATCAAAATTAATAAAATAAATGTTAATTTATCTGTCATTTCACGGTAAGAATAGGGGTATGCGGTGAAGGTACGCAGTTGCATACATTGTGTATGCCTGCAGGCGCGCCTGTGGAAGGTTGCATTGCCACAGCCTCGTCTTTGTAAATAATGACCACGAAGTCTTTGTAAATAACGACCACGAAGATAAGATTGTCTCAGGGGATTCCCCTGCAGAGCATCAATTCCCAGAGTGTAGAATCAGAGAGCAACGATCGCAGGAATAACGTTGGGCCAATTGACACAACAGCTAGCTTACCGTTGTTGCAGTGGTGTCTAGTCTGACTCGCTTTCAGCCATTATGCTCAGAAATAAATCCGACATGTTAGCCCAAAGATAGAGCGGTCGACCTTACTAAATGCTACCTCTCTGACTTGGGCATTCCGACAAAAAATATAGACAACACTGAGTGGTTAAGCAAATATCCGAAAGTGTAATTTTGTCATTTTTTTCACAAAATTATTCGTTTTTAGTTCTACACATGCCTATTTATGTTTCTATTTATAATAATCTGTAGCTATTTCAGCTCTGGTTTTGGCGAGACACATGAGTCATAGACATATATATTTTCAACAAAACGACATGACATGACATGACATGAGATGGTATGGCATAGCATGGCATGGCATGGCATGGCATGGCATGGCATGGCATGGCATGGCATGGCATAAACCAGCACACCAAATACAGATTTTGTGTAATTAAAAATAAAAAAATATTTACAACAAAGAGGAACAATTGTGATCTTCCTTGATTTCCATTCCACACACACGCATATCTCAAATGATTGTAACTCATCCTCTAGAACTTGCAAATCCCAGCATTTGGTATCCAAACACGATCACGTGACTTCACAATCAGAGCGGTTAGCGAGGGGATTTCCCCGATAGTAAACAAATCACGTCATTTAGGGTCGAAAGCCTCTTTGAACACAATAATCTAGATGGCTCCACGACTGTGGTCAATCCTTGCCCATCTTAGGCGCTAATTGGATTGGATCGTGACAAGTTGAAAACGTGGATCTGATCAACACTCCATGAAAATGACGTTGCTACTGTGTTGTGGTAAAATCGGGTCAATCTGAGAGTCAACATAGTGATGTTCGCTGACAGACTGTGTAGCATAACGCTACCCCAGTGTCTGTGATAGTTACATAGGAACCACGTATAACATGTATAAATCACCCATTACAATGACCCAATGTTGACTAAATGTTGGCCGAACAATACCTTAACCCTTATCCTGCTAAGGTCAATTATTTAGGTTTTCAACCACTTGAGGTGTCGTCTCGCTACCGCGATCCACAACTCCAAGTGGTTAAAAATTACTCATATTTGCTTAATTTGAGACCAAATACTTACAAATCCTGGTGTTTAAACAGTGGATTCATTCCGAATGACAGCGGTTTAATCGGCTAATAGAACGGATTAAAAACGACTTTTGTCGTGATCAGCAAGCAAAGGGTTAAAAAGAAGGTTCATCTGAGGTCACACATGTGCATTGGACGATGGGATGGACTTTAGACGTCATAATCTGACGTCCATAGACGTCAGATTCTGACGTCTAAAGTCTATCCTATGTGAATTGGAAGGGTAAGCAGGTAAACTGACAGATGTCGGATTAATGTTGGGCCAGCGTCGAAGACTATGGGCCAACATTAACCCGATATTGGGTCAACGTCTCGTGTTTGCTGGGTAGCTAAACACTGACAGTACTTGCAATCCGGCTGATAAATAGTTACCTAGATGATGGTAATGTATGGTGGTCCAACTCATCTTGTCTGCCTGTTATTATAAAATATGTGGCCTTGAAACATAAAGTAATTTATATATGTGTTTTTTCACATTGAATCTCTGGTGAATAAGCATTCTTGCTCATCCATGTAATATACATGTATAGACCCATAGAGTTCTAAACCTAGTACCTTACTGGGCTGGCGACAGATTCGCTACTGAAACGAATCAGTATCCCATTTTTAAAACACACCACTACATTATTTTCTTTGTCCGACCACTACATTCTAAGCCGGAGATGGAGATATATTGTAGACCTGGTACAGACCAATTATCATGGTAGGCATAGGGTAATAAAATCAATCAGGTGTGACCGAGCTGTTGATTATCAGGGATCCTTATTATGTTTGCATATGTTTTAAAAACCTCGGAGCTCTACAGTCTCAGCTGTAAAAAAGGCCTCGGCCTTTGGCGTCGACCATTTTCATAGCTAAGAATGTAGAGCTCCTCGAGCTTTATTCTACACATACATAGGTTGCTCACCTAGATTTCATAAGCCTCGATATTTGTCTCATGATAAGCTAGTATCTCATCGGGCTTGCAACCAATAGGCGACTGAGGCAAATTGTAATTCGTCTATTTCTGTTCTTCGACCTAATTTAGGATGCAGTTTTTCCCTAAGACGTCGAAATCAGTATCCTATTCGAAAATTCACCTCGATTATGTTCACCGTCAGCTTTTGTTAATGTTTTCAGTAGGTTGCTTTCACGTTTTTGTCTTTGAAACAATACAGAGCGATTCTTTGAAGATGACAGATTAATTTTCATTATTGATGTGGGACGACTGAGACGGTAGAAGGTCGTTATTATCCTGGATTATATAACCTGATGATTAATAACTGTGTCTTAGTAAAATCATTATTTTATTGAAAAAAACATGCAGTTCTGTTTCATAATATTGGACATCGATATAACATTAACGAAGACACGGCCAATTACAGTGGTTTCATTGTTGAAGTGGTTGTTAACAAGCTGAGAGTGGTGCCCATTATAGAACTAATATAACTGAGATAAAAGATAAACCCGTTCCCCTCTCTGATGAAGGAAACATACATTGAACTGCCTCATTTAATATCAGATACATTACCAAAACATAATCTCAATGGTAAAACAATCTGAAACTGAAGTATCGATATAAGATATTGAATTGATTGTGGAATATGTAGGGTAAGCATTTTTGGATTTTGTAATTGAAGTCTAATTTTTTTTAAAAGAAAAACAGTTAAGTTAAATGTATGGCTAAGCTGTATTTTTATTTTTTTAGTCCTAGAAACAAAAAGTTAGCTTCTATGTTATGGGTGAGTTTCTTACTCTTAGAAGAAACGTATCTTTCATCTCTCCAAACTTGCATCATTGCATTCTGTCAGTTGTTCACATCTGCTGCAGAAAGATGGTTCTGGATCAGGATTAATTTTACACAGAGCACTGTGCTGCCTGTTCCAACCGGACACAGACGGCACGCGTGTATCCAAATGCAGACAGCTCTCTCAGGAAACACGAGGACTTGACCCAGTGTTGTTTCAATGTTGGTCCAGCGCCATTGGCGGTGGGCCAATATTGAAACAGCATTGGGTCAAATCCTCGCGTTTGCTGGGCTCCACACAGGTGTCTGTCTACACCCACCCCTCCCCTCCATAATATTTTCGCCAGCCGATCAGGGTACTTTTAGCAAGACAGCCGGCCAATCACAAGATTACTAGAATACTTGAAATTGAGAGTAACGTCACCCATCTGCAATTTTTAACATGCGAGGTAGCAGTGTCTACGGGGGGCAGTGTAGAATAATTTGTGCTGAAGCCATTTTGCAGAAGCCATTGACCCAATGTTGGATCAATGTTGGTTTAGCTTTGGGTGAATGTTTGGTATACTTGTGCTGCTTAGTTATGGAATTGCTGATGCAAATTCCAGCCTAAAATCTATGAAATATATGTATTTATGTAATCTACATATGATGAATCAGACAAAGCTGTACATCTAGGCCTATATTAAGTTATTTGATGAACTGATCACCTTTCACAAACTTGTTAGTTATATATTAGAACATAACAGCACAATGGTTAGTTAGTCCTGAGGCCGGATCTCTCACCCCTTGTATCCTGGGTGGAGAGTATGAGCATAGAATTAGTAACACAATCAAACAATGTACAGCTGATTTTAGCTACGCCCAGAGGCCCACGTCCTCATTCTCAGTCCTTGGTCGTGTGTGCTGCAGCCGGCGGCATGATGAACACGGTGAAAAGGAGATCAACGGAACAATCAGCCCAGCTAAAATGGAAGTGAGATGACCAGATCGACCTTCAGGATCGGATCTAAAATGGATGTGAAATGACCGGATCTACCGTCGGGGTCTGGATGGCGAGATTAAGCGGCGATCCACTAAACATTGACCCAATATTGTTGTAATGTTGGGCTAGTTACATACGGTGGCCCAATATTACTTCAACATTGGGTTGAAGTCGATATTTGCTGTTCAGATTAAGTCCTATCAATGATGGCCTGACATTAGCAGACTGGGTTACGTTTCCGTCATATTAGTGTCTTCAATGCTGGGGCTGGATAAGGTACTTATTGTTCAGCTCAGCTACAGTGCTGAATTTTGCCCTATTTAATATTTATTAAAAGTGGTGCCTCAATGCCCAGGTCTAAATATGTCGGATAACAAACCCACGGTTTCTGAGTTCAGATTGTAATCGGGTGGTGTTGCAGCATTTAATTAGTTTGTTTATAAAAATCATAAGATGAGCCGCCACACCACAAGCCGCTGTCCTGATTCCGCTGCATTTCAACGTATCTTGTTTTGTGAAAAAGGCTTGTAATGACCACGTATGAAGGACGTACTAACGATTTATGTAGCATTCATTGCGGCTTTAGCAAGGCGGTCGTAAGAAAAAGGTAATACTAATCTCGTTGTTAACTCTTAGCCAGGTCTTAGACATTTCTAAGAACTTTACGGACGCCTCATGATAGTACGATCGCATAGACCCTAAGAACTACGTACGATGCTAAGTTGTTCTTACGGAGCTCCTACCGATTTTCACTCACTCACTCACTCACTCACTCACTCACTCACTCTCTCACTCACTCACTCACTCACTCACTCACTCACTCACTCACTCACTCACTCACTCACTCACTCACTCACTCACTCACTCACTCACTCACTCACTCACTCACTCACTCACTCACTCACTCACTCACTCACTCACTCACTCACTCACTCACTCACTCACTCACTCACTCACTCACTCACTCACTCACTCACTCACTCACTCACTCACTCACTCACTCACTCACTCACTCGCCCGCCCACTCACTCACTCACTCACTCACTCACTCACTCACTCACTCACTCCCTCACGCACTCACTCACTCACTCACTCACTCACTCACTCACTCACTCACTCACTCACTCACTCACTCACTCACTCACTCACTCACTCACTCACTCACTCACTCACTCACTCACTCACTCACTCACTCACTCACTCACTCACTCACTCACTCACTCACTCACTCACTCACTCACTCACTCACTCACTCACTCACTCACTCACTCACTCACTCACTCACTCACTCACTCACTCACTCAC